>CM047805.1:119966500-120331501 GCA_026214975.1 Gentiana macrophylla
AGACACTCGATCTTGCACAGCAGAAGCTACGAATAAATTCGAATGCGATTATACCATGATTTGATTCGCATAAATAATTAATAACACTATGAGAAGGTTGAAGATTTACCTAAACGGAGAGGAAGAAATAGTCGACCAAAGGGGAGAAGCCGCAGTCTTCCGGATTGTATCTCCTAGCGACGACTGGTGGACATACAAGTTTTGGTCTGGTGGGATCAATAAATATTTTAGACTTGGTCATGTACACAAATTCAGTCAGACTGCCATTCTGGAATAGTTGTTAACATCTATCTGCCAAACAGATCAATTAAGGGAGACTTCAGTAACAAGTAAAATCCTGGTGGTGGTAGCTTTAGCCACAAGGATAAAGGTCCCAGAGTAGTCAATTCCAAGGGTCTAATGGAACCCTTTGGCCACTAGTCTTGCCTTATAATTGAAAACAATACCATCAGTGTTCAGCTTGACTTTGAAGACCCGTCTATTACCAACAAGACTCTGATGAATTTCTGATTGAACAAGTCCATCATGTTTGATAAGCTAGGAAAGCCTGGTATTCATAATCCATTGCTGCATTCAATTCTAGGAAATGAAGATCTACTGATACTGAAGCACGTTCTGAAGGTTTAGGAGAAGGGCGACGAGTGTCAAGATATAAGAATTTGTTTGGTTTAAAGATTCCATACTTAGATATGGCTTGAACATGATGATGACTGATGGGAGATGGAGAGTCATAGGATGTAGATGATGAGGATGAATGAGAGGAGTGATTGGAGGGATTGCAGGAAGGAGATGTATTAAAGGGAGTGAAGGAAACATATCCATGACAACTCAGAGGTCCTGAAGTAAGACTTGATGATGAAGATGATGGTAAGGATGGATTTGAAGATGGAAGAGAAGAAGAAGGTGATGGGAGGTCTGTACCGGTTACAGAGAGTTGAGAATCAGACAAGGGATGAAGAACAATAGGCTGGACTATGACATGATGAGAACATTGTGATTTGGGTTCTTAGTACTATAGGGAAAAGTATGCTCCACAAACCTAACATCCCTAGAGATATAGACTCAATCATCATGAGCAAGACATATATGACCCTTATGAATAGGATTGATACCAAAAAGGGTACAACATTGAGAATGAAATTGAAATTTGTGTTTCTGATAGGGTCTTAGGCTTGGATAACAAGCATATCTAAATAATCCAAGCGCAGAATAATCATGAGGTGTTTGAAACAACTTCTCAAAGAAGGATGTATGAATAGGTGTGGGAAGCCTGTTGATAAGATAAACAATAAAGTGAAAAATTTCCCACAAAAATTAAAGAGGCATGCATGCTTGTGCTGGAAGTGTGAGGACAAGTTCAACTTTGTGCCTGCGCTTACGTTCAACTTTTCCATTTTGTCCAAATGCACGAGGACAAGAATGGAAAAAGATAATGCCAGCATCTCTCAAGGTGGACTCAAAACCTTAATATTCCCCACCATAGTCAGTTTGTTGACACTTAATAGTTGTTTGAAATTGATTTTCAGGTAACTTTTTAAACTAAAGAAGGCTGATAATGCATATGACTTTTGTTTATGTGGAATAATCCAATTGTGGCATGTGAAATCATCCAATAAGTGTATGTAATATTGAAAACCAGTGGTGGACTGAAGTGATGAAGGTCCCAAAGACCATTGTTCATAGCAAGAACAACATTAGTTTTAGTAGTATAATTAGAGTAAGGGATGACATGTTGCTTTCTATATTGGAATACTTCACAAAATAAAAGTTCTTCATTGACAGGAACATAAACATTACAAACATTCAGAAATTGACTCAAGACTCTCACAGAAGGATGGTGAGGTCTTCTGATGAGAGTCAAATTGACTATCATTTGCTATGTGATTATACCCCGTTTATACCTCGTTTTATATGTTTCCGGGGACATTTGGTTGTATTTTGATGTATTTACACCTTGGTTATCATTTCGGGACCTAGGATGTAAAGTCCGGGATTCTCGGTCTTTTTCGGTGTAATTTACTATACTCTCGGCCACCCTAGTGTCCTGTAGGGATTACGTGTGGTATTTGTTATGATTTTGCACAGGTTTTAGGTGCTCGGGAATGTCGTGGAATGTAAACCGGAGCTTCGGGATCAAGAAATCAAGTATTTTGGTGATAAAAGGTGACAGGCGGCCGCCTGTCACCATAGGCGTCAGCCTAAAAATGCGGTTTTTGGCTTAGAAAGTTGCTGATAGGTTTTGTGAAGGAAAAATCGACAGCGGCGCACACAAGACAAAGGACGATCGCCTAACAGTCCACATCTGCAAAACACTTTAAATACCCCCTCATTTGATCTAGATCTCACTCTCCTTTTTAGATCGATTTTTCCAGTTTTTGCTGCATTTTTCTTCATCTTTTCTTAGCTTAGATTAGTTGTAGGTAGATTAGCTTAGTTTAGTCGTAGATCGTTGTAATCCGGAGGATCTCGGGGATAGCTTGACGCGTTATTGATGGGATTTCTTCCGGAAAACCAAATTTCTACCCGGTAATTTTAATTAACATATTGTTCTTGTTTTCAATCTTGTTTTATGTTAGCTTTGATTGTTGATTTCTTTTATTCTGTTTAGTAGTATAATGAGTAGCTAATCCGTTTTTAGCCGAGATATGTGATAGCCTTCAAAATGGAACCTTAGCTTGTCGATTGAAGTGTTTTGATGTTATGATTGTTAGATTCTCAGTGTTGTTATCGTTCTAGAACTTATTATAAATGACTTTTTTCGAATTAATTACTCGATAATCGTATTTCACGTGTCTTCTTTACATATGTATTTTAAGAGGATACGGAAAAGGGGTTCTAGGATCACCCTCAGTAAACCGATCGAGTTGTTCGGTTCGGTTTCCTGTGTGAGGTTTTTATCATTGTTAATGAGCGTCTTATAGATCGTAGACCGTGTCGGGTCAGTTAAATCCAGTCAGCGGACTGTTGAACCTGACATAGGTGGGTAGATTATTGAATTAATGTCTATACTCGGAATTAGGAAACGACACCCTTTGAGTGACAACGAGGCGGACTGTTGAACATAACATAAGAGGGTAGATTATTGAATTAATGTCTATTTTCGGAAACAGGAGACGACACCCTTCAACGATGCCGAGAACATAAGAGTTTGTCGAAACACTTCCGGAAACGAGTTAGCATTAGAGAGTAGTTGGTTGGATCATAGCTCGGCTATCTTGTTTTTCATAGTTTAAAATCTTTTCTCTTATGTTTATTTAGTTGTTAGAACCGGTGATCTGACAAATCACCACGTTCAATTATTGTGTTGACCTGAACTAGGGACAAGACCGACTTTGGTATTCGACCAGATTCCCTGTGGGATACGACATTGACTCACCAATTCTAGGCTACAGTTGACCCGGTACACTGCCGGTGAGATTGGACACTTAGAAAAGGTCGATCAAGTTTTCAGGCGCCGTTGCCGGGGAATCGGGTTGATATCTTGTAAGTTAGTTAAGCTCTTAGGATTAGGTCATTTTTCTTATTTGTTTTTTTTATTTTTTATGTATAGTTTGTTTTATTTTGTTGTTGTTGAAGTGTCACACCATCTACTCCGGTAGTGGTAGTGACTTGATACCGTGATTGTGTTCATGTTGTTTCCCTGATTTGCAGTTAATGGATCATTCTGGGAAAGTGAGTTCGTTGTTCTGTCCAATGGACTCATCGAACCAATCTTGGTGGTGGGGATTGAGCCCCATATTTCTATTGTTTTATTTTCAAGGGGTGCTCAATTCTTACGATTTTGCTAGGGAGAAGCAATGGTTTGCTCTCCTTTGGTATAGCTATCCTTGACATAGTTCGGGGTAGAAAGTCGAGTTAAGGACTATGAACTCAGAATGTGTTTTTATTGCTTTTCCTTTCCCTACGTGTTTCACTGTGTTTCTTTAGTTTGTATTTTGATACTTCGGGTAAGTTCTGTTGTAATATAACCCGAAGAAGTGTGTTTTGGGCGGGGGGGGGGGGTGGGAGGGGGCTAGTGTGGTGTTTTTGGCTTTGATGAGTTGTGGTAATCCGGGTAGTTTTATTGTGTTATACTCCATACTTGTACACCTTTGGTGTTGGTTGTGTATATTTTATAAGTACATGTACCCTAGGAGTTCATTTTACGGATGCTACATGATCGTACTCGCGCCTTTTTCCGGTTGTAAGCTAACTTTTCTACCCTTATCATTCGTGTCTTGTTTTAAAGTAGGGGGTGGTTGGTTTAGCTTCAATGTTTCGTTTTCATGTTGAACGAGTTATACTTAGGGATTGTTATCCCTTTGGTGTAAATGAGTCATTTTTAGAAATTTTGATGCCTTTGACATTTGTTTTGATACATTGAGCCTATAGTATTGTTTTGTTAAACATATAGTGATTATACGAATGCATTTTATTTTGAGTTGGGATCTTGTATTGAGAATGGAATAGTTCTATCACGTTAGCTTCGACTTCATGAATCACCTTGACTAGTGAACGATTATGGTAGTTCTTAATGACCCGGTTACCTAGAACTTATATTAGTAACTTCGAGGCACAATAGAAAGGTCGTCGTTATTAGGTACGGGATGACGGTTTTGGCATTTATTTTGACCCGATCAGAGCCAAAAGCCATCCTTATATGTATATCCACAGTTACCCCTCTAAGCCTTTTGTAGGGTGGTTAGACCGCCGCCCGAACTGACCATTTTGTTACTAACCCGTATAATCGATGTCCCTAGCCTTATTTCGGTCTACGTATCCTTGACTACCTTGCAATTGAGCTTTTATTTCCACACATTTATACGATGTTGCGAGATGTTGTGGTATGGGAGTGCTGTTGTGACATTGTGTTATTCGAGTTATCCGGTATGAGAGTGTGACAGTGTGTTGGTTCGGCTTTGTTCGGAATTTTGATGTGTATAGTTTTATACATACAGGTATATAGTTTGGAAAAAAAATATAAGAAAAAAAAAGAAAGAAGAAGAAAAAAAAAATGAAAAAGAGAGTGTATATATATTTATAGTATGTGTTTTTATTTTTAGAAAGTGTCTAGAAAATAATGGACCAAGTTATTGTTGTTTAGAGTTGGAGTTGGGGTTTATTTCGGATATCGTGATTGTTTTTATAGTTGGAGAGTTGGAGGCGTTTGAAACCGAGTTTCATATATATTTTTCTCGGTTAAAGCTCGTTTGCACCTTCTCTTTCTATTTTTATCGTAAATATCCTTTCGTAGCCCTAACCTAAGCCTAAACGATATAACCGTGCAAGTCCTGCCTGACCGTACTAGACGACGATAGACCTCGATTAGTGGAGATGTTTACGACGTATAAGCCTATGGTGTAATCCTAGTATGTACACGTCTATAATCTAAACCGGTCATTGGTGATTAATATCGAAGAAGCTATACACACACACACACACATTCTTTTCTCGATACAAGGTAGAGCTCGAGTTTTATGCATTTATATCAATTACTTGTGTTTTATCATTTCAATACTAAAGACTAGATGTGTAATGACAATGTTGACTCCATCTTTATTTTTGAATCACTCATCTTTGCTCGAGGGCGAGCAAAAGCTAAGTAGGGGGTAGTTGATGAGAGTCAAATTGACTATCATTTACTATGTGATTATACCTCGTTTTATATGTTTCCGGGGACATTTGGTTGTATTTTGATGTATTTACACCTTGGTTATCATTTCGGGACCTAGGACGTAAAGTCCGGGATTCTCGGTCTTTTTCGGTGTAATTTACTATACTTTTGGTCACCCTAGTGTCCTGTAGGGATTACGTGTGGTATTTGTTATGATTTTGTACAGGTTTTAGGTGCTCGGGAATGTCGTGGAATGTAAACCAGAGCTTCGGGATCAAGAAATAAAGTATTTTGGTGATAAAAGGTGACAGGCGGCCGCCTGTCACCATAGGCGCCCGCCTAAAAATGCGGTTTTTGGCTTAGAAAGTTGCTGATAGGTTTTGTGAAGGAAAAATCGACAGCGGCCGCTCGTCAAGACTGACCGCTTCGCTATGATCGAGATGTGCCAAACACTTTAAATACCCCCTCATTTGATCTAGATCTCACTCTCCTTTTTTAGATCGATTTTTCCAGTTTTTGCTGCGTTTTTCTTCATCTTTTCTTAGCTTAGATTAGTTGTAGGTAGATTAGCTTAGTTTAGTCGTAGATCGTTGTAATCCGGAGGATCTCGGGGATAGCTTGACGCGTTATTGATAGGATTTCTTCCGGAAAACCAATTTTCTACCCGGTAATTTTAATTAACATATTGTTCTTGTTTTCAATCTTGTTTTATGTTAGCTTTGATTGTTGATTTCTTTTATTCTGTTTAGTAGTATAATGAGTAGATAATCCGTTTTTAGCCGAGATATGTGATAGCCTTCGAAATCGAACCTTAGCTTGTCGATTGAAGTGTTTTGATGTTATGATTGTTAGATTCTCGGTGTTGTTATCGTTCTAGAACTTATTCTAAATGAATTTTTTCAAATTAATTACTCGATAATCGTATTTCACGTGTCTTCTTTACATATGTATTTTGCGAGAGGATACGAGAAAAGGGGTTCTAGGATCACCTTGTAAAACCGACTGAGTTGTTCAGATTCGGTTTCGTGTGTGAGGTTTTTATCATTGTTAATGAGCGTCTCATAGATCGTAGGCCGTGTCGGGTCAGTTAAATTCGGTCAGCAGACTGTTGAACCTGACATATGAGGGTAGATTATTGAATTAATGTCTATACTCGGAATTAGGAAACGACACCCTTTGAGTGACAACGAGGCGGACTGCTGAACCTAACATAAGAGGGTAGATTATTGAATTAATGTCTATTTTCGGAAACAGGAGACGACACCCTTCAACGATAACGAGAACATTAGTGTTTGTCGAAACACTTCCGGAAACGAGTTAGGGTTAAAGAGTAGTTGGTTGGATCATAGCTCGGCTATCTTTTTTTTCGTAGTTTAAAATCTTTTCTCTTATGTTTATTTAGTTGTTAGAATCGGTGATCTGACAAATCACCACGTTCAATTATTGTGTTGACCTGAACTAGGGACGAGACCGACTTTGGTACTCGACCAGATTCCCTATGGGATACGACCTTGACTCACCAATTCTAGGCTACAGTTGACCCGGTACACTGCCGGTGAGATTGGACACTTAGAAAAGGCCGATCACCTTTTGTGCCAAGTATCTAGGATACACTTAGCTGACACACTACTTAACAAGGAAACATTATTCAGACACTAACTAGTCTGGTCTTGAAACCGAATTGAAGATGAGGCTTGAGGCTGGACTTTGGAGTGGTTAGATCCCTGACTTGTATGTAACTAGTAGAGACCATTGTTAAGGGTTCCTTCTAGAAGGACTTTTCCTATGGTAGTGTCCTTCACAAAGCAACAAAAAGAGTAAAATTCTGTGTAAACATGATTATCTAAGTTGAACATAGACACAATAAGAAGGTTCTTTGTCATTTGAGGAGCATGTTACACATCATTTAGCTGTAAGTTAAGATTAAAAGAATTTTTGCAAATGTGATTAACATGAAGGGCAAATTTATTACCTACTGTCAGATTGTCATTGCCTTCATATCCAGAACTCAAATGCAGGTTGTTGAGGTTTGAGGTGACATGACTGGTAGCACCACAGTTGGCATAGAAGTTGGGGATCTAAAACAGACTCTAAAGTAGCAAGATAAATAGTTGGGTTCTTGGTCTATTGAGAGGAATCTCCATAAGAGGAATCCACATAGCTCGAGTCATACCTATAGTAGCAATTGAGGGCAGTGTGGGCTACCTTTTAACACACTTGACATGTAGATTTCTGACCATTATTACCTCATCTTCCACCACCTCTGCCTTGAGTTCTATTACCCCTGTAGCCTTTACCCCGTAGACAATCTTGATTTGGGGTCCTGGAGGGACCTCTAAATGGTGGCCTAGCTGCATTGGTAGAATTTTGAGCCAGCAGAGCCGAGGGATGACTTAGGTCTAAAGTCATCATGGGGTTAAAACGAGCCAAGAGCTGCTTATGTGAGATATGTTGAGACTGAACCTCCTTTCATGTGATATTTCCTATCCGAGAGGTGATATTCATGATAACAGACTAGTAATCTCTATTGAGACATCCCAGCATGGCCAAAATCAGCTCAACTACAGTGATTGGGTACCCCACCGCCGTCAGAGCATCAGAGTAAGACTTCATTAAAGAAAGGTAATAAACCATGGATTTAGTACCTTTCTCAATCTTGGTGAGAGCCATTTTGTATTCAAGCATGAGAGCCTCAGATTGATTATTGAATAGGTCTTCTAGGGTTCTCTATGCTTTGGTTAGCACTAGAAACCCCAACAGCATCGACAAGAGCTTTCTTTGTCATCGTGCTCATCATCCATCCGAGCAGTAGCCGAGCAGTAGTAACCCACTCACCAAATCCCGGATTTCAAATGATTTTAGTGTTGGAGGTTGTGACAAACTCTGTTGGTGGTGGCTTCGTTCTCAGGAGATGCGGATCTAAGCGGTGACCCCAAACAATAGGTAGAATTGTCGATTTCCACAACAAGTAGTTTGACCGATCAAGTTCGACGTTGCAAGTCTGAGCCAAATGACCGCCAAACAAATCAATAGAGGCAGGAACCAACGATTGAGCCTGGGTGAGCACGGAAGACGTAAGAAATGATGGTGGTGGCGGAAGAGTCATTCTCGGCATAGGAATCGAATCAAATCGGCCAAAGACTGAAGTACAGAGAAAATCGGGGCAACTGAACGTAGATTGGAGAGTGGTTGGGGTGAGTGAGACAGTCGAGGGAATAGACAGCTTAGAGGAAGTAACTGGATGTTGCTCAACCAATGTTAACGACAGTGTCATGCTAGAGCTTTCAGAGCCGGTTGCCTGAGCCATGGTGCGCTCTGATACCAAGTCAAGAAGCAACCAAGAATAATTATTTCATTAGGATAATCACTGCAAATGTACAAGGGAGAATATAACACACTAACTGTGGGACCACATGGAAAACACCAAATCTAGTCTAGGATCTATATTCTACCATATTTAATCACAGTCATACATTTGTAATACCTGATATAACAAACTACTTAACAAAGACATGTGTGTCGTTTTGTTCTTATTGAAGTAATAGTATTGCGTTTTTTTGTTTGGATAATATAGTTAGCATCAGTGGTCTTGTTCCGGAGGTTTTGCAGAAAAATATAACATCTCCTCCACCGCAGTGGCGGATATAGCTAGTTGCCACAACGATGGCATTGATGTGTAGTATTCTGTTACTGAGCATACTATCGATTAGAGTCTTATGCTTATGCATTTCTGTGCACGGTTTCTACAACTTTTAATCATTAGGCTGGCATTTCCTTTAGTTTCACTTATTAAACACGTGCGGAACGTCTCGTTTCAGTTGTAGGCTCGGTTTTTTAGACGGATCGGTTCAACAAGGACTATGTAAATGATATGGGGGAAATTGTAACAGCCCCAATTTTAATTATATGTAAATGTAGTATCGTTTTTTGCGGCTCAAACTTGTATCCTCCGATTTAAAAAATCCCGACACTTTAGACCATTACGAGTCTGGACACATATAATAAGTTTAATAAAGACATGAGATCAATAGTCTTAATCAGGTGGTTCATGACCAATAATATATACACCATGTCAGGTATTTTTCAACCAATCAAGATTTTTAAATAGGTAATTTTTTCTTTTAAGTAATGTATATTAAAATCTTATTGGTTGGAGATCACCGTGTCATAAATGTTTGTGGACCATTTAAAGATTATGTTAATGAGAAAGAGGGTTGTGTACAGTAAGTCTGGACGGTCAAAGAAAAGGTAAAAGAGTCGTGTGCCTTATGTCTTTTCTAACCATCAACAGGCCCCTCAGTGTGTGGAATATTTTTTTTTTTTTTGGAAGGGAAGTGTGTGGAATATTTTGGTACATCAAAATGCGGCATGCATTAATGAAACACAACATCAACATTAACTTTTTCCCTGAAAAAGAATGAAGAGTATAAGAGCAGTGCCATGTGTTAATTTAGTGTTGGATGTGTTAGATCTTATCTTGATATGTCTTGACATTTGTGAGAATCTTTTAACTGAATTGTGTAGGTATACTGCTGTCGTGTAATGCAAATTCATTGAATGAAAAATATCTTTTCCAGTTAAACTTTTTCTCTTGGTATCAGAGAGAGGTTATGGCGGAACCACCACCGCCACCAGCTTCCTCCGTCGCCGGAGGTGGCGTTAGCACTGAATTTTCCTCAGCTACCATGGCTGTAGCAAACACAGCAGCAACTGGGACTACCATTGTCACTGGGATCCCTATTTCTGGGTTTTCTCTGTCCTCTACCTCACCATTCTTCCATGGCGGTATCTTTCCGTCACCTTCACATTCAAACCCATCATATGCAGGCCCTTCCTATACCGGCCTGAGCTTTGGAACGACAATGTCACCTCTTTCCACCTCACCTTTTCTTCGCCCGGAAAATCTCGTTTCCTCTCTTCGTTCGGCCAGTCCCACCTCTCCGTTCAACACGCTGACACCGGCACCGTTCAATGGCCATCTAAATCAGGCCACCATAGTAAAACTCAATCGAGACAACTATCTTCTATGGCGTTACACGATCTTACCGGTGGTCAAAGGCTACAAAATTGATGGCTACTTGCTTGGAACCAAACTCTGGCCACCGGAAATACCAGGACTTCCGGTGAACCCTGCTATTGAAGAATGGGACTCTGTGGATCATCTACTTATAGGATGGCTTCTTGGATCAATGACAGAACAGGCTCTAACAGAGGTAATTGGTTGTTCAACCTCTCATGAAATCTGGTCCACTCTCGAAATCCTGTTTAACAATCAATCTGAATCACGTATGTTGGAATACAAAAGTGCCCTCACTAAAGCTGAAAAGGCATCAAAATCCATGGCTGATTACCTAGCCATGATGAAGTCTTATAGTGATAAGCTCACAGCTGCAGGATATCCTATATCCAAATCAGAATTGATCCTTGCAACTCTAGGAGGATTGGACAAGGATTATGAGTCAGCTATAGTCAATATGACTGCAAGGATTGGATCCCTTTCATGGAAGGAAGTTCAGTCACAGTTGGTTACATATGAGAGGCTTTTGACTAGGTTCAACCCTCATATGGCTCTTCCTCAGACTACTCCATCTGCTAATCTTGCTAATTATTCTGGTGGTGCACATACAGGGAGAACTAGTGCAAGACCAGTTGGTTCAGGACATAATTCCTATAGAGGCAGGGGTGGATCTAGAGGTGGAGGAAGAAGTGGTGGAAGGCAATCTTCTGGAAATAAAATGGTATGTCATTTGTGTGGCAAAACAGGTCATACAGTGGGGATTTGCTGGCATAGATTTGAAACTGACTTTCAACCGGTGGATCAAGGTGCAGCACCTAGACCTAATCAACAACCTTCAGCTTTTGTGGCAACTCCTAGCACTGTGGCAGATAATGCTTGGTACATTAACAGTGGTGCCACCAACCATGTCACCTCAGACTTGGGAAATCTGAATCAGAGTGTCCCTTCTCATGGTAATGATACACTAATAGTAGGAAATGGTGAACATCTAACCATTGAACACATTGGTAACACTGCTTTGCACACACCTGTTGGTCCACTGCACTTAAATGATATTCTACATGTTCCAAACATAACTAGAAATCTGCTCAGTCTGTCCAAACTACTGTCTGATAATGATCTTACTGTTGAGTTTACTAATGATTCTTGTTTTGTTAAGGACAAGGCAACAAAGATCACTCTTCTTAGGGGTCAACTCAAGGATGGGCTCTTTCAGATTGTGCACCTGGACAGTGAGTTAAGTCAAACCTCCCTTCAATCCAAGTTCAAGAATCCAGCTGTTTTTCTTAGCCATGTCTCCCATCACTCTGCTCAGTCCAAGTCCAAGAGTATAGTCTTAGATGATCTAAATAAAGATCCTAATGTTTGGCATAGGAGGTTAGGTCATCCCTCTAGTAGGATCTTGAACCATGTTTTGACTGTTTGTAATCCTGGTATTAATGAAAAACTTCAATTCTGTGATGCTTGTCAATTTGGGAAGCTACATGCTTTACCTTATTCCCCTTCCCCTTCACATGCTTATTCTCTGCTTGATTTAGTCCATACTGACATATAGGGCCCTGCTCCAGTCAAGTCTACTGAAGGTTACACTTACTATATCCATTTCATTGATGATCATACCAGATATACCTGGATATTCCCTTTAAAAGCTAAATCTGAAGCCTTATCTGTGTTTGTTCACTTTAAAAGTCTTGCAAAAACTCAGTTTTCCACCAAAATAAAATGTGTTCAATCTGATTGGGGAGGGGAATATAGACCCTTTGAGTCATTTCTGAAGGAGCAAGGTGTTACTTTCAGGCATCCTTGTCCACATGATCATGCCCAAAATGGTAGGGCTGAAAGAAAACACAGACATATTACAGAGCTAGGTTTAACCATGCTTGCCCAGGCATCTATGCCTCTTAGGTTTTGGTGGCATAGTTTTCAAGCCTCAGTGTCAGTTATTAACTGTCTGCCTACCCCTGTCCTTGCCATGAAGTCTCCTCATGAGTGCCTCTATAAACAGCCACCTAACTATCATCTTTTTAAGGTTTTTGGGTGCACTATGTACCCATACTTAAGGCCCTACCATAAAACCAAGTTTCAATACCACACCAGTCAGTGTGTCAATCTTGGCCTTAGTCCTCACCATAAGGGGTACAAATGCCTTGATAAATCTGGGAGAATCTATATTTCAAATAATGTGAAATTCAATGAACTAGAGTTCCCCTTTGCCACAGAATTCCATCAAGGTCCCAGTAGACAGGTTACTTGTCCCTCAAATCTAATTGTCACTGCTTTGCCCTTTGGTCTGACTCACTCAAAGGGGCACAAACCAGATACAACTATGATTGAGCCAGACTTGAGTTGCACCAATGAGAATGAACATCATGTTTCAGGTATCAATGATATTGTCACTGAGTCTATGCATACACCTGTACATACATCTGTAAACACTCACACACCTTGTGAAGAAATCACTAATGCATGTTGCACTCCTAGTCCAGAACAATCTGCATCATCCATGACACCTGCAGGATCAGCAGCATCCAGTTCTCACTCCAATCCAACATCTAGTCTAGAAATTCACACAACACCTAGTCCAGAAATTCACAATGGGAATACACAAGTCCCTGTCACACAAACCACATTCAAAGCTCACCCTATGCAAACTAGGTCAAAAAGTGGTATCTTTAAACCTAAAATCTACAATGCATCAGTGAGTAGAGTTCATGCTTTTCCTACTGAACCAACCAGTGTATCAGAGGCATTGATGAGTGACAAATGGAAGCAGGCAATGATGGATGAGTATAAAGCTCTCATGCATAACAGAACCTGGGATCTTGTAAAACCTAATCAGACTCACAGCATTGTTGGAAGTAAATGGGTATTCAAACTGAAGCTGAAACCAGATGGGAGCATATTGAAATACAAGGCAAGGCTGGTTGCCTAAGGGTACCATCAGCAGTATGGGATAGACTTCATAGAAACCTTCAGTCCTGTTGCAAAATTAGCTACTGTCAGAATTATACTAGCCATTGCTGTGTCTATGAATTGTCCAATTAATCAAATAGACATAAATAATGCCTTTTTGAATGGTCCATTGCAGGAACCAGTTTATATGGCTCAACCTGAAGGATTTGAAGACTCTGAGAGACCAGGGTATGTGTGTAAACTTAACAAAGATATATATGGACTGAAACATGATCCAAGAGCCTGGTTTAATGCACTAAGGGATCAATTGCTCAACTGGGAATTCACTCAGGCTACTTGTGATACATCCTTGTTCATGTTCAAAAAGGATGGACATGTTTTGTTTGCTTTGGTGTATGTTGATGACATATTGCTGACTGGCAACTCCCCAAGACTGATACAAAAGTTTATCAATCAACTTGATTCAAAGTTTTCACTAAAAGACTTGGGGCATGTATCCTACTTTCTGGGAATGCAAGTTACAAGAAATTCAGATGGTATGCATCTAACACAGCCCTATTATGCATCCCAACTGCTCAAGAAACTGGGATTTGAACACATGAGTTCCTGTCCAGCGCCTATGGTTACTGGTAAACAGTTGCTGCCACAACAAGGTGAACCCTTGACTGACTACAATCTACAGGAGCATCCTAGGAGCATTACAGTATCTTACACTAACAAGACCTGACATATCCTTTGCTGTGAATACTTTAAGCCAGTTTGTACAAGATCCCTATACATCACACTGGGAAGCTTTAAAAAGACTCCTCAGGTATATTCAAGGAACATTAGACATGGGACTGATCTTCAAACCATCAAGGACACTGGACATAAATGGTTTTTCAGATGCTAATTGGGTTGTCTGTCCTATTGATAGAAAATCTACTGGAGGGTATTGTGTATATCTAGAGGACTCACTGATATCTTGGAGTTCTAAGAAGCAAACAGTTGTGTCTAGGTCAAGTTGTGAATCAGAGTATAGATCATTGGCAAATTTGGCTGCTGAAGTAAAATGGATTATGCAGCTGCTACATGAGATCAAATTCAGTCTACCAAGTATGCCTATGCTCTGGTCTGACAACACAGGAGCAAATTCCTTAGCTCAAAATCCAGTTTATCATGCAAGGACAAAGCATATCGAGGTAGATGTTCATTTCATTAGAAATTTGGTTCTGAACAAAGAAATGCTAGTGTGCTACATTCCTTCAAAAGATCAGATAGCTGATAGCTTCACTAAAGCACTGCCAGCAAGTACATTTGACATCTTTAGACACAAACTCAATGTGACACGTCCACATATTCGTTTGAGAGGGGCTGAAAAAGAATGAAGAGTATAAGAGCAGTACCACGTGTTAATTTAGTATTGGATGTGTTAGATCTTATCTTGATATGTCTTGGCATTTGTGAGAATCTTGTAACTGAATTGTGTATGTATACTGCTGCTGTGTAATGCAAATTCATTGAATGAAAAATATCTTTTCCACTTAAACTTTTTCTCTTTCCCCACTAGAAAGTCCAAAAGTAGAAGAAATGAAGAAATTGCCCTACGAGCAGCACAATATGTAAAACTATCTTAATTTCTTTCTATTCTTGATTCTTAGAAAACCTATCGTTTGTGGAATTATTATTTAAGGAACAATTCCGTTATTAATAAATGTACTTACGGAATAATAAAAGAAATATGAAAATAGCAAAATAAAATTCACAAATAAAACTTCGTTGTATTAGATAGATGTTAGAAAACTTAAGTTTTGATGATGAGTGTCAGACTAACTATTATTGATGCAAGCAAAAAGATGTCTAGATCTTCTCAAAATATATATATATATATATATATATATATATATATATATATATATATATATGTCTAGAGCTGAATGTATAGGTATTACTAGAGTATGATATTGTATATGATCAGACAAGCACTATAATAGTCCGCTAATAGGATCTGCGTAGACAAGGACTAGTTTTTGTAAAGTCTAGGATCCTAAGCTGAACTGAGTTGAAGGCTAAGGGAACAAACTCGGTTAAGAAGACCTGAAGGCTGAGGGGGCAAACTAGTATTGAAGATGAAGGTTGAAGGTACAATTTCAATAATAAAGACTAAGTCGAGACTATAAAGATACATTCAAGTAAGTATATGATGGTTGAATTAACTTTATAGAGAATGCATGAAGTTCAAGATAATGTGATGAGAAACTTTAAATAATGAAAATATGGTGTATTATGATCACATAAACTTATATCAGAAGAATTATCAAGAATCCAGAATTTTTTGAGCAAACATGACATCATATCAGCTCAAGACTACAAATCAACTGAGATGAGTATACAAGACAACTAAGCTGAGCAGAAACACAGTCAAGCAAGAAGTCAACTAAGCTGAGTTAAACCGTTTGAATAGCTGAAAGTAGTACAAGTACTGTTAATCATTTATCCATCTATTTTTGCAGATATAATTCATGATAAGGATTAATTTGGGCCGTTTGATCAAGCATATATTCAATCGATGGACAAGTTTACATGATTGTTACAAGGATTTCACTACTAGCAAATTAAAGAAATCTCATTGGTTAACATCCTGTCGTGTCAAAATGACACTGGCACTGATAATATAATCAGACATCAAGAATTTCAGAGGGAATATTTGTGCATATCCCAAAAGCTAATTGGATTCAAATTTGAACCTTGGATATGTGCCTATATATTGTAGTCTTCAAGACCAGCAGCAAACACGACTGAGTTTACTGCAATTTGAGCAAGCAAGCTAGTCAGTTGAGTCTTTGTTTTCTCTGAAATTTTCCTAAGGCAATCAATGCAATACCCAAACACTTCAAGTGTTGGCTTCTATTAGCACTACGTTTTTGTCATTGACATCTTTTTTTTATAATTATTTTTCATTTACTTCCGGCACCACACGCGCATTTTTTTTTTACTTGAGTCACCCTACTATGGACGTCAATGCCCAGTGACGTTACTTTTAAAAAATAACGAACGTCATCGGATTTGAGGTTGTTCATCAGTGACACTTTTATAACATTAACGTCAGTGCCACTAGCGTTACTTTTTAAAGTAACGTCAGTCTCAGTGATTTTATTGTTTGAAAAGTAGCGTCAATACTATTGATGTTATTTGCGCGAAATAATCGTGGTGTTCGATTTTTTTTTTTTTTCTTAATGCTATGAGTAATTGTGGTGTCAAAATAAAAGTATGTTGCCAATAAAAAAAAATCACCAACATATTTTGTCATTTTATCGTAAAATAAAATAAAAATGAATTTCATCCATTCTCTGGCGTTTTACCGGAAGAAAATATCCACAAAGCTTTCACAATATTTGCTCTTAGACGGCAGTATTGCATGTATCCAAATAAATTTAGGGTAGATAGGATGATATGAGAAGCCACGTTCAGAAGGGCATTGTATTGAATATGGCTATGATACAACAAGAAGAAACAAAAACCCCAGGGGAAAATCTTTCTGTCCACAAGAGAACAAAAAAATACTAGGTAGCGTCCAGATTCTAGAATTCTTTCTGCTATTTCTACCTCTTATACAAATACAAGGGCTCATTATCTATGAATAGACATGTCGGAAGAGTTGTTAACGAGCCGAACTGAGTATCAGTTGTTCGAGCATGTAGTCGTTTAGATCACGAACTTATTCGTTTTCGGTCGTTTAATAAGCAAACAGAAAATTATGTTCAAACTTGGTTTGTTAAGAACACGAACTTGTCCGCGAACGATTATTTAAGAAACGAACAAAAAAATTATCTTTAAACTCAGATCATATATAGATAAAATTTATTTCAACTCGTGTTCGAGTTTGGCTTGCTAGACATATTTTCGTCTTTCAGCTCGAGTTTGGCTCGTTAAGATATAAAAAAAAATAAGTCGATATAAATAAATAACAAAATAACAAAGTGCAAATCAATATTCAAAAATTATTGTAACAAAAAAAATTAGGACAACACTATTAAAAAACATAAGCAAATCTTAGAGATGGCGTTTTTATGGAGAGGTTGACATTATTTGCAGTAATATTTTGTAATTTTCCTTTTAAAAGAATAAATAATGATTATTTGTTGTACAGGTTTTTTTTTCCTAGTAGTGATTGGTTTATTTCTACGATTCTACATAAATTATATATACAATAACTCTCTCATCACCTATTTTTCATTAAAAATATAATACTTACCTATATAAAAAGGGAAGTGAAATAAAATTGATTTTGATCCAAACCTGGCTATTACCCGTTTTACCCGCTCCAAATCCGCAAATAAAGAGCCATGTCATATATATAAAAAAATTCCTACAATCCCTCAACAATAATTATACCAACTTAAATTTGTTCAAACTGGTCAAAGAAAATATATAAATGGCAATGTAATTTAAAAAAACCGGTCTTATTTAATAATTAAAAATAAAAACCATTAACTCTCCCTAAATCTCTCTACAATTATTGTACCAACTTAAATGTTACACAATTTTCCCCTCCAAACACACTAATATTACCTATTATCTTTTTTCTTTTCTTTTTTCAATTTTTTTAATTTTGGAATTTTGATCATTAATTATTTTCACATTTCATTGCCCGTTAATGATGATAAAGATTACACTTAAATAAAGATCACAATTTATGGGTAATACAATACAAACGTAATTAATGATTTAATTTCTAACATTAAAAATAAGGAGATAGATTCCTGAATACATGTGCTTACATCCAATCCGTGTTTATTATTTTAATTTTTGTTTTTCAAATTCCATAATACATGAAATATAATCCAGGATTTGTAGTTTCGAATTTCATCGATTTGATTTGGTGTTTTTATTCATTTTAGCATTGCAGATTCAAGAATTCAAGCACATACGGTTGATTTTCTTGACATTGATTCTGTGTTTTGAATTTTGGCACAATCGGTGCCAAATGACGGTATGATCTTTTTTTTTCTATGAAGTTTTTTTATGTACAGTTGATGAAATTCCATAGGACTTGATGAAGATTATGTAAATTGAGAAGTATATATGATAGGTAAGCCCCTGGCTAGGGTGGGCGCAGGCCATCCGATTTTTATTTTCGGTACATAATAAACCTTATATAAATTAGTCTGTGCGGTTAGTTGTTGCTTTAATTCAAATTTCACCCGAACATATAAAAATAGTCTATTAGCACACCCGACCACCAATTCCTGGTTCCGTCCCTCATAGGTATGATCAAAGGTATGATTCGTATTGTTAAAGTCTGAGAAGATTTTTTTCCCATAGCATAGCAATGTTGTGTGTTTATAACAAGCATAGATGGTTTTTCAAAAAAAAAAAAAAAAAAAACATGGATGAATATTCGAGGGAGCTTGCAAATATTCGAGGGATTTTGCAGTTTCCTGGTTATATTCTTTGCAATATTGAATAATAGTAAATAAATAATTAATCTACGTTCTACAGAACAACAATGTCCGATTCTAAGAAAATAAAATATAAAAAAAAAAAAAAAAACTAATTATATCTATATATATATATTAAAAAACACGGATTTCCTCTATAAATAATGGTTGCATATTCCATAATACCTTCCATATGAAAAGCGTTTGAATTTTGAATCTCATTTATTTTATTTGGGTTTTTTGATTAGGGTTGAAGATTCCTGAATACATGTGCTTACATCCAATCCGGGTGTTTTATTTTAATTTTTGTTTTTCATATTCCATAGAACATGAAATTTAAACCGGGTTTTGTAGTTTCGAATTTCATCGATTTGATTTGGTTTTTTTTTTTTTTCCATTTTAGCATTGTAGATTCCAGAATTCAAGCACATAAGGTTGATATTCTTGACATCGAGTCCGTGATTTGAATTTTGGCACAACCGGTGCCAAATGACGGTATGATCTTTTTTCTATGAAGTTTATTGATGTCCAGTTGATGAAATTCCATAAGACCCGATGAAGATTATGTAAATTGAGAAGTGTATATGAAAGGTATGATCAAATGTATGATTCATATTGTTAAATTTTGAGAAGAATTTTTTCCGACAGCATAGCTATGTTGTGAGTTTATAATAAGCATGGATGAATATTTGAGGGATTTTGCAAATATTCAATGGATTTAGCTGTTTCATGGTTATATTCTATGCAATGTATATAGTAAATGAATAATTAATCTATGTTCTCTTATTGTATCTTCATGTTTTTTTCTTTTCATTTTGATGAAAAAGGAAGCATGTTAAGTCTCTGATTTTTTTTAATCAACATTGTTGAAAGGACAGAGGAGAACAAGACAATCAAGAGGAAGATATAGTTTTGTTTTCTTCCTTAACAAAACAAAACCAATAAAACCATTTTTAGAAGCTTTAGGTTGTTTTATGTTTCGTTTGCTTTTTTCATTCCTTTTGTTATTTTTTTTTTTATTTATTTAGCATCACCTGTGAAAGTTTATATTTTATTTGGCATGGGTGTCACAATGAGTATAATTGTCATACATCTTTATTTACTGTCCCACTCTCCGTACATGTGCACGGGTATATGGCTAGTATGAAATAAATCAAAGGAAGCCTCCCTAAGTAGGGCCGGCCCTGGATCTTTTGGGCCTTCGGCGACTTCGCCGAAGAGTCCTTTTAGTTCGAAATTGTTTTTTTTTTCGAAAATATATTTACAAAATATTATTTTAATATTGCGTTTCTAAAATCTGTAGATACAAAATTCAAATTCATTGATGTTAGACATTCTTTAATACATTGTTATCGTTTGCATTTGGGTTGTCGTAACAGTACGGGTTCGACCTGACTGGTCACGATGGGTCAAGGGGCAACGCCTACTTGTGGATGGAGGAGTTATCATTCTCCTACTGAGGTTATTGTACACTAGTTATTGAGGAGTTACACTAAATGAATGGATGTGATATATCCACCTTACACATACACACCTCTATTGAGTTAAAGTTGATGAGTTTGATGCATCTCATCCCTCCACTTGGTATAACCCTTCAAATCACTGATGCACCATAATTATTCTCCTACTCGTAGGGGCTTGGGGGCAATGCCCCTTAAAACTTATTAAACACTCCTAGCTGAACTGATGCACCTATGAAATTCAAATTGATGCATCTGAGTTATTATAAAATTGGGCCTATAATTTGAGCATTTATCAACTCAAGTAATTTTTTCAATTCATGTAATTTTTTTTAATGTAATTTTTTAACACATTGTATTAGATTGATTGGATTGAATATACACGATTTTTTTAAGTAAAACATGTAACTGCGGGTCCGCCCTGACGGTGGACCTTCGGCGGCTGCCTAATTGGTGTGCTGGCCCTGTGCCTAAGGTGCATTTGAGAAAAGAGAGAATGGAACACATCGTTTATTTTGTTGAAAAGAATTGGGTGCATTGTGCACCGAGAGAAAGATTTGTGTATGATTTACTTTTTCATATTTTGTGAACAGTGTATTTATTCTTTTGCCTTTTTTTTTTTCCACGGTTCTGTTTACTATTTTTACTATCTACTATTTTCACAACCTATTGTGTCCAGTGAAGATGTTGGATCTCGTCTGTGAATAAATCCGGGTCGTATCTTCCTAGTGACGATTAATTTATGAATCGTTTATGAAAGGGATGGTGTTTGTGGTGGTTTTTAGACTGAGCCTGAGAGTTTGCTTTCAAGTTGCCTACGCATACAACAAGTCAATTGGAATCAAGTCTTTCATAGTTCCTTAGGGATTGTATATATAGGGGACATCTCGTCTTCTTAATCCCCAAGGATTATCATGTGTGTATCCCCTTGATTTAGGGATAATTATGGACATATTTAAAGGACTAGATTACTGTAGCCAAATGATTTTTTCCATGCCTATCCAATATTATTAGGCACGTGGGCTAGAACTCGGGAATACTCGGGTCGACCTACGTCGAGCCCCCGAGGCTCTTATTTCTGATCTGTGTGCGCCCCCCCTCTTCTAAGCCCTGACTGACCTGCGGTGGACGGGAGGAGGTATGCAAGCGATCTCCCTCCCGGGGTCCAGACCTACCCTTGGGCACGTCTTTAAGGCTCTTGGCCCTTAAGGTTTACCTCTCATATACTCTACATTAATTATACGACTAACGAGAAGATGACATGTGGCTTGACTCAGTTCGGCCCTTATCACAAGCCCCCTAGATCTGATTCAACTTAAGAGCCGATCGGAGCTTCTTTGTTTTCACCCGGCCACGGCCATCCGACATCGCGTTTTGAATCAGCTAACTGCCATGTGGCAGCCTGTTCATCAGACGTTATTGCATTCTCGAAAACTGAGGCGCCGTTTCACACATTTATAGGTAAGACGTCAGCCTTCAGCATCTCTAGGGGTTATAACCCCCATCGTATCAGTGTCTCCCCACACACACTTCATTTTACTCTGAGGATATACGTAATTTCTTCAAGTTCTTGTCTTCTATACAAGTAAGCTCATTCCCTCTTTTTCTTATTGCATTTCTCATGTTGTTGATGAGGTTGGGTCCTGTCACCAGTAGTTCCATCGAGAGAGTGTTTGAATCTGAGTCTGAAACTAAAGTAGGAACACCGGCTTTTGATCTGCCGGAACCTCGCCTTGCTCCCCACCCTTTTTCTAACCGTAGAGGATTAGAGCACCTCGTCGGTGACCCCCATTTCACCAACTTACCTCCTGTCTCTCAACCCCTCAGGCTCTTCCCTTTTTACAGAGTTTGAAACGTCATATGGCCACTAAGTCATCTGTAGGTAGTCACGGAGTGGATTGCTCGATTTCCCAGGAAGAGATCTACCGGGTTTGCAACAAGTGCGGGGTTGATCTGGATAGGCATGCTCCCCGCCGTCCTGTTACTCTGAATAGATACGTCTACTAGCCTCCGGAGAGGTACTATGCAGTTTATAAGGAACAGTTTGATTGCGGGCTGAGAGTCCCTTTCTGCCCAGCCTTTCTAGCTATGCTTAGGTACTAGAACCTGGGATCCTCCCAAATAGCCCCCAATGGGGTTAGGACGATCTTAGGATTTGCGATCTGGTTAAGTGCTTAGACACCGAATTTTCTGTTGAGCTATTTAAGACCTATTATCAACACAAAAAGGTCAAAGGCCACGCTGGGTGGTATTACTTTCCCCGCCAAATTGATGACCAGAGAACCATTCATATCCTTTTCTAAAAGAAAGTCCTCTATTCACAACTGGAAATCCCACTTCTTCTTTATTCACCATGATGGCCACCCGGAGTTGAGTAGGTGGAACTCCAACTCTATTCTACGGACATGTGCCCCACAAGGGTCCGGACGAAGCTGTTAGAAGACATCACCAATTCTGGCATCTTTCTGAACATTAAGGACTATTCCTCCGAGCTGATCGAGGCTGCTCAGCTGGCCGATGCGGGGCCAAATCCGTATAGGAGGTTCACCCGATACGAGTATAATTATTGTAGGACTTCAAACTTTGCCTTATATTTTTATGTAACATATATACTCTACTCTGCTCGTACTGACCTTTGTCTTACCTTGTTTTTGTAGTTGCCGACTTTGCCAACATCTTTGTTGAGGCTATTGAGGAGGAGAGGGTCGGGGGCGAGCAGCATGAGCCGAGCTTGGACTTGGAATGGACCGAAGATGCTGGTACCTTAGGAGCTCTAAATGTAGACGCCGAGGAAAACACTAGGATTGTGTAGACCTCTGTAGGTTTTCAAGAAGATGAGCAGGTTGATACCCAACGCTCAAACGAGCCAGTTGAGAATGACAACTTGGTTTTTCTGGACGGCTCTGACCGTGAAACTGGAGAGGGGCAGCTCTAGCTGAGGACCCGATCGAAGAGAAAGAGGAATAGGTCCTCTGAAGACAGCCAGGTCCTTCCCGGCCTAGAAGGGGGTCTCGTTCCCTGGCTTAGGGGAAATAGATGAGATGTCCGAAAAGGACTTGGCTGCTGCTGTAAGTTTTTCCTTCTTCTGATCATACTTAACTTTTTTTCGGGAGCCGCTAACATCTCCAATATTTGTGGCAGGGCGCTAAGATCGGCAAGGAAGTTCTGAAAAGGTTTAACAACCTCTCCTCACATAAGGGATCTCTGGAGCACCGAGTTGCTGTGTTTTCGGCAAGCCGGCAAAAGCATAAAGGCGCGTTGGAGTCTAAGGACTAGGAGATCTTAGCCTTGAAGAAGCAGCTTTCTGCTCAAGAGGCTGAGATGCAGAAGATTAGAGACCTGTTTGCCGCTGATCTGTAGATAGCCACTGATGAGCACCTAAAGCAAACTTCTGAGCTGGAACAGGCGATTACCCGGCTCAGATCTGAGAAAGATGAGATGAGAGCTTCCGTCCCTGACTAGATTCCCCAGGCAGTTCAAGCATACAAGAGTTCTGCTCAATGCTCTGGAGCTTTGAAGGCTTTGATGGCACCTATCTTATGGCATGGCTATACCTTGTGCGTGGATGAGGCTAAAAGCCAATGCCTCGTGCTGGTTATTGAGGATCTTCCCCATCACGGGTTGCACAAGCCTGGTTCTTATAAGGTCTATGATGATCGGCTTAAGTAGTTCCAAAAAAGGGAGGGCATAGCCGTAAAGTATGCTCGGCGGCCTGTTGCTGCTCGCAGAGCTTCTGGATCTGTTGCTTCTTCTGCTCAACAGAACCCTGCTCCTGAGTCTTAGGATAGACTTTTAAACTTTTCTATGAACGTTTATTTTGCTTTAAAAAATTGTACATTGACAATTAATAATATGTATGCAACTTACTTGGCTTTTCTGTAATTTATTGCAGCTTGTATGCTTTACTGCTTTGTTTTCACAGTACTTACTAGGGTGACTTGCCCCCTCGGTATGACATGCGTGAGTTCAGGTCTCGGATGGCATACTTAGCATATTTTTTGAAGCATTTATGAAAGGACAACTTTCTAAGTTTGACCTGCAGCTCAGTTCTGATTGTCTGTTTTGCAGACTTAGTGAGTTTGTCATTTGCAAACTTTCTGAGTCTGGCCTGCGGCTCAGTTCTGATCTTCTGTCCTGCGGGCTAAGTGAGTTTGTCCTTTGCAAACTTTCTGAGTCTGGCTGCAGCTCAATTCTGATCGTCTGTCCTGCAGGCTTAATGAATTTATCCTTTGCAAACTTTCTGAGCCTGGCCTGCAGCTCAGTTCTGATCGTCTGTCCTACAGAGAGTTTGTCATTTGCAAACTTTCTGAGTCTGGCCTGCAGCTCAGTTTTGATCTTCTGTCCTGCAGACTTAGTGAGTTTGTCATTTGCAAACTTTCATGGTCGACTTGCGACCTTCAACAATCACACATAATGTATGAAAAATTAAAATTTTATTACCATGACTAATGTTCAAATTACATTTTATTTGAAAATAAAAATTGAAAAACAAACTAATAAAACATGAGAAGGTCTGGAACATGTCCTAGACATAATATCTTCTCAAATTGTTGGTGATATACCCGACCCGGATCAAAACCCGAGCATCTGGAGTGGGTCTGAACCCAAGCCCAACAACAGATCTTGGGCCTCCATCCCGCTAGCCGCAGTCACTAAGACAGACTCATCCCTACTCCAAGAACTAATACATACAGAGCTACTCTGTCAATTTGTCGACTCACTTGTGTTTCCATTCATAAGCAACAGTCCGACCACCGTTGTTCTTGATATCCACTATTTCTCACTTGAGAAATCATACATATACAGCCTTATATGCTCTTTATATCACTGTTACCGCAAACATGACATATCCGACTATATCAGTCAGGAGGTAAGTGCTAATCTGAAGCAGAAGATGGCCGTCATGGGAGCCGAGGTTGAAGTTAGACTAGAGGTTCCGGACATGATCAACCCGAGTCTCCATCTCTTCATAGATTTGGCTGCCTCATTATCTTTTAGTGCTAACTCGCGGTTGAGAGCTTCAAGGCGCTCGGAGTTTGACTGAGCCTCGACCTGCATCTTTTTTGCTTCAGCAAGCTGCTTCTTCAGCTCGATGTTCTCAGCCTCAGAAGAACTAAGCCGCACACGCAGATCGGCCCCGACCACTTTAGCGGCATTTAATTCTTTGTCGACAGCCGATTTTGACAAAATGGTCTCTTTATAATCCGTTATGAACTGCTTCAGGCCGGTACCGACCCGAAAAGGAGAAAAAGGAAAGCAAAGTTAGACCGGCCGATTAAAAAAAAGAGGCCAAAAGACAAAGGCAAAAAAAAGGTGTTTACCATGCTCACCGTTGCCCCATACAAGCCCCACAAATCCCCGATGTTCTGCAAAAAAGCACGGCAAGGGTCAGTTTGATCTGATAGCACTATCTGGTCCGCGATACCACAACCAACCTCCAACTGGATGGGATTGGGAAGGCTCCATCTCAGATGCCTCAACGGGGCCACATCGGCTATCATCGTAGAAATCATGATCGCCCTAGGCATGTCAATCGGCAGCTGACGCATAAAGTCCTTATCCAACCAGACAGCATGGACACCTCAAGGCCTTACGGGCACGCCAGAAAAAGACACCAGTGCAATCGTACCCGCAAAACTCGACTGGTCAAGCCTAGCTTTAACTTTGTCAGCACCATCTTTGGGTAGTGGCTGGGATCTCTCTTGAGTGGAGGCGTCGACCTTCAGCTGAGTATCGGCCAACTTGGATTTCTTGGAGTGACGAGCCTCCTTCTGTCATCCCTACCCTCAGCAGGGTCAATATCTTCATAATCAGCGGCCTTAGAAACCCTTCTTTTCTCAGAAGTTGGAGCTTTAGTCAGATATTCTGCTTTAGGGGTTTGCTCGTCGCTGCTTTCCCAGCTGTTTGTTTAGTTGGAGGCAAGGCGATTTCCTAGCCTTAGAGCCCGAGGTCCCCACCGAGTCAATGCAAACGTTGACCATAGGAAGATCGACCTTAACCCCTTTAAGGTCTCCACTCCTTTTCACCTCTCCAGATGTCTTCCTGGCGGCCAGCAGATTACGTTGTTTCAAAGCGTCCATGGTACCTACAAAAAAGACAATATACATCAAAAGGCAATAAAAAGAATATGACAGAACAAGAAAAAAAAGCCGGCAAATAAAAAACAAGTAACTTTACTTGGAAGCCGCTTTGAAGGATCGCCTAAACTCACCGTGCATAGAGAGGGCATGCACCTACCAAAGTGGCATTCCCCATACCAATCGGGGTCACAAGGGGTTCAACCACAACCACTGGATCCCCCACGCCTGCTCCAGAAAGTCCGGCCATCTTAACTAAGGGTTGATCGACGTCTAGAAGAAGCCTCCAATTGAAGACTCGATCCTAATCCTATCCCTTTAGGCATACCCGAGCAACTCTTTAAGCTCAGTACTCGTCGTCAGCATCCTAAGTTTTCACCTTCGTCAGTTGATCAGTTTTACCTGAGTTTGCCAGGATTTTTTGGAAAGGCCAACCTATCCGCGACTCCACCTTCATGCACCTCTTTTTCCAGTCCGATACCTTATCGGGAAGGTCGAATATAAGTCGGGGTCTGCCACTACTTGATCTGCTTCGGGGTTTAATTTGATTGTCATCACCTTTCTTGTTGAAGCCGTAGAAGTAAAAGAATACCGGCAATGATGGGTCTCGCCCATGAAGCCGACTTATTACTATAAAGGCCATCAACACACGGATAGCCCCCAGTGTAAGATCACACAGCATGACCCGAAGCTCCACCATAAATCTGATGAAAAATGGGTCAAAAGTGGCCGAAGTCCGGCAACGAGGTGATCATAGTGTAGCCACAAGAAATCCTCCACATCTTGACCATAGGCCCAGGCTACGTTCGTCGCACCCATGGTGGCGAACCGGTACTCGTTCGGGATATCATAGGCCATCAACGATGTGGTGTAATCAATCCAGCTTCGGATTTCTCTCCAACGAGTTCCAATTTCACTATCAAAGCGCTTTTGATCGGCCAACTCACGATCAGCCGCAGCAGACCTCTTTTTGTGTGGTCTTTTCTTCGGTTCGGATGGCCCCGACGTTGAAGTCTTCTTAGACGCCACGGTTTTCTTTGATGCGGTTGTTTTCTTTGATTCCATGACTTCCTTGAACCCCGCACCTCGAGCTGCAGCCCCCCGGGTCATAACCCCTTGGAAAGTATGGATAAGATTGCCCAACGCCGCATGGTCCTGATCGTCTAACTCCCCACATGCTGCGCCTTCACCGATGATCTCAACACCTTCATCGCCGCTTTCCTCATCGCCAGAATTAG
Source organism: Gentiana macrophylla (assembly GCA_026214975.1). NCBI lineage: Eukaryota > Viridiplantae > Streptophyta > Magnoliopsida > Gentianales > Gentianaceae > Gentiana > Gentiana macrophylla. Next base: position 119,994,219 of record CM047805.1, read on the forward strand.
ATTCATCGAAGACGACGTCGTCTATCTCTTCCTGATCTACCTCGTCCCCCGAGCCATATTCAACAACTGCTAGGGCTTCCTCATCCGATTGGGTGTGTGACTCTGATGACATCCCAGAAAAGCACAAGGCGAGGTGGAATAGTTAGTAACCCAAACATGGAAGTCGGGCCGAGGTGAGCATAAACACACCCCGACACCTCGCCCCTCCGCTCTAATGGCAATGCATAAACCATAAATAATAACCCTAAGGTCATCTGGGAACCTTACTCTAGGCAAGAATGAAAACTGGGGAAGGAGTTGGAAACTCGTACGTTTCGAGGCCTGGCCAGATATTGTGGGTCTATCATATGCATAATATCAAAAGTTTGAGTTTGCATTTTCTGTCCACATGAAAATCTAAGCTTAATATCAAAAGTTTGAGTTTGCATTGCTCGGTTAGCTTGTATGTTTGGATGGGACACTAAAACATAAGTTTATCATAGCCTACACAAATGTTACTGCTGGAACAATGACACTTATTTTGTCTTGTGAACAATTTGATATAAATGTCTCACTTAAATAATTAATCATCTTATTTAATATCTTAGCAGCAAGTCTATAAGGATTACACCCGAGTTTGTTTAGCTTAGCTTACTCCTGCAGCTCACAAAGGTTATCTTTTCGGAGAGCAAGTTCTGAATTTTGATAAGGACAAAGTAAAAGTGTAACAAGGCATCACCATTCTCTCACGGTGCTTTAGTCGACGGTGGGCCAAAATGGATGTCGACGGTTGAACCTGTAAACATATTGTAATACACTTGTGACTTTGGTACGCAGGAAAATAGTGTTATACGTACCCTAAGGGAGATATATATATATAGCTCAGTCACAGCAGGCAGCCACATATATCTATATATATGGCTTTGGTCGATCCTACAAGCCTTCCAGTTGCTTCCAAATCCAAGATATATACCGTGTTTACCCTTAGCTTTATTGACTAACTGAATGACAATTAGAAAATTATGATGCCCTCTTATCCTATTTATCCATCTTGACTACAGTATTTAATTTACTAAAAAGTAGTGGTGTTATTTTTTTTATTTTTTTATTTTTTAATTTTCCCTTGCAGCAAATAACTGGTTTAACACATCCAACTCTTGTTTTGGTTGGCGTAATTAAGTTCATTTCAGTCACTGATTTCAATCTACCGAGTAAGGGTTGATAGAACTTCATGTGATATGATCACTGTCTGGATCTCGTTCATGCTAAATCAATGAAAGTAATATGGAAATTAAACCGGAAACGTATCTGGAACCGTTGGAAAATTCGTGATGTCACGTAGCCATCACGTGTATTTATCTTCCAAGACATCACATCAAACGCTAGATCTTCCTGTAGATGGGAACAGAGAATGGTTTCTTATGAGCTCAACTGAAACCGCCATCATCACAAGTATTTCAACAATCCCGTCCATCAGCTAAGTCAGCACAGGAAAAAGCAGATTTCGCCGCAATAAGCGTAGGTAATCAACAATTGTCACATGCATCAACCTCACTGAATGACATGGATAAGTATGGAAATGTAGCTTGAAAATTACACATAATGTCTATTTTCAACTGGTCCTCCTTACAAAGATAAAAAAACTTAACCTTATGAGTTCAAATGTAAAACTTTATTTCGCGAAAATTTGTCTGTTACAAACCGTACGAGCATCAGACTCCCACTGAACCTTATTATCATAAAATGATACAACACCCGTACCAAACACATATGAAAGACGTAGGGTGTCAATGATTTAGTTAGTGGATCCCCCATATGGAGACTGTACCTATATGCTCAATAGACACTGTACCATTTCAAACTCTATTTTCACAACAAGAAACCTAATGCCAATTTTCTTAGACATTGACTAACTTTTGTTATTATTGGGATACAACAATACGGAATTAGTATCACACAAAATACCTAAGTGGTCTTTCATTTGCCAAAAGTTGTAATCATGAAATGAAATTCCGCTCCCATATCCCATAAGTAATGTCTTTAAAACAAGCCCCGAATTTTGTCTCCAAATGCAAAGAGGCATTAACTGTCTTCTTAGCACTTTTTCAAAAATAGCTCATCCTGTCGGAGTGAAGCCAAACCTAATGTGGATTTAAACGTGCCCTTACATCCACCAATATATGAGTCAGAATACTGAATGATCTCTAACTTGGCTGACTTCATATATGAGCATGCTTCATTTTGTTTTCTGTAAGTACCTCATTAACTTAGAATTTTATTGGTCGCGTCAAAATGATCCTTTCCAGGATCCCTTAAGCATCTAATGTATGCAATATCCGGACGCATACAAACCTAAGCATACATAGGCTCCAAAAAATGTAGCATATGGAATCTATTGTATATCCTCCTACTTTTAGATCATTAGAAGGGCACTTTTGAGACTAAATTTGTCTCCCTTAGACACAAGGGTATCACATGGTTTACAATATGCCATGTCGAACCTCTTAAAAACAAAACTTTATTGATATAGTCATTTTGTGATAATCCAACAATACCTTGAGAATAAACTTGAACCTATATCTGCCTATCTGGATCTTTAATACAAAATGAGTGTCACCTAAATCTTACAACACAAATCCGAACGAGAGAAAAGATTAAATTTGACACAAACATCTATATTGTTACTAACAAATAGTATATCATCGACGCATAAAACTTAGAATATGAACCCACTCCCACTGAAATTATAGTACATACATTCATCAACTGAAATTTGCCTCAAAAACCAAATGAGACAATATATGATGAAACTTGAAATACCATTGACGAGAAGAATGTGTGAGTTTATATGGATTTCTTTAGTTTGCAAACCATACTTTGCGTCACATAATGCAAAGTTTTATGGTTGCACCATATGAATTTCTCATTATTGTCCCCATTGAGAAACTATGTCTTTGCATCCATCTAATGTAACTCAAGATCCATATGAGCAATTAGAGCCATTATTATCCTGAAAGAGCAATTCAAGGAAACCAAATAGAATGTTTCTATATAATCAATGCATTTCTGAGAAAAGCCCTTAGTGACATGACAAGCCTTATAACTTTCCACATTACCATTTGAAATCCTTTTGGTCTTTTACATCCATATGCAACCAAGAGGTTTCGTTCCTTCTAGAAATAGTACAAGATCCCAAATGTCATTGTCCTTCATCGACTTCAACCATATTGCATAGCCTCAATCCACTTAAGAAAGTCAGAGCTTTACATGGCTTGGAGGTCGGTAACTAGATTGTCCTCCATAAAACTAGGATATTTATGATCAACGAGATAAATGATGTAATCATCCTGAATTGTTGATCTTCTCTTTATAGCACCACTGGTTCCTCATATGGCACCTAATGTACTCATGTTGCTCTTGTGTAGGTTTTTGGAGGATGTTGAGTTTGCCTTATAGGAGGTTCAAGAATATTGTCTCGATCTGTATCTGGCATTGATATAACATCCCATTAGGAAACCAAGTTGTTAGTCACCACCACTGTAGGAAGTGTAATGTTATGCTCCTCTTCAAAGACAATATTGCATACCTTATCTTCCCCTAAAGCTCAATATCATCTAAAAACCTTGTAGTTTTCATCTCAAGAAAATGATGTGAAAGCAGGATCATATAACTTAAGCCCCTGGATCTTTTAGAATACCCCATTAAATAGCACTTAACTACTATTGAGTCCAAATTTTATTTCATTAGGTTGATAGGGCCTGCCGTAGCTTGACAACCCTGAATATTACCGAATATTGGGTTTTCCCAATCCATATTTCATATGAGGTTTTGGTTATTGATTTAGTGAGTACTCTATTTATAGTGTGTAAACTTCTAACTTTAGTTTTCATAATGGATGACATCTCATTTAAATATATAGGTAATCGGGCAGCGGATAATTGTCCATGAATGTGATACAATATTGATGACCATTCCAGGATATCATAGGGAATGGACCTTAAATGTCCTATGTATCAATTCTAAGACGTCCTTAGAGCAATCATTGCCTAATCTTCTTATATTGGTTTAATATCCTTGAATACAACATACACAAACAAAACCATGTGACATACCAAAGGGACCAAACGTTCCATTTGACACAAGCCTTTTATTCTCTTTGAGAAACGTGCCTTAGATGCTCATGTCCTAACTTACAGGAACCCTTATTAGATGACTTTGTTTTGTGCCAAAATAACCTAAATGCAAAGTTTCATTAAAAAGAGACAATGGTATCCACCAAATTCAGATTATCACTGAAAGATGAATGATTAATACCAATGAAATTTGGGTACAGAAAAAGACTAAAGGTATCATCTCTAATTGAACAAACATATCCTAATTTGTCCAATAAATAAATGAAAACTGGATTCCGCCTTAAAGACGGCATAACAAGTCTCTTTCTAATTCAGAAAGTGTTTACTCATCAATAATAACCTAAATGTCTCAACCTTCACAACATCGCTATCACTCATACATATGTATTTTTAAACATCAATTGATTAGTAATTCTAAAACCTTGCATGAACACACTTAAGGGAGTAGTAGAGCCAAAATCTATCAATCAAGTGTGTTGAGACACATAAATCAAATCAAATCGTAAACAAACCAAAGTGAGGAGCACAAATTTATTTGTTCACCAATTTTAACACTTGGGGAAATTCTTCAATGTGTTCCACCTTTCGGCAAAAAAAAAACTAGCATCCTTATGTTATTTCCCTTGCCCCGGAAATGAAACACTTGCGGCTTCCTTAAACTTAAGCTTTATTTGCCCTTAGCTCTAATAGTGACTATATGCAACACTTCCCGATTGCCCAAATCTCAATCCTTCTCTTCATGTACACAGTAGGAAATCAATTCCTTCAACTTCCGTTGTCCCCTATGACAGTTTATAACTGACCTTCAATTTACCATATTGTGAAAGAAGAGAAAGAAAGACAAAAGGCACTAGAAGCCATCAGTTATGTCCAAATTATAAGCCAAAGTTTGGAAATCTGATGATTCATTTCAAGAATGTGCCTCCTTATGTTGCCTTTGCCCAAATACCTTATAGAGAATAGCTTAAACAAAACAAAATTTGTCTTTCCTTTCTCTTCCAAGGGATTGCACAACTCCACTAAAGACAAAGATTTCTGAATAGTCACCACAATATGAATGCCACTTCTGAGAGTATACGGACTGGCTCCCTTCAAGAACATAAGACTCAGCTCCACTTCTCAAAGTACATTATTGCTCATTTGTACTATCCTACTGAGAGGTTGATGGGGATTTTACCTAAATACCAATTATAGATTTAAAATGCCAAATACAACCTCAACTTGTCCTTTCCAACTCTTAATAATATAGGAAATAAGTGGAGGAATAACACTTAAATGCAGACATATTTTAAAGCATAATTTAAAACAAAATACAGAAAACAACAAAATAGACCTAAGCTCACATACATATGTTGAGTATTTTGTGTTGATATATTTCAAAAAATACTTATTTTGGGATTTATCTTACAATTACTCTACAATTAACCTTGTCACTGAATGTTTTATATCTTAAGTGACATTATGTTTGAAAATTGTTTAAATCACATGAAAGCTTAATTTTATATTTTACATGTGACTTAAGCTTGTCTAAATATGTCATTGCCATATAATTAATTTATCTACATGATATATGTCACATTGTTTTATTTCTATCAACCTTCACATGTGACAAACTATTTTATAAGTATTTCATCTAAAGATGTGTGTCACATTAAATGCTCAACTTAATAAGTGTGTCAAATGATTTTAATCATGACATAAAAATATTTACTAACAATTAATGTGACATATGATACCAATATTTCTATATGATTTATCAAAGTAACATATATATATGTATATATATATATATATATATGATAAAAACAATATTAATAAGATAGTTTATATTATGTAGAGAATATATATATATATATATATATATATATATATATATATATATAGATGATATATATGTGTGTATATATATATATATATATATATATATATATATATATATATATATATATATATATATATATATATATATATATATATATATATACACATATATATACACACATATATATCATCTTATATATATAATATATATATATATATATATATATATTCTCTATATAAACTATCTTATTAATATTGTTTTTATCATATATATATATATATATCCTACTCTATATAATAATAAAAAGACAATGGAAAGAGGGTGAGTGACAAGTGTTTTTTTTTTTATTGGTCCCCTTTTTTTTTTTAACTGTTCATGGCCCAGCCCATTTTTTATATTTTACTGTTTATGGTAATGCCAAAAAGAAAAAAGTTTTTTTTTTTTTTTTTTTTTTTTTAGAAGGGTTTGAGTTAAATTGTTCCATTTTTGAAAGACTCAATTGTATCACATTTTAATGTGCGAATATATGTAGCAAAGGCATTTACTATTTTCAAAATATAAGCAAGACGATTTTTCATTACACGATCTTTGTATCACGCCAAAAAAAAATTGTGTTGACGTTTATATGAAATATTATAAATTTTTAAAATAAATTCATTTCATAAAAAAAACATATCATTTGTACACGGCGATTTGACTATTTTCAAGATATAAGGTCACGACATGTTGCCTACACGATCTTTATATCATGCTTAAAATTGTTTATCTACCTATCCGGTTTAACCCCTTCCTTCCATGTGTCCTAAATAAGTGTGGTGACACTTGTTTTTCTACCAACACAATTTTCAGAAAATTCAATCGAGTCCTTTAAATGTTACGTTATTATTGTTCTTCATCATCTTACTCTATATAATAAAAAGACAATGGAAAGGGTGACGTGTTCAATGGGGAGCCAAACTACCTTTTTTTTTTTTTTTTTTTTTTTCTACTGTTTGGACGAAAAAATGCTCCTTTTGGCAGTTTTGGGTGGGCTTCTGTTATATAAATTTTATTAAAAGTAGTAAGATAAATAACAGATAATTAATGTATAGATAATATAGAAATTTTATTAGTATTACTACTCCTCTTGACATTAAAAGTCAAGAAGAATATCCCAAAAAAATGTGTGATGTATTTTTTTTATTGATGTGCCAAATAGATTTTAATTAGTAATGTTAGTTACTAATATTTTTTTCTTAAGTGAATGAATTTGTTGTGTAACAATCTTTATTAAAAAAAAAGGTATTGACAGTGTGGAAGATGTGTGATTGTAAGATAATCATGGTTTTAATAATATGTTATATATTATTATATAACAACATAAGGTAGTAAAGACGTTATGGATGCCTAAAAAAATATGTCATTAATGTTTTAATTTAAAGTTGGTTTCTAAATTGGTGGAACGAATTAATATCAAATTTATTGGAAAGAAATATTTCATTGTAATAAAAGGGGTGTGCTTGTATATTAATCATGGGGTTGGTAGTTGCTATGCAATGTAATAAATAATATTTTCTAAAAGTTCTGGGGTTCAAAGATTTCACGACAAATTAGGACGGGAGAGTATTTTATGTATTTCATGATACACCCGCCATAGATATAAATACACATAATATATACACACATAATATATAGCTTAATGTTACTAATGTTTAAATTTAAAGTTGTTGGTTAGATGTTTACAACACACATATATTAAATGGATATAGTTGTAATTTAATCATGCTTTTATTAACTACACAATGTAATAAATGATATTCTCTTAATATACAAGAGTTTCAGAATGTTTCGCATTTACATATTCCAACAATGCAATCATTGTCACAGAGCTTTAATGTTGATAACTCATAAGAATAATCCCTCGAATGGAAGAGTGTTATAGAGTGGACTTACAGTACCGGAATCCATAATAAAGAGTGTTATGGAGTGAACCCGGATAAAAAATGTTGAATATGTTTTTGGCGATGTATTTTGTTTCTTGGATGTTTGATGTTCCACATTTTCCCTATATCCTTTACATATTCCAACGACTCTTCATTTATTATAATATTGTTACATCTGTGGCTTGAAATAAAAAATCCAATTCATCAACAATGCATAGATACGTTAAATTGCATTGTATATTTATAATTTGGGACACCGGGAGTGCGGAGCACGGATGCCTCTTTTCCTAGTATATACATACGTGTTGCTATAAGGCCTGCTCCTATTGCTTCTCTCGGCCTTTGCTTTCCATAAATCCAAATCCAACTTCTATTATACCTGAGCCCATCTCCTCTATATATATTCTTATTTGATTTATAACTAATATATAATCATTTATGCTGCTCACATGTACGTGTGTACATTTGATTTATGTTATATTATATGCTCGATTGATGCATTAACTGCTTAGTATAATGTTACTCTACGCATTATATGTATATTTTGTGTATAATGTAATAAAGTGATTAATCATATATATATACACAAAATACTCTCTGCTCGATCCCTGCTTGATATGTGAATTATTTGCTGTAACTTTCTATCTCAAATTAATATAAAATAATTTTTCAGATTTGTAGACTTTGAAAAATGTGTCCTCTCACATGTGAACATTTCTTGGGTGTTGTGATATTTGTTTTTAATCAAAACTTTGTGACCCATTGAACATTTCTTGGGTGTTGTGATATTTGTTTTTAATCAAGACATTGTGACCCATTGACATTTCTTGGGTGTTGTGATATTTGTCTTTAATATTTGTCTTTAATCAAGACATTGTGACCCATTGAACATTTCTTGGGTGTTGTGATATTTGTTTTTAATCAAGACATTGTGACCTATTGTATAATCTTGGGTGTTGTGATATTTGTTTTTAATCAAGACTTTGTGACCCATTGTATAATAATAGTCGTTCCTTGTTTTCTCTCTCTGTACACTTTTTTTTTGTTTTATTCCTACACAATTAATTGTTTGTTGAGTGTGTAGACACCTATCTTTTCTCTCTCTCATAAATATAGCCCGGAAAGAGCTGTTGGTTTGCTTCTGGATTACACAAGAAGCCAAGAGTTTTACCTGCAAAAGCTAAAAGCCAAAATGGATTGCTAAGCCAACCTTATTACTCTAGACACCTGTATTGTCTAGTAGTATAAATACTAATACAACTACTTCAAGAAATGTAGAACAGACCTCTCAGTCAACTTCATCTCTAAGTCTCAATTTCATTTTCTTACAGCACTTGTATTCTGTAAACTGTTTGTTTCTTGAGTATTAAAGAAAAGTGAGGTGTGAGTATAGAGTGTAACTCTAAGGAAACCTTTAGTGAGTGTTTGCTGAAGCATAGAGGTGTTCTCCACTTGTTATTGAGGAGCAATAACAAGGGCACAAATTTAGCCAAATTGTGGTTCGCTGATTCAAGTTCGTTCTGCTCGCTCTTACGAATCGCGAGTGAATTCGATTTCAGAATCCGGCGATGATTCTTGGTAAGTACTCCTTTGGTGAGTATTTTGTAGAAATATGTTAATTGTTTGTTACTAAGGATTTAGGACATCTTAGTGTTAGTCGGATTATATGGTTCTCTTAAGACTAACACTAATTTGGTTATCCAGTTAGTAACACTTTAACAGTAAAAGTGTTGTATCTTTTTTTTTTTTTTTTTTTTTGTAATAAACCTCAAGCGACATCTAGTGAATACTTTGTGTGTGGGTGTGATCTTCTATAAGATCACACATATGTGCTTCAGGTAGTTTATTACATTGATACACACTTTAGAATTGCATGCTTAGGCTTAAATAAAGATAAAATTGAATCTGCAATTTTGTGTTTGTTTGTTGAACACCTAGAAATTCATGTCGTAGGACAACAACCTAAAACAGAAATCTGTAGTTTGCTAGTCTGTTTGTGGTTAAGTATTCAAACCTGCAAAGCTGCATATCTGAGTGTCCAACTTGTCTCGGTGCTTAAACCTGCTTCTTCAATTGGTTAAGTTTCAGCTCTGAACATCAAGCCTTTATCTTACCAAACTGATCTTGATCTAGAAACTCTTCAACTGAAGTTAACTTAGGTTCATATGGTTAATCGAAACTAGATCTTCAGCCAAGGTTCGTTAACTGAACTAAGTTAAGTATACTCTGATTTTGACTGTTAAACCACTGAGTTGTTTTTATCTGCATAAGTGCTATTAAAGTGGTTAAAGAATTTTTAAAAGATCATAATACTCTATTCACCCCCTCTAGAGTATTGTTTGCGCTGTCTCGATCCAACAACATAATCCGAAGAACAACCAAAGTCAAACAAAGGTATATGAGATGTTCCCATCACAAGATACTGGGCACGGCATTAATATCTTGATGACAGTCTATTTAGTACTATATTTTATAAATCCTATGCCCCCGAATTCTGCTCAATTAGTAAGAGATAATCTAATTATTCTATGAAATGCATGTCAAATGCCTAGTGTATGTTCTTTGGGTCGTAATTATGCAATTATATGTTTATCCTTTGGAATCGGTACTGTTTTGCTCCGTTTTGTGTGATTTTTGGGTAGTACCATTTTCTAGGAGCTATGAGGAAGCGGATCTAGGCTGAAGAAGAGTTTTTGGGTTGAATGGAAGAGGTCCTTGAAGAATCTACGGAAGAATTTGAAAACTTAGGCCCGACTCATCGAGGGCTCGGCCCGATGCATCGAGAACTTGGGCAACACGAAAGACGACTTACGAGGCAAAATTAAGTCGGCTAGGGTTTTTCAATATGCCTTAGTCAGCTACAGGCTCGATATAAACCCTATACCAGCTCATTGTTATGTATTTTCATTCATATAATTACATTGAACAAGAGTTTGATGAAATAAAAGTTTCTTTGATTTCTTGTTGTTCCCTTCTCCCCAAGGCATCAACTAGCTTGAGTTGATCAAGCTAGTCCTCCATTGTTCAAGGTGTGAAACTTTGAACATGTTTTTCACGTCTTTACTATGGTAGATTAGCATGTATTAACGCATTGTAATTAATCTGAATGTTTAACGAACCAGTAATTCACTAGAATTACCCATAACTAAAATACGTAACCAATAAATAGGAACCACCGTGCTCGACGCGGCGGCGGTCTATACCGACGCTTCGAGGTAACCTTTAGGTAACCCTATTGGTGTCAGATCGATAGGGTTAATTCAAATTTATTTAGGTCTGGACAATTTGATATTTGTATTCGTAAACTAGCATAATGGAGTATTACTGAAGTGTTACTATATACAAAATTTCAAAAGAAATAAATCACTTAGCACCGATCCCCGGGAACGGCGCCAAAATTTTGTGGGTCGTCAAAACACCAAAGATAAATCACCTACAACCTCTATAATAAAGATATAGTATCCAGTGCCGAACTCGACATGAGAACGTTGAACTTATTTCTTCTAAAATTTGTAAATAAAAGAGATATTTGGGTTTTTACCTAATTTCCTAAAAAGAAATGAAAAATAAACGAAGAAAAATTTCAATCAATTAATCGTTTTACCATCAATTCCTACGATTGATCATCGATTCAAGGGTGACTCGTTAAATTATTAATAAATTGGTTATAGTTGACCACAACCGTGAATCAACCAATCTCTTCTAAATTCGTTAATTAAGACAACTGCCACTAATACCCTAAATATGGCACACCCCGCAACGACCGCCCGGAGTTTATGACAGATCTTGATCTAGAGGGGGGTGAAAACAGAAAATAGACAGATATTAACAATCAAACGAGTAGAAAATCAGTTAGACCTCACAATCACATTAAAATCGAGTGTTCAATAATCAATTATATGAAATAGAAAATTTAACTAATCGTAAAAATAAAATAAAAATAAAGCAAAGATCGTACCTTAGCAACGAAAAAAATCAAAGAAGAAAAGAGTTGCCGGCGATTGCACAGCCTTTTATTTTTATTTTCTTCCAAAACTCTCTTCCTTCAATTCTCAAAACCTATTCTAATCATAATATCTGTTGCTGCTCAATGTTCACATACTCTTTGGAATTGTCAAGACTAACTTGGGCCAAGCCCAATTATTGCTTAAAAATAATAATAATAATAATGGTGGTCTTTTGGGTAGACAAAGCCCAATGTTAATAAAAGAGCGAAAATCTAAAGTGGCCCCGTGCATTTGTCTTCTCTTCAACATATCGGGATCCCAACATAGGCGAAAATGGAAATTCATGATTCTTGAAATAGCGCTTTCCTCCCATCTCCAACAAAACATTCGAACATTGCTCTAAACGTCCAAAATTCCTCCATCGTCTCTTCCGAGCTCTTAAAACCTGAAAATCATTAAAAACATACCTAAACAAAGCATCTCCAGACAAAATAGATATATAATAAGCACAGAAAAATTCCATAAAATACGGTCTCATCACTCCCCCACACTTCGATTATTGCTTGTCCTCGAGCAATGCACTCTCATCCCCAAAAATAAGGAAAGAAAAATGCATGAACCTAAATCCTAAATGAATGGCCTAAGACTATATGAATGCAAAGCACCAAAAGAATTCCAATAATGACACCCGTACAACTGTCTCATCAACCTCATGCTCCATAATGCAAGCCAAATGGTAATCCAGCAATATACTCACACACTAGGATTCATACAACTAACTTTAACTCACTTGATCATAAACTTTAAAGTGGCAAAATAAAAGAGTCTCAACTTGTCCTCACATAGGGACAATTCACACTCTCTCAAAAATCAACACACTATCAAGCATTGCTATATGTTTGCATATCAATCAAATCTCCACCACTATGTATTCCAAATCCAATGCACAAAGCGTGTGGTCTTTATAAAGGTTGTAACGGGGCTAGGGACTGAAAACAAGGTAGGGTAAAATGGAATATATGGGGCTAAAATGTCAAGGAGAATGCATGAATAACCACATCAATAATCACACAGTCACAAAAAATGATTCCAACTGAAACGCACAACATGGCTCCAAAACATCACATCTCATAACTCAGAATAGAAGTGTAAGCAATACTCAAGAAACTTGCAAAAAATGCGCGAGAACAAACTACTTCTTCGATGTATAAAACACTCCTTCATTGTATGCTCATTTTTTTTCTTTATTTTTTTATTTTCTTTCTTTTTCATTTTTTTTCCAACCCTTTTTTTTAGATCTTGAAATTCACCTTCATAACATAATCGTGAGTCATACTTCTCCACATATTTACTTATAGGTACTTCCTCAAAATTTCATGCAACTATCCATACAATCTCTTGACAATAGGGTCAACAAAAGAGGGAATATCGTAAGAAAAGGCCATGGGTTTATTTTCTGGAGTTCAATCAAAGAAAGGGTCAGGCTAGACGGGGCTCACTAATGGGTATAAAATATGGGTAGGCAACAAAAGTGGGTCTAGAAGGGGTTAATCCTAGGTGCCTCAATCACTTTAAGTGCACTGAACCAGAAAAAGTGTGGTCTCGAAATGCATGTCAATGCAAATTCTAGAATGACATTGGAAGTGTGGATACCACTCAAAGGAAAAAATGAGCGAGTGCGCTCTTTGGCTAGGTGAAATCCTCACTTTTAATTGGTTTTTCGTTAGGGCTCAATGATTTTACCTCCAAAGTTCACAAACAAGTGACCTAAGGTGAGTGTGTATCGACAAAAGTGTGTGCTTGCATTGGTTGTTTACCATTTCATTATTATTATTTCACACAAGATTAAATGAAAAGGTTGATAAAGTGTCATAAAAAGTCAACCTTGGTGCCATGAAATCCTAACATGTCCTAAAGATGCAATTCTAATATGAAAATGCATGAAAAGCTCTCGCCACACTTAAATCATACATTGTCTCCAATGTATGTTAAAAGTGGAAGGAAGAATACAAAATATGGAATGATATGCAATTAACATGGTATGCATGATATGCAAGTAGTACTAATCTAATATAAAAGAAAAAAAAAGTGATGAGAATACATCGCAATTCAGACGGTGGGGCGATGAAAAATAAGCCTTGGACTCCATCGTGATTTCCGTATAAACAATGGCATCCGGGGTGGTGCGGGAGGGAAGATCATTGGAAAGATTTCGGACTCACCGAGGACGCTTGTGGATGAAGGGGAGAAAGGGTGGAAATGTTGGAGGTGGGTGAGAGTAAAAGTCGGGGTGGGAAGTAAAAATTTGTGGGTGGGAGGGGGCATTTATTTAAAAGATTAAAAATAAAAATAAAAATAAAATAAAAAAATGTTTTTTTTGAAAGGGGGTAATTTAGAAGGGAAAAAAAAGAACAGAAGAAAAAAAAAGGGGGGGTTTTATTTTTTTATTTTATAAATGAGATAATGTAATTCAGCTCCCCTAAAATGATGTGATCATATCATTTATTTTTCGCTCACTGTTTTTCATCCATTTACTGTAGTAACACATCTCCAAATTCGATGTGATCACATCAATAATTATTTACTCTCAGCACTTGGACAAAAAGATGTGGAAAAATACACCTTAAAATCAAAGTGATCACATCGAAATTATTTTACCCACACTTTTCCCCTTTTATTTTAGATTAAGCCCCTCCCGATTACCTTAGGATCCGACTTCACGGAAAAATGAAATTCGCTTTTTTGAACAAGTCCCCCAAGCTTGTGCCTCCACACATGAACTTCAAATAACGCCTCACACTTTTTCACGAAATTCAGCTCTTCACCTGCAAAACAGACAAGCTCCACCAAACATGTAAATATCTTTTTTATTTCCACTTATTATGCTAAAAGACAAAATGAAATAAAATAAAATAAATTATTTTCATTGGGTTGTCTCCCAACAAGCGTCTTTCTTTAATGTCTTTGGCTAGACATACTTACCTCGGCTATCCATTGTCAAATGGAATAGTTTTTCTTACATAATTCTCATTGCATACTCAGTGAGTGAGTCATCCATCTTATCTTCAGGAAGAATCAGTTGTGCTTTGGCTCTTGGCACTTTTCTAAAGTATCTTCCCAAGATAATCTGAACCGGATTAGGATCTTCCACATCCCAGTTCATAATATAGTGATCCAAAGGGCAAGATCAGAGGATGTAATATCTCCTGGATGGATCAAAGATCCACCCGACACGTTAAATGAAACTACAAGATCTAGATCTAGTCAACCAAAATACATAAATATAATAGATCTAATCTACGAGAATGATAGATTGCTTACTTGTTTATTGAGAATAAACTCCATGAACAATCTTTGTAGATGCGCCGGTTGAGAAGCCATAATCTTCCAACGCCAGATCTCCAAGCAACACCAAGTGGATGGTGTTTCACGCCACGACCTCCCGATATGCTACCGAGAAAATCCCAAGATTTTTCCAACTCGCACTTAAGAATAGAGGCCAAATTTTCAATAAATTTCTCTTGTGAATAGTGACGTGAATAGTGATTTTTTGGTACAATGGAGAACTCTTCTTATATATGAGAGAGATCCTTGTTCCACAATGATTTAATTTAATTAATGGATAATCAATCAAATAAATTCTTTTCCATAAAAGATAAATCTAATATTTTCCCAAACAAATTAGGATAAATAAAAGATCATTATCTAATATATTAATTATTTAACCAATAAATAATTAAGCACATGTCATATAATAACACAAGAAAACAAATTCCTTGTTAATAATATATACATATTGGCGCCAATACCTAATTAAATAGGTCATGGGCGAAATTCACCAAACCGGCCGAAAGTCATGAAAAAACGTTTTTTTCCATGTTTTTAATCATTTAGTCAACTAAACAATTAATCCACATATCAATTAAACAAAGGCAATGCTACTATTTAATTATAATCGATGTGCAACGACGAGAAACCTATATGCTATATTAGTGAGCCACGTCGGGGACCATGGGACTATAACCAAGAAATTTCCAATAAATTAAATAAAATTATTCATCGGACGTAATAATTATATCCAATCTATTAATTCGGGATTACACCACCATAAACCCAAATCAACTCTGCCGAATATAGATAACTTACACTCAACCATGAGTTGATAAGGTGTCCACTGATATAATCATTACATACGGATAAATCCTCCATAGACTGTTCATTTCGAGTCGGGATATTTCCGTAAGCCCATTCGAAATATATTATCCTTATTTACCATTAAACCCCTAGTGATCAATTAGTTCACATACCAGACTAGTGGCTAATTAGTCTAACATGAACTCCGCGGATCGATCAGTTTCTAGGATTAACAAATAAGGGAACTGTCTGTCTACTTCCCGAGGAAGGAATGGATTCCATATCACGTGATAAGCACGGACTACTCACTCATTCCGAATAGAGCCAACGAGAAGTGTTGGACCACATACTTCAAGTGATCCTTACTAACACATCAAACTCTACCCTAGTCTAAGCGGTTATCTCAGTGATCACCTCAGATTGTGATTAATCCATATATGATCATTTTGTGATTCGATAAGACTTCTCGATCACGGAATTATATCGAGAACTCAAAACAAATCGGTCCAGCCCTATATGATTATTATCATATATAAATGTCCCACTAGGTACCGTATTACCGATAATCCGGATAAGATCACACACCTAAAGTGTTTCGGGCGCATTATTAGCATATTAATCATGAGACCCGTGACTCAGATTAATCAACGCTACGGACTAAGTTAATTTTAAGTACATCTCACTAACTCAATCCTCTTGTGTATAGCCATACACCGAGTTATGTGATTACATAAACGAGGTACTTAGGGTTTTCATGAGTGTGTCTTAATTATAAACATAAATGCATATAATAAGATAATTATTAATTACGTCCCTAAAACAATTACATAATTGTCTTTCTAAGACTACACCTAACAATCTCCCACTTGCACGAAAGCAAGTGGATTAATTGTTTTAGAGCACACCCCTTATTTATCTATATCTACAACATTCTCCCACTTGCTCAAAACAAGTGAGACGTATCTCTCAAATCTGTACCCTCCAAGCACATCTTAGTACTTCATCCTTCCAAGCACGACCGGAGTGTGCCGCCGTAGGGTAGGTCAGTGACCCGGCGCGTACTTAGAATCCGAATACCATGTGACTTGGTACACTGATCAGGTAGGTTGGCGGCTTGGGTCAATCTTTGGGATCGAAACGCCGCCTTTCCATCTAATCCAGTTGTACAATTGCAATATGCCTTTGATTCAACACTGCGGACAAAATCGACTTAACGATCATCCTTAATCTGACCTAAAGTCAAAATCAGCGTCATCACTTATATTCTAGTTTTCACCCGAATATACTAGCATATTATTCCTCATTCTCCCGAAGAGACTTGAGGGTTGACTAAACATCCTATTTAGTATTCATCCGCAGGTTTAGATAACAATTCCTGAGAGGTAGGGTAGACTACATCGTTAAATGTTGCATAAATGCAAGAATATCTTAACCAAGTTAATGGATAGGATTGCCAATGATCGATTCTCGAGAATTTGAGCGAATCAAATCCTTTAGAATGAATCCCGATGGCATGTCAGACTCTGACTTCAGATAACACACCCATGTTGTTCCTAACTGTTTCAGTGTTACCATTCACAAACACTAATCTACATACTACTTTACTAATATTGATGCCCAATCTACGAAAGACTTATCAATATTCTGGTCAAGTCCACATATTAAAATATATGACTTTGAAATGACCTAGAGGTTTGCTTTAATCCCCAAAGGATATAAGCTATGGCAGGCATCCTGCCAAAGGTTCTTTCAAAATAAATTAAGATATCGTTAGTCTCGCAAAAAGGTCTTAGGGAATCACCCCTATTTTCTGCTTTGTAACGAATCTGCCATTTGTTCTTAGCTAAAACCCTTCTGTTCTGAATGAATTCAGATTCCATTGTTCGGCAAGGAAGTCTTAAGGAATCACCCATATTTCCCGCTTTCTGACGAAATCAAGCATGACTGAGTGGTAAGAGAGATCACGGTCTGGTTAACTCTCTACCTTTTAGGGAATCACCCCTAAATTACTCAGCTTTGCGTTGAAAGTTAAACTTTCCTATTCATTCGACTCTTCTCCGTGTAGTTCCAATTACTCCCACTGGGCCTGAGATACTCAGGTGGTTCTACAAGAGTTTCAACAGAACTGGAGTGTCAAACTCCATTCACAGGGTTATGGCTTTTAAACCAACCTCTATGATCAGGATCCTATACAGTCCACGAAGGACTATAGGTCATCAATCTACCCTATAGACCGTAAGGTCCTGCAATGTGTAATGGACAAACCATACTCCCACTGCGTTCGGGGTGGATTGATATACTGATCTAGTTTAGTAGTTCTTATTAGTGTTATCACCAACTGCCGGTGTTGGATGTGGACTGAACAAATCAGTTAGTAACATCTTGAGTACAAATACTTCAAGATCTAAGGTTGTTATTTATAGACTCTATCAGACCGAGTTTGACAGTATAACCGTCATTCTCTGGTTTTACGAGTTTTATAACCAACCTTTACTCAATGCATTAAGATATTTCACGACCTGAACGTGTATGCAAAATTTCCAGTCCTACCTTCAAGCACTAAATGCTAAATGTCTATATTTACGGAAGTGGGGTGAACCGAATTCACTTCTTATCCACAAATGCGTAGACATCTTTTAGGTAGACTTCTCGGTTTTTCATCACAACGTATACCGTTATTTTGCAACTAATATCTTAAATGAGTTCAGCAGCGTATCGTAGCACACCAATGACTATATAAGGCAAGTTGATGGTGTATCCTTTAGTGAAAACATTTCACCGAGGCGGGCCGAGCATCATCCCAAGACTACACAAGAACCTATTTCCGAGTATGGAATACTCTATCTCTCAGTGAAATCGTAGATTTCCTCCAAATATTTTGGATAAACTTACCGGAGTTTTGAGTAGTTATCAGACAATATGTCACTACTCAGAAGCTCCCACTAGCTTGTATATTTCATATGACCCCGAAGGTCGATATGAACAAGCTATGTAACTTCTTTAAATCTATTACCCTTTTCCCGATTGAAAGGAAACTTAGGCATTGTTCCTTTGAGACAGGGTTCCTTTGACTGGGAGATAGGAATCACCCTAAACCAGTCTTCAGATCTTGTCGCTAGGGAATATGCACTAATTAATAGAATAGAAAGAAGAGTTTATCTAAATACGGAAACCATTTGCATTTATATTGTGTTGCATATACCTATTCAGCATTTCTTAGTGGTTTTAACTTTATCAAACAAATGTCCGAGTCTTGGGTTCGTGCTATGAATGTTATATTTATCGTCAATAAGACAAACAAATTATCCTATTGAAAATGAATACGTTCGTTCCAACGAATCCGAAAACAGAAAATGAATTTTCTGTGAGACTCAAGAAGTGAATCCGAGATTCATTTCCTTATATCACTCCCACTAGTCTATCTGAAATAACTGCCCGTTGTCTATTTTATTTATCGTTTAATGCAAAGCTACCTAGTTCTTCCAAAGAACTTTAGCTTTCGAGAAAATTGCTAGGGATGCATTGGTCAGTGATCTGAAATCACTTTCCTTATCCTCTAATTTCCAATTTATTAATTTTTCGGTTTAGCCTTAAAACTACTTAGTTTAGATGACTAACACGTATAAACGTTCATTCCCATTCTCGACTTTCCTTAGATGGGAACAGTCTTGAACTAGCAGTTCGTCTGAGTAGACACTACTCTTGAACTGTGGGATGTTCAGTGTTACTTACTTGGACTATCGTTTTTCTAATCGTCAAATCATAAGACCAAAGCTCCCACTAGTTTATCGGTTCCAAATACCGTCTAACTAGCAACACTTTGTATTTATGATTTTTCAAAGATTAGAACAACACCTAGAACTAAGCTCCCACTAGTTTATCAGTTCCAAACACTGTCTAACTAGCAATGCTGTGTTCATGATGTTTTAAAGATTATAAAATCTCCAGAACTAAGCTCCTACTAGTTTATCAGTTCCAAATACTGTCTAACTAGTAACGCTTATTCTTGTTTTTCCAATGAATGGAGAAACTCTTGTGCATTCCATAACACATTTCTAATTATTCAGAAAAACAACAAATCATAAGACTAAGGCTCCCACTAGTTTATCGGTTCCAAATACCGTCTAACTAGCAACGCCTTATGTATATGATTTTCCAATTTTTCAATTAGAAATTTGATGTGTAATTACACTTTTAAATTCACTAAATGAATTTTATCTGATAGTCCTATGTCATCTTTTGTAAACTAAGTATGGTCGTCTCTCGTTCAACACGAGTGATACCCGTGACATACCTGTACTATGTCACTTAAGTTTTTAAAGGCTCAAGAGAAAAAATCTCTTCCGAAAAGTTAACTGCATTTATTGATAATTACAACGTACTTGTTACTTTCCACATTTTTATTGAAGTCCTATTACTAACAGTTTAGTAACCTAGAGATTTAGTTGTAAATAAAATGACAGAAAGTTAAATTCAAAAATAAAATTTTCACTACTAGATTTATTTTAGGAATAATAAACTATAAAAGAGTTTATCCTACCATTCCAAGGATTTAACCTCGCACCTCAGTGCCGCCGTAGGGTAGGTCAAAGAGGTGATAGTTAAACTGAGACAATCTCTCTCAGTGATTAATCTTCGAGAATCAAACATCTCACGGGAATCAGACATCTCGGACCTTAATCACTGATTACCTTCCTTTTCTAGCCTAGATATTTCGAAAATATCCACAATGAGTGTGACCTACTATATCAGATCTCAAAGTACGCCCCGAGTATGCCGCCGTAGGGTCGGTCAGTGACCCGACGAGTACCCAAAATCCTATCCTTTCGGAGACCAAGCCTTGAATTTTGATAGGGGTGAACACCATCCATAGGGGGCCGAAATCAAAGCGGCTCGAGGCATCACCCTTCTCTCACGTGCTTGCACCTATAGTAGAGGCCGTGGGGTCGGCTGTCGCCTTCCCCGCTCCCACTCAATATTTTGAAAAAGTGGTGGGTTTACTAATTACGGTTTCGGCCTTGACAATAGGAAACAATAAATCAAAGTACTCCGAACAAGGTCGGTTATGTAGGCAAGCCTACGCCGTCTTATTCGTTGGAACATATGTGACGATTCGTGGCCAATCCAAAAGAGAATCCCGCTTAGCCCGAAGGCTTATCGGCTATGCTAAGTCCTGTCGAACTCATCGTAACGCACATCACACGAGGAGGAAGTCGATTGAGCCGGCTCGGTTGAACTCGTCCAACCATGGTTAGACCATTTCAAACCCATGTACTAAGATTCTCCGATTTCTAAATTGTCACCCAAAGCGTAATCTCGTTTCTGTTTAAGGTGGGTTCACTGAGAAGCCATCACCGAAAAGCTCAACGATTTATCCAAGTGGGATTCACCGAGAATCCATCACTAAAATCGTAACGATTGACAAAAACCCGGTTCCTCGGTTTTAATAATTAGTTACTTAATTAATTAACTACCACATATTAATTAAATAAGCCTTTAAACTAATTATACGAGTTATACATGCCTAATTTATTCGAAATAAACTAGCTACATGTATGCATTGGAGTGGAATCATGATATGATGCATGTCATGGCAATTTTTTGGTTCTATCACATAATTTCGATCATAGACGAAAAAATAAACGGAAAAATAAACACCGAGATGGATCGTTGGTACCTCCGTATCTAACCTATTATAAAAAAAAAACACAAACCCTAACTAGGGTTTACTATTTTCTAATCTGCTGCTGCTGCGTTTTATCGATGATCGGAAATCCAAACGAACTTTAATCGTCACAACACTTTATGGACCTGTTCTTCACTCCTCCTACTTGAATATGGACGGTTGGATCTGAGTTTTGACGGTCCAATTGATCCCAGCAAGCTGCCGATCCAACTGCTGCATCTGTTTATAACTGCGGCAAAGCAGTGTCTTTCCGGGGACGATCGGGCATCGAGATAAATCCCGATCGACCTGAAATTTTTAGGGCTTGTTTATAACTCCATGGTAGTCGATCTGAACGGTCGGATCTTTGTTTCAACGATCCAATCTCTTCCAGAAATTCGACGAACTCACAGCTAGGGTTTTAATGCCTGCTGTGCTTTTTTGTTACAGCAGCAACTTTATAGCAGTGATCGGACATCGAGATCGACTCCGATCGTCACGAAATTTTGAGGAAATGTTCTTAAACTTTTATTCTTCATTCTGACCGGAGGGATTGTCGTTTCAACGGCTCAAACTCCAGGAAAAAATAAAAAACGGAACAGAAACAAAACAGATCTACTTCTAGGAAATTAAAATTACAAAATTTCCTATACTCATATAAACGAATTTATATGAGTTTACAATAGATCTAACGAGTAAACAATACCAACCCCAATCCATCTCTTCAACCACAACATATCAAAGCATTCATCATCATGATTTTCGAAAAAAAAACAATGCAATCTAAACATGCAATTTCCACTCCTAGATCTAAAATTCACATACTTTGATTGATAGATCAAAGGCTCTGATACCACTTGTAGGATGTAATATCTCCGGATGGCTCAAAGATCCACCCGATTACGCAGCGGAAACTACAAGATGTAGATCTAGTCAACCAAAATACATAAATATAATAGATCTAATCTACGAGAAGGATAGATTGCTTACTTGTTTATTGTGAATAAACTCCATGAACAATCTTTGTAGATGCGCCGGTTGAGAAGCCATAATCTTCCAACGCGTATCTCCAAGCAACACCAAGTGGATGGTGTTTCACGCCACGGACCTCCCGATATGCTATCGAAAAAATCCCAAGATTTTTCCAACTCGAACCCTAAAAATAGAGGCCAAATTTTCAGCCAATTTTTCTTGTGAATAGTGACGTGAATAGTGATTTTTGGTACAAATGGAGAACTCTTCTTATATAGGAGAGATCCTTGTTCCACAAGGATTTAATTTAATTAATGGATAATCAATCAAATAAATCATTTTCCATAAAAGATAAATCTAATATTTTCCCAAACAAATTAGGATAAATAAAAGATCATTATCTAATATATTAATTATTTAACCAATAAATAATTAAGCACATGTCATATAATAACACAAAAAAAAACAAATTCCTTGTTAATAATATATACATATTGGCGCCAATACCTAATTAAATAGGTCATGGGCGAAATTCACCAAACCTGGCCGAATCCATTTAAAAAATGTTTTTCCATGTTTTTAATCATTTAGTGCAACTAAACAATTAATCCACATATCAATTAAACAGTGCAATGCTACTATTTAATTATAATCGAGGTGCAACGACGAGAAACATATATGCTATATTATGAGCCACGTCGGGGACCATGGACATATAACCAGTAGCTCCAATAAATTAAATAAAATTATTCATCGGAAAGAATAATTATATCCAATCTATTAATTCCGGGATTACACCACCATAAACCCGAAACTGAACTCTGCCGAATATAGATAACTTACACTCAACCATGAGTTGATAAGGTGTCCACTGATATAATCATTACATACGGATAAATCCTCCATAGACTGTTCATTTCGAGTCGGGATATTTCCGTAAACCCATTCGAAACATATTATCCTTATTTACCATTAACCCCTAGTGATCAATTAGTTCACATACCAGACTAGTAGCTAATTAGTCTAACATGAACTCCGCGGATCGATCAGTTTCTAGGATTAACAAATAAGGGAACTGTTCTGCCTACTTCCCGAGGGAAGAATGGATTCCATATCGTGATAGCAGACAGACTACTCACTCATTCCGAATAGAGCCAACGAGAAGTGTTGGACCACATACTTGAAGTGATCCTTACTAACACATCAAACTCTACCCTAGTCTAAGCGGTTGTGCATGATCACCTCAGATTGAGATTAATCCATATATGATCATTTTGTGATTCGATAAGACTTCGATCACGGAATTATATCGAGAACTCAAAACAAATCGGTCCAAATTTCTATATGATTATTATCATATATAAATGCCCCACTAGGTACCGTATTACCGACAGTCCGGATAAGACTGTCACACCTAAAGTGTTCTGGGCGCATTATTAGCATATTAATCATAAGACTCGTACTCAGATTAATCAACGCTACGGACTAAGTTAATTTTAAGTACATCTCACTAACTCAATCCTCTTGTGTATAGCCATACACTGAGTTATGTGATTACATAAACGAGGTACTTAGGGTTTTCAGTAGTGTCTTAATTATAAACATAAATGCATATAATAAGATGAATTATTAATTCTGTCCTAAAACAATTACATAATTATCTTTCGGGCACTACACCTAACAAAGACTACTTCCTTCTTGCCCGCTTGCATGTCGACGGTCATTTCAACACTTTTTGGCTCCAACAGCTCCTCAAATTTAACTTCCTCCGGGTGATTTTCTTCATAATTAGACACATCATCCTCTAACTTCTCCAACACCATGTGAATTTCTTGACCATTTTCTTGGTCATCGTTATCATTATCATCAATCTCTGGTGTTGGATCAATCATGGGACAATCGTCTTTTTCATCATGTATTCAATCTTTGTTCTTTAAGCCGATCCACTGCATTTTTCAGCTCGCCAATTTGTCTTTGTATATTCTGAACCCAGGCAACATACTCTTCTCTAAACTGTGAAGTCTCTTGTACCAACTCTGGAATATGATGCTTCCACTTTTGTTGAAGAGGCGTCATTTCTGTTTGGATCATTTGTGCAATACTTGTAGAAAAGGTCTTCACAAGTTCTTCAAATTATTACCTAAATTCAAAATTGACCCTCCTTGTTGACCAGGCGGCTGGAAAGTACAGGTATAGCCCCAATTCTGATTGTGCGGCTGACTTGGATAATATCTCTCCTCATACATGTTGTTCACCCGGTATCCGTATTTATCATGATTCACCATAGGACTTGTGTAGTTGTAACCTGGCATGCTTGCAAATAAGGGCAGCAAAAACAGAACAAATAACTATATACAAAATTTCAAAAGAAATAAATCACTTAGCACCGTTCCCCGGCAACGGCGCCAAAATTTGGTGGGTCGTCAAACCACCAAAGATAAATCACCTACAACCTCTATAGCTAGTATAGTAGAACTAGGGGTCGAACCCACAGGGAACGGTGGACTTATTTCTTCTAAAATTTGTAAATATAAGAGATTTTGGGTTTTTACCTAATTTCCTAAAAAGAAATGAAAAATAAACCAAGAAAAATTCCAATCAATTAATCGTTTTCCCCTCAATTTCTATGATTGATCATCGATTCAATGATGACTCGTTAAATTATTAATAAATTGGTTATAGTTGACCACAATCGTGAATCAACCAATCTCTCCTAAATTCGTTAATTAGGACAACGGTCACTAATTACACCTTAATTATGGCACACCCCCCTACAACCGTCTGGAGTTTGGTGACATAACAGCCTTAAAGATTAGAGAGACTCAATTACTAGGTATTAATCCAACCAGCTTAATTTTAACCATAGTATGATCTACTTTCATAACAGGGAATCCTACGGGTTACAAACCGGTAGACAATGTATTGTTTACCACTAAAAATTCAATCTTTTATGGCAACCGCCTGAAATGAGTTTTGGTATTAGATCAAAATAATCGCTTAATTATCGCGCCAACAACTAAACGAATAATTCTAATCATATATCCGTGAAGTCAAAAAAATAGATAGATATTAACAAAAGAGTAGAAAATCATTTAGACCTCACAATCACATGAAATCGAGAGTTCAATAATCAATTAACTGGAATAGAAATTTAACTAATCATAAAAATAAAATAAAAATAAAGCAAAACTTGTACCTTCGCAATGAAAAAAATCAAAGAAGAAAAAAGTTGCCGGCGATGACACAGGTATGCACAGCCTTTTATTTTTATTTTCGTCCAAAACTCTCTTCATTCAATCTTTTAATTATCTGTTGCGGCTCACGTTCACATACTCTTCGGAATTGTCAAGAATAACTTGGGCCAAGCCCAATTATTGCTTTAAAATAATAATAATAATAATAGTGGTCTTTTGGGTAGACAAAGCCCCGATATGAATAAAAAAGCGAAAATCTAAAATGGCCCAGTGGATTTGTCTTCTCTTCAACATGTCGGGATCCCGACATAGACGAAAACTAAAATTCATGATTCTTGAAATTGTGCTTTCCTCCCTTCTCCAACAAAACATTCAAACATTGCTCTATACGTCAAAAATTCCTCCATTGTATCTTCCGAGATCTTAAAACCTGAAAATCATCAAAAACATACCCGAAACAGAGCATCTCCCGACAAAATAGATATATAATCAAAGAAAAATTCCATAAAATACGGTCTCATCAATCTTTAGAAACGTGCCAGTCATAGTCGATGGCTTTCTAAGGAGGTTCTCAGTGTTGAGCGGGCACTCTAAAAATCTTAATGCATGTGATGTTAATACTACCTAAGGTAGGTTAACTACACATAGTCATTTGATGTTCTTACAATGGAAGTAGACCAGGTTAAGTGACTGCACCCGTAGCTTGATTACGAAGATAAAATATATGTTCTGGCATTCTAGGAAATTACCAGGGGAGTAAACATAATAGATTAATGGGGCAAATGTCCAAAAGGACACATATTAGTCTTAATTAGGCAAATAGGACACTAAGAAATCTTATTTGGTTATAAGGACACAAAATTAGTATATAGACCAAACTACCCCTAATTTTGTTTTTTTTTAATGTTTTTATTTCAGGAGGCTAAAAAGTTGTTTTTTTTGTGGACGAAAAAAGTTTTTTTTTTGGACGTAAAAAGTTTTTCTTTTTTTTGGACGCAAAAAAATGTTTTTTTTTTCGGTGACCACCTCGATGCATTAACTGTTGAAATAGTGTCCTAAACCCAATCGGGTTAGACCGGATCCGACCGGGTCAGATTATTTATACTATTTCTTTATGTTTATACATATATTAAATGACTTTTCTGTTGTCATATATATGTTCTTTTAAAGAAACAATTATGAATTGTTATATGATAACGTCATTAGTATTAAACAATGATAAAGAAACAATGATAAGCGATTATAGATGATGAGATCTATAATCACTTTAACAAGTTTGATACTTAAATGTCTCTAGGCTGATGTACTATTAAACAGGACATTGATAGTACGAACATGCTAGCACGTATTAGATGTCTTCTGTCTTTAGGGCAGGGATAGATCTCGTCTATCGAAGTGTCGAGACACTTGGACTATACGTGGATATGTATTAGAGAATTCGTACGTTAGACTGACCCACTTATATTAAGTGTCGCACCATGTGGCAGTTGTGTAATTATCCTTAAGACCGGAGTCTTCATGGCATCACGGTGTGGATTGTCATGCTTTGACACTATTGAGATTTCGCCTATCCACGGGGCGATCATGCAGTAGTGATTGGGTGTGATACTGAAGCATGCGGAGTATACATGTTTGATCGTCTGGAAATCGCATACCCTATCAGTTGGGATTGAATATCCGAAAGGGCATTCTTATAAGGAATGTCTTACTCTCGTGAATCTTTGCAAAGTGCAAGTAAATGAGTTACTTTGAGAGAGCATGATATCCAGATTATTAGATACGGTCGTTGATGTTTGACACTCAATGTACGACCGTATGAATATTATTACAGCGATAGGATTGTAAGTTACACGGTAACTGTTTCACATGAAAGGTAGTAGTCATTGCATTTGACTCTTCCGATGATTGGGGGTCACGGTGTGTTGCTAGACGCTATCCCGTGATCGTTAGGTATGAAGGGCATTTTCATAATTTGTACTTTTGTGCCTACGGCCAACATATTCGGAAGCCTATCGGGTCACACACATAAGAACATCTAGCCGGATTAAAATATGGTTATAGTTGATAACCAAATAAGGAAGGAATTTATCTCACGACTATAAATGTTATAGTGATAAATTAATATGGTGGTATTTATTTATTATGAATAAATTAAATACAAGATATTAATTATGATGATTAATTAAATATGTATATTGATACATATATTTCAATATATATATATATATATATATATATATATATATATATATATATATATATATATATATATATATATATATGATATACATGTATTTTGCAAAAATAATTAATCATTGTATTATATTAATTAAGAATATTCCGGATGCCAATTTGTTGGATAAAGGTGGCGCCAATTTCATATGTATAGGACACATTTGAATTGTACAATTTAATTAATAAGATTACCATAATATTAATATTAGATATTAATTGATTTTAGAAAAATAGATTTATGATAATAAGATAAATATAGTCAATATAAGTTATTGACAATATATTGAAAATATTTAATATAAGATATTGAATATTAATTAGATAAATCAATCCAAGAGTTTTTCCTTATTTTATTAGGAAAATGTTTTTTCTCTCATCTATCAACTAGAAGCTAATCCCAATCAGATTGGGAACCATAGAGGGGCGCCCCATGCCTTATTTATAGGAGGCTTGGCTAGCTCTTTTGTACATCACAATTCCAAGAGCTAATAGTTCTTGTGAAAAATAGAGAGCTTCTTAGAGAGAGTTTAGAGAGAGAGAAAATGCCGGTCTAGCAACCGGATTTTTCTAGTAGCAATCCAATGGTGGATTCCGGTGGACTGTTCATGTGGATCACCGGTAGAGGCCGAATGTTTGGGCGGCTCCGTGCATCGCTACTCTCCGTAGACGGTCAAAGCGTCGATCTTTTAGATCAACCAAGGTAACCGCCGACTACTAGCTTATTTGTTTATTGCTTAAACGAAGTCGATCCTGGTAAAAGGAAATAAATTTTTGAATTCTGCTGCGTTCCCGTGTAGATTTCCTAATAGTGGTATCAGAGAGAGCTTCGAGCTTAAGAAATAAGCATGTTAATTTGCGTAGTTAATTTTATCGATTAAATCACGTAATTAAAAGATGAATGATTTTTGATTCGCAAAAGTGACACATGAAAAGAAAAAAAATAAGGGGTCGGCCATGGTGGTGCTCGGCCGATCGGCGGCGCCACCACCACCGTGTGATCGCCGGCGGCGGCAAATGACTGGCCGCCGGTCAATTCTTTGGCGTGATACGGTGGTCCCCGGTTTTTGTTTTGTGTATTTTGTGTTTCTATATGGTTCATAGTTGTGATTAATATCTCATTTGTTTAGTTATGTCATATGGCTAACTAATGGTTCAAATAGTTTGGGCCATTGGGATGCCACACGGCATTAAAATAATTACGGCTTCCAAACTTTGTTTGGAATAGGCCTAGGCCTTTTTCAAATATTTGATTTGGTAAAAGCCCTAGGCCTAGGCCACTTTCAAAATTTGATTTTGGAATGTGGCCAGACATATCAACCTAAATATTGGCATTTCCAAATTTTGTTTGGAATAGGCCTAGGCCCTTTTCAAAATTTTGATTTTGAAAAGGGCCAAAGGAGATGCCTTATGGTTTAGGAAACCAAAGGTATCCATTTTGATTAGGAATGAAAAGGAAAGAAACAAAAGATACCTAATTTTAATTTTGATTTATTTTTGGAATAGTTCGATTTAACTAAAATTAAAATTGAAATCGGTTTAAAATTAATCGTTAATTTTATTTCGATTAAAAATCATTAATTAATTAAATGTTAATTAGTCAATTGATTGGGTAAAATTATTTAATTGATTAAACGTTAATCGATTAATAAAGACTCAAGTAGTTAAATTTTAATTTTATCTTTTTCATAAGATGTTATTGTATGGATTAGATATAGTAGATATAATATGATTATATGTATCCGATTGATCATGAACTCGACCGATAGGATGGATATGAATGATTTAGTTTTTCGTGTTGGTTTTAAAAAGTGTCCTAGGCCGTTATGAAGAACGTGACCTAGTTTATTTTCTGCATTTATCACATTCCCGTTAGTTCTCCACCATGTGCGGCGGGTGTATTTATTTTATTAGATAGAATTAAATGTAACAAGAATGAAGCGGAAGATAGAGACCAAAGAAAGACGAAAATAAAGATCCCATTGGAGAATGGAGCATTAAAGATCCTATTGGCGGTTGCAGCTACCTTTAGAATGTGACCCGCGGTTTCGTTAGTTTGTATTCGAAACCGCACCTAGGAAAAGTCCATGATCATACCGGTTACATTATGCATTTATTTATTTTGTGTTTTTATTTATTTTATATGATACGATAGATACATAACTAGACACGATCTAGATGAATGTGTAGGATGTATGTCTATAGAGATAGATATACTTGATGAGGCCGTAATAAATTAATTAAGAGAATTAATACGAAATTAATTAAGTGAATTAATTTAAAATTACTCCCACAACAAAAATCGAGTTATAATATGTCTTCCAATATTATAGTGACGGTGAAGAGCCCTTGTTCGGATTCAACTGATCGGCCCACGTCGGGAGTTGACCTACCTCAGGTATATCATCATTATTGAGATATGATCGTTATGAGATCTCATGAATACTTGGGTTACGACTCGACTAAGAATCTTGCGGTGATTGGACCACGTTAGGACCGTCTGATTTTAAAGACATAAGGTTGACTATCACATAGCCGATGTGAATTGTCAAAGAGTTGACTAGTCAAACCACTGGAAGTCGCGTTGGACGCGATTGGAAAGAAGTACCTACCCGTCAAAATTGACCCGGTCGATCGTCCCACGTCGGGGATCGAGTCAACTAGATATGATTCCAGCCACTAAAGAATTTTGGATAATTCTTGAAAGGCAATTGGGAGTAGTTGACTAGTGAAAGCAAAATCATAATCCCAAAGACCATATTTGATTTTGCATGTATAAACAACAACACTCTTTTATCTTCAATTTTATGTTGTAGTTTTAGCAAACTTTATATTTATGTATAATTCTCGATTAGTAAAACCAAATTATGACTGTTACCTTCTGAGAAATGTTCTCAAATATGGTTAAGAAATTTTAATCCTTTTAAATAAGCAATGACACGAGCAACCTCGTTATAGTAGTTAGAGACAAGGAGACTACATATTTGATGCAGTGCTCCAAGATTTTGATTATTAATGAAAAAACAGGAAGCTCATGATATGATTAAATCACTCGAAATAAGTTTCAACGAATTAATCATATATTGGATACGATCTAATATGATCATTCAGTCATACGATGACAATTAATTCAAACGTTGGATAAGAATGACCACATTGAATTTTGGAAAGGTTATTTTCAAGACTGTAAGATTTAAGTATCGACTTATCCCTATACTCATTGCTAGAAGGTTAATTAAATAGTTCATGTTTTGAATGTGATTCAAAAGGTTAAATAAGCTATTTAATAAACTTTAGATTTTCTTTATGAAAGGAAATAAAAGACATAGCTCTTGTGATCTTTCTTAAGTCTTATGGAGACTACAATAAGAAATATTTTACAAGTGTTTAAAGGATTAAAAGGAAAATTAGGGCGTGTGCTTAAAATGAGAGATCTTATCGAAGTCTCTGTTCTAGGAAAGTGAGTTGAGATAAATCCATCTAAATTCAAGTCAGCTCTTAGATATATGATATCTTACGAGTATGATTGAATTACAAAGATTAAATACGGAATGCATTAAGATTCGAAAAGTGAAGCAAATGTTGCAACATTTTCGGCATTGTATTCTGAATCTAGTAGACTGATAAGTGAACTAAATAAAAGTTATTATGTTCCAGTTCTTATGAAGAACATAATTTTCAGTTACTTGTTAGGATTTAGTAGACATATTCAATTGTAAGGAATAAATGTTAATCCGATAAAGTTGAAAGGTCACTGAATCTAACATATAAGATTATTGTCACTATATAGATGATATAGGTGAAAAATCTCAACTAAATATTTGTATGACTATTATCTTTGATATTTGTGGTTGTTCTAGATGTCGACTCTCTGGAAGAGAAACGGATAATCAGATGTCATTCGGATGATGTCTGAACCATGTGATTATGAATCATGTAGGTAATACGTATCTTATCTAAAGATGACTAAAAATACCCTTTTATGAAAAGGTTATAAAATTTAGAAAAATTGTCTAAAGCCTAAGCATACCGAAGTTTGTTGGCTTATGACAATTAATGCCGCAAGTAATTTTTTATTTCTCTCTATGAATATTTTTGAAATAGTCAAGTGTACTCAGTGAAGTGCATAATTCGGAAAGCTCGAAAAGTTTGAGCTAGTATGAATATGAGATTGATGAACTACTTAGGAATTAATCTTCAATTGGATTGAAGTAATTAATACCTGAAGGGTGTTTCAGAAGTTGTCTGAAAAGGAATAAGATTTCCCTTTGAAAGGTACCATTTTTGGGATACGCAATTAGATTGTGTTCCTAAAATGGAAACAACAATTTATATGATAAAGGTGTGACATAAGCCATGCGAAGTATCCCTTACCCGTTTCGGGATAGTTCCCTTATACTTAACCGAGTTCCAAATAATAAAGTTTGAATAAATTCCATATTAGATATGGAAGGGGATAATGTTGAATCTATCTTAACCGATAATTTGAAGTTGTCATAGGCAAAGTCAGAAAGGCTTGGAGCCTAGTACGACATATGCAACTTTGTGGAATATCTTAGCAAGTACGCTAGATATTATTTACTCGTCCGCGGAGCAAAAGGTGTTTGTCTCCAAACATGCTGTCTTCTAGAGGAAGTGTTTCTTCCAAAAGAAACAATGGGAGAAAATTAAGATCTCAAAGGCAGTTTGAGAACCACAAGGAGATATTCAACTGTTGGAAATAAAATTTAGTTTTGATGATGATTCATCTCATTTAAGTATATATTTGATTACAACCCCATTGATGAAGTGCTTGAACTAGCTGTTATAGTGGAAAGCTAAAAGATGTCTGGAACTGAATGTATAAGTTTTACTAGAGTCTGATAATTGTATAGGTTATATCAGACAAGCACTGTAATAGATAGAAGTGTCGTAAAACTGAAAACTGGAAATCATCTAGATAACTGGAACTTAACTTATGACTGAAGATATACACCTAGAACTGAAGTTCACTCAAAACCGAAGAAGATAAGTTCGCTGAGGGACACAGACTCAGTTGGCTTATCTATATTTGAAGAACTGAGGGTCACAGACTCAGTCAAGGAAGATTAATGAATATTGAAGAACTGAGGGTTCAAACTCAGTTATGAAGCCGAGACTGTAAAGATATAATTCAGGTAAGTCTGTGATGACCTGAACTGAATTTATGGATCTTGAAAGAAGACCTAAGTATCATAAGGACAATGATATCTTAGATGATCTATATAAGGAATGGTGAAATCTGATTCAGACACATAAAATCAGATAAATAGAGTACTGAAATTTTGAAGAAGAGTAAAACTCAGTTAATGCTTTAAGTCAGTTAACAAACTGAAAACTGACACACTTAGTATAAAACTGATCAGGAAACTCATTTTTATAGTCAGCCATCCAAGCAACTGAAAGTACATTCAAACGTTGTAAATCAAGTATTTTTATTGGATGAAGAACTGACAAGTCAGAACGGTCACTGACACCTGACATCTGAAAATATGGACATTGATACAATTCAAATTCAAGCAAGATGAACGTTGGACCTCACACTATAAATATAGGACTTGGCATCAAGGATCAAACACTGAATTACAAGATTACAAGCATTTTTGTGCACAAGTCTAGTTCATTCGAATTGCTATCAATATCTGCGCTCAACAAGATCATATCTAGAATTTCTTCAAGTGTTTACATCGATCATATCCAGATTTCGACACTTTGAAGAACCACAAGCAAGAATCAATTCAGCCCAACTTTGATTCTTAATCAAAGGTTTAGACTGTGAAGCAATCCGGTCAAGGAGTTGCCAAGGACAGTTGTGACATTTGTAGTCGGGTAGACTGTTTGTGGTGGTAGCTGGTGAAGAGGCAATACAACCCTCTAAGGACCAGTGGTTCAAGCAGTTGAAGAGCAGCCATCCAACCTGTTCTTTAGTTGTTTAGATAGTGACACTAGGGATTAGTCAAAGACTATCGTTTAGAGACTTTTTGTAACTGCGTACCTCAAAAAGTTCTAGTGGAATTTTCCTCCTACATCACATGGGAATAGTGGACGCACATGATTACACCACCTGGAACCACTATAATTTTTGCTCTACTTACTTTACGCATTTACATTCTGTTATTTACTTTACATCATTTATTATTGTTTTCTCATCATACTGAAACCAATTGTTATCAGCATACACAGTTCACAAATACTTTGAAGAAAGTTGTGAAGTATTCAAGTCCGTCATTATCGCTCGCGGACCATCAGAATAATTATTTACTAAGTCATATGTTATAATATGTTACTACATGATAATATATACTTTATTAAGTATTATTAGATAATTATTAAAGCTCAAAATCATCATGAAGGGCGCCATTTTTGAAGGATGAACATTCTTGGAAGAAATCTAGATTCATTGGATCCAAGTTGTCAAGATACATCAAGCCAAAGTTCAAAAGATGCAACCTTTGAAGAAAGTACTTAGAAAAACCAAAAGTCCTCCTTTGGTTAATGATATAGCATGAAATTTTGGTCCAATGTATCTATATTTTCATGTATTTTCTAGCATATAAATACCCAAGCTATGTACTTGTATTTGAACGATCATCTTTTGCAATAATAAAATTTTATATTTTCTACACTTGGATTAGTGTGTTGAATTCTCTGGATAGAGGTTCTTTCGGATTATCAAAGGGTTGAGCAACCTTTGTGGGTGTCCTATACCAAGGTGCTTAGAAACAAGTTTTCTAAGTGTTGAGGTTATTCCAAGGTGCTTTCTCACAAGTTGAGACTGTGTCGAGGAGCTCTCGAAAAATATTCCAAGGTGCTTCTACGTAATTGTTGTAGTTGTGTCGAGGAGAAAGACTTGAATCCAAATACCGTTTTTCCTAGATCCGCGCAATTTCACATCAGTTGGTATCAGAGAACAAGGCGGAATCGACGGTATTATATCATTATCTGCAGTGACAGTTTGTATTCCAACTTTATTTTGACTACGGTAATTCTGTCCAAAACTCTTCAATTTTGGTGATCTCATATAAAAATTTCGTGTTATACAACTTTTGTTCTTTGAGTTTTTCCAAATTCTCAACCGTTCGGCAACAATCTGCGACGTAAGTCACTGTTGTAATTCTGGAAATTATTCTGACAGATTGCACCGGTTTCAGAAATCTGATTGTTTGGCCAACCTATACATCTCCAAACGACCTCAAATTTTTACCACATCTAAACCATCCATTTATCTATCTTTTCTCTCTTGACTTCATCTCAAAATTCGAAACATAACGTGTTCAAAACAGCACCCCAACGCTCTGTCCGAATTCCAAGATCTTTTCATTTATTTATAACTACACTATGTTACTTTCTGAGGAATCTCGGGTACGGAGGAAGTTGGAAAAGGAAAAGGTAAAGGCTGAAATTGTAAGGCACAAAAAGTCAAAGAATCATGATGTTGCTTATTATGAACAATTTATAAGAAGTCTTAAGGATGATATTATTCAAACCGTGGAGGAAATGATAAATAAATGGATTGAAGAGGATAAAGCGAAGAACAATAGTAAGGTGGAGTTGTAAGCGGAGGAATGTGAGAAATTTGTGGAGATTGAGAAAGAATGTGAATCTGAATTCGTTGATGAGAAAGTAGAGATATCTCAAGAGAATTTAGAGGATATTGTGGAAGAAGTAGTAATACATGATGAGGGATTAATTGTTGACGAAGAAGTTCAAATTACCGAAACAATTGAAGACGAGCAAAGTTCTGGATTTGTGATTACAGAAGAAGGGATGTTGGAGGAATGTATGGTAAAAGAAGAACTTAAGGAGTTGATTCCAGTTGAAGAAATTGAAGAGACCATGTTACTAAAATCATGTGACAGCTATGTTGATTTTTCTTTGCAGGAACATGATCATTACCCCGATGTGGAAAGCTTTTTAGATACGAAGGTTTTTAAACGAGAACTCCTTGGTGGAAAACCGGCGCACATATATATTGATCCTTTTGCTAAATGTTTTGATGGTTATCCGACACTGAGTTTTTATGAATATGTTTCCGCTATTCCGAGGGCCATCAACGTTTATATCAAACCAAGATACACTTCTCACGTTGCTTTTGTGAAGTGGGGATCTCGACATCAGCTTACAATTTTAAAGTTGCGTATTCGACACATATATGATCCGGGTGTTTGTTTGGTGATATTGTGGATTCATTCAAGATTCGTGCATGATTCTGAACTATATGACATCCTTTTGATTTGAGGACGAAACAATCACAACCGGGGGGTATGATATGAATCTAAGTCCATGTTTGAAGAAAGTTGTGAAGTATTCAAGTCCGTCATTATCGCTATGACCATCGAATAATTATTTACTAAGTCATATGTTATAATATGTTACTACATGATAATATATACTTTATTAAGTATTATTAGCTAATTATTAAAGCTCAAAATCATCATGAAGGGAGCTATTTTTGAAGGATGAACATTCTTGGAAGAAATCTAGATTCATTGGATCCAAGTTGTCAAGATACATCAAGCCAAAGTTCAAAAGATGCAACCTTTGAAGAAAGTACTTAGAAAAACCAAAAGTACTCCTTTGGTTAATGATATAGCACAAATTTTAGTCCAATGTATCTATATTTTCATGTATTTTCTAGCCTATAAATACCCAAGCTATGTACTTGTATTTGAACGATCATCTTTTGCAATAATAAAATTTTATATTTTCTACACTTGGATTAGTGTGTTGAATTATCTGGATAGAGGTTCTTTCGGATTATCAAAGGCTTGAGCAACCTTTGTAGGTGTCCTATACCAAGGTGCTTAGAAACATGTTTTCTAAGTGTAGAGGTTATTCCAAGGTGCTTTTTCACAAGTTGAGACTGTGTCGAGGAGCTCTCGAAAAATATTCCAAGGTGCTTCTACGTAATTGTTGTAGTTGTGTCGAGGAGAAAGACTTGAATCCAAATACCGCTTTTCCTAGATCCGTGCAATTTCACATCACATCATTTATTATTGTTTTCTCATCATACTGAAACCAATTGTTATCAGCATACACAGTTCACAAACTGACATTCACCAAAATTCAGTTTTGCATACTTAACTTTTTCTTATAGTATCAACAAGATCCAGATAAAGGCTATAACTTAAATCCGCTGCCGGTTGACTTAGTTTTGCATAAATCAGTTTGACTTAGACTCAGCTTTGTCAGTTTAACTCCACACAAGTTAAAACGGAACCTTAATTGTTAATTAATCTAGTTTTTGGTGACAAGTTTATTCACCCCCTCTCTAAACTTGTGTTACCCTTTCCAAAGGACCAACGTCAACCATAGGAACGTGAGCGGACGCCTCATAGTGATGAGGTGTAAAACACTGCTCAGTGCACACAAAAGTTCTATAAGTCTGTGGATAACCTCAAGACTGAAAAGGCTGCTGATATGTTCATCTTGAAGAATGAATATCTCATGAATTTTGAAGGAATGTTTGAAAGGCAAGATTGAGAGATATGGCCAGGAGCCATAATATTTGAACTAGATTTCATCAGTCACAACCAGATTGTGAACCTAGTCTGTCTTACCTAGAGGGAATGTCCCTGAAAGGGTGGCGTGGATGGTAATATGATTACCATAAGGCTATAGTGACGGCTGAAGGGTACGGGGTGTAAACCTTGTAATTATCTCTATGCTGCCAGCTGAGCCCAGTTCTATTTAGACTATGCTTGTCATAAATTCGTATCATGGCTATATGATAGTGTTGAAGACGTTGGGAAAACATCCCGATGTTTATTGACAATAACATGATATGTGAGCCCACGAGATCCATTTATGGACTCGAACAAGTTTCTCTAGACAATTTCTTTGTTTGATAATCCAATGAGTTTGATTTAGTCAAAAGAAGGGATATGCCCAATGTGCAAGATGGATAGTGGGAGAGTGTTATATTTTTGAGTAAGTTATTGGATATCTCTCTCGAGAATTATCACCCTATGTCACAGTCAATTAATATTTGGCAGTTCAAGGTCTTTACGAAAGCACTTGGATTAGCAATTCTCAATTTCGGAAATAAGAGTCGATAGTGATAGATTTAACTGCTGTTAGTTTATAGTTTACCTAAATAGATGTGATGCTAAAAGAGTCTAGCATAGATCACAACAGGAGATACTGCTAGCCGGTGTTCTCAAGATCTATCTATGTTAGGGCGTTGATCCTAAAGATAAGGTGAAAGATGATGTTTATGGAAGGTTTCCTTTGCAACTGCGATAGGAACCATCATAAAAGTAATGCCAGATGTTCATAGTCCATGAAGAGTCGTGAGCAAGTATGAAAGTAAATCTGGTGAATGTCGAGAATATCCTTAAACAAGTTAAGGATGGTTTCCTAGTTTATCGAAACTTGGAATCAGATAAATATAGTTATACAGATGTATATCCTGAGTTATGAAGGCGAGTGGGAGCTACAGTGAGCTGGAAACGTTCTTGCCTATGGGTGACTGTAAATTCTACAACTTATCCAAAACACAATAGTGCCCTTGGAGGCGCAACGGGAGCAGTTCATGGGTCTATGAGGTTCATTCCTGAACCTTGTACGGTTCTTCCACCTTTTCTATATAGCTGATATAGTAAGTAGATTCATTGTTTGAAGCAAGGACCAGGGTCTCGTCGAAGATTCATGTATGTGTTGAGGCGGTTCCTTTTGACTTAGTCATTTGAAACATGATATGAAGATAGTCTGAGTCCCCACGGATAGTGATCTGTTCATGGCTAGGGTTGGTTACGAGTATTGCATGAGATTCTTGTGTTTCAACATGGTCTTGTGTGTACGAGTGATTAGTTTTAGGCCAAGTGGGAGATTGTTGAAATAGTGTCCTAAACCCAATCGGGTTGGACAAGATCCAACCGGGTCGGATCATTTCTACTATTTCTTTATGTTTATACATATATTAAATGACTTTTCTGTTGTCATATATATGTTCTTTTAAAGAACCAATTGTTATATGATAACGTCCTTAGTATTAAACTATGATAGAGAAACCATGATAGGCAATTATAGTTGATGAGATCTCTAATCACTTTAATAAGTTTGATACTTAAATGTCTCTAGGCTGATGTACTATTAAACAGGGCTATTGATAGTACGAACAGGATAGCACATAATTTTCTCTTTGTGTCTACAGCCAACATATTCGGAAGCCTATCGGGTCACACACATATGAACATCAAGTCGGATTAAAATGCGGTTATGGTTGATAACCAAATAAGGAAATAATTTATCTCGTACTATAAAGGTTATAGTGGTAAATTAATATGGTGGTATTTATTTATTATGAATAAATATAATATAAGATATTAATTATGTTGATTAATTAAATACACACATAATGTATGTGTGTCGAAATTATATGTGTATATGATACACATGGATTTTGCAAATTAATTAATCATGATATTATATTATCTAGTATTAATATAAGATATATATATATATATATATATATATATATATATATATATATATATATATATATATATATATATATATATATATATATATATATATATATATATACAGAATTTGAAAAAATCTCAAATGCAGGCACTGAACAAATTCGAAAGGCGAGTGGCGAGTGGGGGCATCAATAGTGTTTTTACATTTTTTACCTATAAAAACACGTCGATTTTCGGATCTCAATGGGCCATGCACTTCCCACCCACCCAAATTACAACCTGGGTCTGTCCCTGTATATATATTTGTGCTTCCAGCGTGTGGTGCATATTGGATATGCATGTGCATGATTGTTTCCAAAATATATATGTATAGATTTATATGTAATATATATATGTGATATATACACATGTGTAAATAGATTTATGGTAATAAGATAAATATAGTCAATATAAGATATTGACAATATATTGGAAATATTTAATATAAGATATTGAATATTAATGAGATAAATCAATCAATTATATTTCCTTATTTTATTAGGAAAATGTTTTATTTCTCCTCAATCTATTAGGAAGCTAATCCCAATCAGATTGGGAATCATAAGTGGCGCCCCAACACATATATAAGAAAGGGGTTGGCTAGCTCTTTTGTACATCACAAGTCCAAGAGCTAATAGTTCTTGAGAAAAATAGAGAGTTTCCTTGAGAGAGATTTGTGAGAGAGGAAAAGTCGGTCTAGCAGCCGAGTTTTTCTGGTAGCAATCCATGATGGGATTCCGGTGAGGTGTTCGTGTGGATCACCGGTAGAGGCCGAACGCTTGGGCGGCTTCGTGCAGAAACTACAACCGTAGACAAAGTGTTGATCCAATTGGATCATCCAAGGTATTCTTTTTGTCTATTTCTTTTATGCTTGTTGCTTAAACGAAGTCGATCTTGGGTAAAAGGAAATCAAATTTTTGAATTCCGCTGCGTTCCCGCATAGATTTCCTAACAGTGGTAGCAGAGCGAGTTTCGAGCTTAAGCAATAAGCATGTTAATTTGCGTAGTTAATTTTATCGATCAAATCACGTAATTAAAAGATGAAAGATTTTAGATTTGCAAAACGATACACGAAAAAAAAATGGAGATCGGGTGGTGCTCGGCCGACTGGCGGTGGCACCACCACCGTCCGCCGGCCGGCGGCCGGCGTTCGGGCACATGCTTTTGTTTTGTTTTGGGTATTTTGTGTTTCAATATGGTTCATAGTTGTGATTGGTAATTCCTCTTTTGTTTAGTTGTGTCATGTGGCTAACCAATGGTTCAAATAGTCTGGGCCATTGGGATGCCACATGGCATTAAAATAATAATG
Source organism: Gentiana macrophylla (assembly GCA_026214975.1). Lineage (NCBI taxonomy): Eukaryota > Viridiplantae > Streptophyta > Magnoliopsida > Gentianales > Gentianaceae > Gentiana > Gentiana macrophylla. The sequence goes on from CM047805.1 coordinate 120,035,011, forward strand.
GCCTTGGAATAGGCATAGGCCCTTTCCAAATATTTGATTTGGGAAAAGGCCTAGGCTTAGGCATCTTTCAAAATTTTGATTTTGGAGAGTGGCGAGGCATATTAACCAAAATATTGGTCATTCCAAATTATGTTTGGAATAGGCCTAGGCCATTTTCAAAATATTTGATTTTGGAAAAGATCTAGGCCTAGGCCTTTTTCAAAATTTTGATTTTGGAAAGGGCCAATGGAGATGCTTTTAGTTTAGGAAACCAAAGGCATCCCTTTGATTAGGAATCAAAAGGAAAGAAACAAAAGAGACCTGATTTTAATTTTGATTTATTTTTTGAATAGTTCTAATTAATTATAATTAAAATTAAAATTGAAATCGGTTTAAAATTAATCGTTAATTTTATTTCGATTAAAATCATTGAATAAATTAAATGTTAATTAGTTAATTGATTGGATAAAATTATTTAATTGATTAATTAAGACGCAAGTAGTTAAATTTTAGTTTGTCTTTTTCATAAGACATTATTGTATGAAATAGATGTTGTAAATGTAATATGATTATATGGACCCCGATTGATCATGGACTCGACCGATATGATAGATGTGAATGATTTAATTTTTGTGTTGGTTTAAAAATTGTCCTAGGCCGTTATGAAGAACGTGACCTAGTTTATTTTCTGCATTTATCCCATTCTCGTTAGCTCCCCCCATGTGCGGCAGGTGTATTTATTTTATTAGATAGAATTAAATGTAACAAGAATGGAGCAGAAGATGGAGACCAAAGAAGAAGAATAAAGATCACATTGGAGATGGCGCATTAAAGATCCTATTGGCGGTTGCAGCCTACTACCTTAGATTGTGACCAGCGGTTTAAATCGGTTGTATTCGAAACCGCACCTAGGAAAAGTCCATGATCATTCCAGTTACTTTATGCATTTATTTATTTTGTGCTTGTATTTATTTTATATGATACGATAGATGCATGACTAGGCACGATCTAGATAAATGTGTAGGATATATATCTATAGAGATAGATATGTTTAATGAGACCATGATTAAAATTAACTAAGTGAATTAATTTACATAAATACTTCCACAATAAAAATCAAGTAAAAAAAATATTGTCTCCCAATATTATAACGACGGTGAAGAGCCCGTGTTCGGATCCAACTGATCGACCACCGCCGGGAGTTGACCTACCTCAGGTATATCGTCGTTATTGAGATATGATCGTATGAGATCTCGTGAATATTGGATTATGACTTGACTAGAGTCATTCGGTGATTGGCCACCATCAGGGCCGTCTGACTTTAGAGATAAGGGGTTGACTAACACATAGTGATGTGTATCGCCAAAGAGTTGACTAGTCAACCACTTAGAATTACATAGTGATGTGATTGGTAAAGCGTTACCTACCTTTCGAAATTATCTTGATTGATCGACCACCCCCGGGAATCAAGTAACTAGATTGGATCTCAACCACTAAAGAATTTTGGACAATTCTTGAAAGTCAATTAGGAGTAGTTGACTAGTGGGAGCAAAATCATAAACCAAAAGACCAATTTTGATTTTGCGTGTATAAACAACAACACTCTTTTATCTTTATCTTATGTTGTAGTTTTTAGCAAACTTTTATATTTACGTTTTAATTCTCGATTAGAAAAACCAAATTATGACTGTTACCTTTTGAGAAATGTTCTCAAATATGGTTAAGTAATTTTAATCCTTCTAAATAAGCAATGACAAGAGCAACCGGTTATAGTAGTTGGAGACAAAGAGACAAGGAGACTACATACTTGATGCAGTGTTCCAAGACTTTAATTATTAATGAAAAGAGGAAGCTCATGATATGATTAAATCACATTAAATAAGTTTCAACAAATTAATCATATATTGGATACCATCCAATATGATCATTCAGTCATACAATGACAATTAATTCAAACGGTGGATAAGAATGACCACATTGAACTTTGGAAAGGTTGTTTTCAAAATTGAACGATTTAAGTATTGACTTAATTCTTTAATCATTGCTTAAAGGTTAATTAAATAGTCAATGTTTTAAATACGATTCAAAAGGTTAAGTGAACTATTTGATAAAGTTTAGATTTTCTTTATGAAAGGAAATTAAAAACAAAGCTCTTGTGATCTTTCTTAAGTCTTATGTAGATTAAACTAAGAAATATTTACAAGTGCCTAAAGGATTAAAAAGGAAAGTTAGGGAAAGTGCTTAAATAGATGACTTATTGAAGCCTCTATCCTAAGCAAGCACGTTAAGACAAATCTATCTAAACTCAAGTCAACTTTCGGATATATGATATCCTACGAGTATGATTAAATTAGAAATATTAAATACGGAATACACTGAGATACAGAAAGTGAAGCAAATGTTGTGACCTTTTCGGTTTTGTGTTCTGAGTCTAGTAAACTGATAAGAGAACTAAATAAATGCTATTGTGTTCCGGTTCTTATGAAGACATATTCAATTGTAAGGAATAAATGTTATTCCGATTAAGTTGAAAGGTCACTGAATCTAACATACTAGATTGATGTCACTATATAGTTGATATAGGTGAAAAATCTCAACTAAATATTTGTATTTGTTATCTTTGATTTGTGGTTGTTCTAGATGTCGACTCTCTGGAAGAGAAACGTATAATCAAATGTCATTCGGATGATGTCTGAACCATGTGATTATGAATCATGTGGGTGATACGAATCTTATCTAAAGATGACTAAAATACCCTTTTAAGAAAAGGTTATAAAATTCTAGAAAATTAGTCTAAAGCCTAAACATATCGATGTTTGTTGTCTTATGACAATTAATGCCACAAATAATTGTTCATTAATCTCTATGACTATTTTTAGCAATAGTTGAATGTACTTATTGAAGTATGACAATTCGGAAAGCCCGAAAAGTTCGAGCTAGTACAAATATGAGATTGATGAGCTACTTAGGAATTAATCTTCAATTGGATTGAAGCAATTAATAACTAGAGGGTGTTTCAGAAGACATCTGAAATAGAATCAGATTCTCCCTTAAAGGATACCATCTTTGGGATACGCAATTAGATTGTGTTCCCAAAATGGAAACATCACTTTATATGATAAAGGTGTGACGCAAGTCATGCGAAGTATCCCTTACCCGTTTCGGGATATTGCCCTTATACTTAACCGAGTTCCAAAGAATAAATGTTGAATAAATTCATATCAGATATGGAAGGGAATAATGTCGAATCTATCTTAACCGATGATTTGAAGTTGTCATAGGCAAAATCAGAAAAGCTTGGAGCCTAGTACGACATATGCAACTTTGTGGAATATCTTAGCAAATACGCTAGATAATTAATACAACTATGAGAAGGTTGAAGATTTATCTTATTTAAGAGGAATAGTAAATCGATAGATGGAGAAGCCGCAGTCTTCCGGATTGTATCTCTTCACGACGACTGGTGGACATCGATCCTCGCTGTAGAACCTTTTTCTTCCCTTAATGACTAGAACAAGAAACAATTTTTTCTCTCATTTTTTCAAGTGTGGCGCAATTTTAGTGTGTCTTTTGTGCTAGAAGGAACTCTCTTTATATAGGAAAATAACTAGTCAAGAGAGTTATCATTTTCACACCACAATTACTTATTCCCACAAGGAAAAGATATTTGCTAAAAGATAAGAGATAATTCCCAAAAAATCAATCTCTTATTTTTTTCATTAATTATCCAACAAATAGATAATTAATTAATTACACATGTGACATAATCTAGGAAAATTTCTTTTCCTAACTCTATCACATGAGGCGCCACTTTATATGTCATTATCATAATAGAAAATATCTTTTCTATTTTACATATTATTTACCAAATAAATAATATTGCATATTCATTAAATAGACCAACTATTTAATTTATTTTCGAGGTTCCATAAAACGAGAAAAACACTCGCGTGTTAGGAGCCAACCTAGGGACCAGGGACCTATAACCAGTAGCTACAATAAAATGAATAAAATATTCATCGAACAGAATATTTCTACTCAACTTATTAATTCCGGAATTACGCCACCATAAATCTGAAACTGAACTCTATCGATTATAGATATAACTTATTCTCAAAACTTCGAGTCGTGTCGATAAGTGTCCATTGATATAATCATTACATATAAACTAACCCTTCATGGACTATCCGTAATGAAGCGGGATTATTTCCGTAAACTTTCTTCAATACAACTTATCCTTATTTACCATTAACCCACTAGTGATCAATTAGTTCATAACCAATGCGAACTCCGCGGATCGATCAGTTTCTAGGATCAACAAATAAGGGGGTTGTCTTTCTACTTCCCACAGGAAGGAATGGATTCCATATCTGTGAGACACACACTCCTCACTCATTCCAGAATAGTGCCAACGTGAAAGTGAATCGGACCGCGCCTCTTAGCGATCCTTAACGAACACATCAAACCCTTTCCTGAAACAAGCAGGAGTCTGTAATCATTTCAGGATTAAGGTTAATCCATATATGATCATCTTGTGATTTAATAAGATTTATCAATCACGGAATTATATGAGAAACTCTGATTAAATCGGTCCAGTCTTATATGAGAACATCATATATAAATGCGCCACTTAGACAACCAATGTCGATGGTCCGGATAAGACGGTCACACCATAAAGTGTTCTGGGCGCATTAATGGTGGTTTAATCAATAGACCCAATACTTTGATTAACTTCACCACGGACTAACATTTCAACTGTATCACCATAAAATTAATCCTCATGTGTGACATACACTAAGTTATATGGCTACATATAATACGACTTGGGGTTTTCAACAGTGTATTACTTATAAGCACGAAGCAAATAATAAGATGACAATAAATCTGTCATTTGTTAATTATAAAAATAATTACAGAAATTGTCTTTCGGGTGCTTCTTCCAACAATCTCCCACTTGCCCGTACAGACAAGCAACAATTGCCTTTCTGGCACTCTACATCTAACAATCTCCCACTTGTTCGTAAAGACAAGCAACAATTGTTTTTAAAGCACCACACCCTTATTCTATCTATCCACAACATTCTCTCATATGCTCTAAAGCAGATGAGACATGTCTGCCAATTTCATACCCGCCAAACGCTTATTAGTGACATTAGATGTCACGCAACTTGGTAAACTGATCAGCTAGATTGTCGGTTTTGAGGCGATCTTTAGGACCGAAACGTTGTCTCTCTACACGATCTGTCTGAACAAGTGGTACTCTTTCTCAATATGATTTTGACCTCTTGTGACTGCGAAGATCATTTGCATGATCTACCTCTCAACTGTTTTCACTGGTAAAATGGTATCGGCTCATCGAGACCTGGAATAACTTCCCGGTCCAACAAAGAACTTCTCAAGCCACACTGCCTCTTTAGCGGCTCCAAAAGCTGCTATGTATTTGACTAACATAGTCAAATTGGCAGTGCTGGATTGCTCCAGACTATAGCTCCATCACTATAAGAAAACACTGAGCCCGAGATCAATTAACGATCATCCTTAATCATTTGTAAGTCGAGTCGAATCAAGCAGAAGTCAACAATACTCAGGTATGCACCTGAATATAGACGCATATTACTCCTCGTTCTCCGAAGATACTTGAGGATGCACTATACTGCTATTTGATGAGAGTCAACTTTGCTATAATTTCGTGTGTATTTTACCCTATATTTATAGCTTATTCGATGTGATTTTTGGGGTATTTAAGTGTTTTTATAGCACCTTTCACCACTAGTTGAATCACGAGACGATATGGCGTTTACGTCCGAAATCTCCATATTATTGGTGAATTGTGTGCGTTTTATTGGCATTTGTCACGTTTGGGTTTTCTTGTTTTTGTTTGTTATATGTGCGGCGTGATGGACAGCATGACGAGTATTACAACGGTACGAAAATCGTCCAAAACGAAGTTGGTATAAAGAAATAGCGTGAGATTCAATTTCAGACGTTCGGGAAAAAAAAAAAGAATAAGAAAAATCGAGAAAAAAAAAACAGCAAGTATCACACCTAGGGTGTGATGAAGACTGTTTTTCACTCTTTAAAAACATGCCCGAAGTTAAAGAGTTGAAACGGATCAAGCATCGTTGATGTTTTCATTCTTCTGTCACTTAATCCGAATTTTGAGCTCCCTTGGAGGCGTTTTCTGGAAAAGTAATCTTCATCGAATTTGTAGGGGATTGAATAATCTTTCCAACGCAACTTGAATTGCGTAAATCGGAGCTCTATACACAAAGATATCACCGAATTACTGAAGATGTGTTTGGCTGGCAGCGGATGACGTCATCAATGCGCTGGATGACGTCATCAATCTCGAATTTCCGAGTTTTCCACTATTTCAGGTCGAATTTTGGCCTATATAAAAGCGAAATTAGGTCAAATTTTCACCACAACTTCATACAATAATTTTCTTTTCAGTTTTTTAGTTTTTTCTTCCACAAAAACTCTAGATTTAGGTTAAATTTCTTGCATAAAATTGCTACGATTATTAGTCTCTTTTCGCGATTTCTTCACTTTGGATTGACAAACCATTTGGAGGTTCGCTTCTACGTTATTGGTAATTTATTGTTCTTATCTTTTATCATGTTTTCTTCCCAATTAATTATGATTTCTTGTTTCGTTCTTGTTATTATGCGTAGCTAGATTTTTGATAGCTAAATTATGTGATGGAACTACGGAAATTAATACCTAAACGATGATCTAGGGATGAGTAGTGCTTACAATTTAAATCTTTTGAGTTGTTGTGTCCTAAAATTTGATCTTAATGCTTGAATTAAACCGATCACTTGATTCATGATTTTACACACGAACTTTATAAATGTATTTTGTGAGGGAGTGTGCGAACTAGAATTTTAGGATTGCCATGCACGAACTAGTTGAATTTTTCGCAGCCTGTTCCTTGGTAAGGTTTTTCTAGCTAAGCCGTGAACTCGGTGGATGCGGAGCGTCTCATAGTTCTTAATCATATTAAGTCAATTAAATCCCATAGATGAGACTGTTGAACCGAATATAGGGTAACTATGTAGTGGTATTAGCGCCTAGGGACCAGTTTAGGATATTGCACCCACAACACATTCATTAGAAACCATTGGTTGGTTGGTAAGTTAAGGCCCATCTTTAGTGATTCGGTAAAGGTGTTAAGAGTAGTGTTCTTGATCATAATTTAGCTATTCAATTTATCATATATTTTAAAGTTATAATTTTTATTTCTTTTCTAGTTATATTTATTAATTTCACCCTGATTGTGAGCCTAAACTAGATACGAAATTGATTGTGATACTTGATTGATTCCTCGTGGGATACGATTTTGCTCGCCGTTGTAGTACAGCCGACCCGGTACTCTGCCGGTTAAAGTTGGTTGACTATAATTTGACTATCAAGTTTTCTGGCACCGTTGCCGGGGAATCGGTCGATATCAGTAAATCAACGGAGTATTTAGGATTAGGTCATTAATCAACGGAGTATTTAGGATTTGGCCATCAAGTTTTCAACGTCCGAATCCAAGATTCGACTTTAACTGACTTCAATAATCTGACTTTCTCTATCCATAAGAGAATCTATCCCATTTTCACTATATCCGAAGATTGAGGGAATTATTCCGTGAGGGGTTGGGTAGGAAACCTCTTATTGAATATTGCATACAAAAATGCATCATCATCTTAACCAATAAGATGGATGGGATACTACCACAACTTGTTCTCATGAATTCGACCGAATCGATTTCTAAGAATATAGTCCACTTCTCTAATTCAGAGAAGCTTGGCTCGTCAGTTCCTGACTTCAGATAACACACTCATGTTGTCTTCAACTGTTCCAGTGTTATCTTTTATAAACACTAACATCTACTACTTTACCAATATTGATTCTCCAGTCTACAAAAGACTCATCAATATTCTGGTCAAGCCCACACATTTCAAACATATGACTTTTAATGCCCTAGAGGTTTGCGTTAATCCACCAATGGATATAAGCATAGGCAGTCAATCTGCCATTGGCTTTAAGCATAAAACCCTTCTATTCCGAATGAATTCAAGCTCCGTTGTTGGGCAAGAAAGTTTCAGGGCATCACCACTGGCAATCTTTCTACTTTTCAGGGAGTCAAGCAAGTCTGGGTGGTTAGAAAGTTTCAGGGCATCACCCTTTTTAAACTATCTACTTCTCAGGGAATTAACCCTAGACCACTTAGCTTGCTCTGAAAGTTAAACTCTCTTATTCATTCGTCTCTTCTACACGTAGATCCAATTACTCCCACTAGGCCTGAGACACTCATGTGGTTTTACAAGATTGTGAACAGAGCTGGAGTACCAAAACTCCATTTACAGGTTTATGGTTTTAAACCAACCTCCTTTTATCAGATTCTTATACAGCCCTTCCAAAAGACCATAGGTTATCAATTACCTCCAGCAAACTGTAAAGTCTGCATGATCACATCGAGTCAATGAATAAACCATACTCTCACTGCATTGGGTTGATTGACATTCTGATCTGGTTCAGTAGTATTAATCAGCGTAATCCCCAACAACCAATGTTGGATGTGGTCTGATTAAATCAAATAGTAAATCCTTGAGTAACTGTACTTCAAGGTCTAAGGTTGTTATTTAAATATTCTTTTAGAAATGATGTAACAGTGTAACCATCACGATCCTATCTCAAGAATCTTATAACCAACCTTTACTCATTGCATTAAGATATTTCACGAACAGTCACCATCTGAACGTGTATACAAAATTTCCAGCCCGACCTTCAAGCACTAATGCTAAATGCCTCTATTTGCGGAAGTGGGGTAAATGTAATTCACTCCTTATCCACAAATTTATAGGCATCTTCTAGGTAGACTTCTCGGTATTACATAATAATGTGAACCATTATTTTGCAATCAATATTTAATTGAGTTAAGCAGTGTAATGTAGCATATCAATAACTATACAAGACAATACATGGTTTATCCTTTCAGTGAAATCGTTTCACCTGGAGGTAGGCCAAGCATCAGTGCCAAAACTATGCTATAGCCTATATCTGAGCATGGAATACTCGTTTCTCTTGTAATATCAAAGATTCCTCCAAATATTTAGATAAACTAATCAGCATTTCGAGTAGTCGTCAGACATAGTGTCAGCCACTCAAAAGCTCCCACTAACTTGTATCCTTCATAAGAACCCGAAGGTCAATATGAACAAGCTGTGATACTTCTTCAGCTCTATTACCCTTTCCAAATTGAAAGGTTACTTAGTCATTTTTCCCTTGAGATAGTGTTCTTAGACTGGGAGATAGGAATCACCCTTAGTCTTCAGATCTTATCTTTAGGATATATGCACTAATTAATAGATGCTAAAGAATCGTTCATAAATACGGAAGCCATTTGTCTTAAAAGTTTATGTTGTGTTACATATACCTTTTCAGAATTACTTGGTGGATCTGACTTTATCAAACAAAAGTCCGAGTCTCAGAATCATATACAAATGTCATATTCACATTCTTTAAGGCAACTATATTATCGGTTTGAAAGTGAATCCATTTGTTCCAATGAATCTGAAAAAACAGAAATTAAATTTCTGCGATATTAGAGGATTAAAATCTGAAATTTCTTTCCTTATATCACTCCCACTATCTCAGCTGAAATGACTGCTCGTTGTTTTCTCTTTAATCATTAATGCCTAGCTACCTTGTTCTAACAAAAGAACTTAGCTTCCGGGTCATAATCCCGGTTAAGAAAGTCTTTAAGGATTCATAGGTTATCCTATGCTTTCTTTTATTAATATTTCGGTTTAGCCTTAAACTTGTTTAGTTTTGATGACTTACACTTTTAGACATTTACTTTCCCATTCTTGGCTTTCTATAAAGGAAATGGCCGTGAACTAGCAGTTTATAAGAGTAGACACTACTCGTAAACTGTGGGATGTCTGGTGAGATTGATATCAAATCATTCTCGTCATCTTTGAACTAATATCGGTTGTCTCTCGTTCAACACGAGTGACAACAGTGACATACTCATTAATGTCACTTAAGTTTGAAGGCTTAGGAGGAACATCCTCTTCCGAAAAATTAATTTGCATTCTCGATTTATGAGTTCAACGTTCTTGTTACTTTTCCACTTTTACGAAGTCGTTATTAGTCAATATAATATGTTTAGCAGTTTAGATACCTTGAGATGATATGTAGTTGCAAAATTAAATTATGACAGAAATGTAAATCAAATCATACACCACAACATATAATAATTTTAGGAATTATAAACGTGATATCATGCATGCAGTTTATCCTACCATTCCTAGGATTTAACCTCACATCATACTGCCACCGCAGGGTCGGTATCAGCACCAATGACGATTAAATTGAGACAATCTCTCTCAACAATTAAACAATTAAGAATCAAAACATCTTCTATTTAATTATTGATTACCTTCCTTTTTCAGCCAAGATATTTTCAAAAATATCCTTGTGAGTGTGACCTACTGTTTCAGATCTCAAAGTACGCCCCGAGTATGCCGCCGCAGGATCGGTCAGTGACTCGATGAGTACCCAAAATCCTATCCTTTCGGAGACCAAGCCTTGAATTTTGATAGGGGTGAAGGCCATCCACAGGGGGCCGTAATCAAAGCAGCTCGAGGCGTCACCCTTCTCTCACGTGCTTATGCCAACAGTAGAGGCCGTGGGGTCGGTTGTCACATTCCCCGTTCCCACTCGTTATTTTTAAAATTATGTAGTCTTTTAGGATTTTCAGAATTTATTTACAATCCGAAAAACAATAAATCGTGAATATTTAAATTAATCCTCCTACCAGTTCATCGGTTCCAAATACCGTCTAGCTAGTGTCACATATTCACGACTTCCAATTTCTTGGGATTTATAAAATCTTTGTGTAGACACTACACAATTAAAATTCACCATGAATTTTATAATCCTAATATATTAGGACTTATGAATTTCCCACCAAATTGAAAAACAATAAATCACAAATTTAAAGCTCTCACTAGTTTATTGGTTCCAAATACCGTCTAACTAGTGACACTATATTCATGATCTTCCAATTTATCGATTATTTAGAAAATCTCTTGTGTAGACACTACACAATTAAAATTCACCAAAGAAGTTTATAGTCCTAATATTGTCATGATAAAAATTTAGGATCTTAGAATTTTCCAATAATAGAAAGCAATAAATCATGAAAAGCAATCACCAACTTATCGGTTCCAAATACCGTCTAGTCAGTGTCCAATCTTTTCACGATTTTCCAAATTTTTTATTATAAAAATTCTATTTATGTAGACACTACATAATTATATCCTCAAAGAATTTTAGATCCATAAATTAAGTTTATCATGTGAATTTTATATCCCGATAAAATTCCATTTCCTTTAATTAATTTAATTTATTTTTAATCTAAATTTATTATCGTGTTCATACATGTCTAATTAATGTCAATATTAATTTTCTACATGTATGCATATGCTAGGAGTGAGAATTCATGAATATGATACATGCCATGGTTATATCACATAAATAATCATACAAGAAAATAAATGCGAAAAATAAATCACTGAGATGGACCGTTGGTACCTCCGTATATAATCTATAAAACAAATAAATAAATAAACCTTAAAATTATTTGTAGCCGCCGTCGGGTATAAGAATTTTCTGCTCCATATCTTCAATAAAAAACCCTTCTAGCTGAATTGGTTGAAGCTCCTTCTTCCATCATCACCACCCGAGTTTGATAAACACACAAAAAAATTTCAAAATTGATTCTTCCATCATCACCACCCGAGTTTGATAAACACACAAAAAAATTTCAAAATTGATCCGGCCAAGGGGATTCAAACCCAGGTCTGCAAACCATTGAAACTGTGACTTGACCATTGCGCCGGTTTCCAGGTTTGATGAAAAAACGCGTCCCATTGAATAAATAGGTGCGTCCGATTTAAAATTAAATTCTAAATTGCAGAAAATTAATTGCCAAAATATATTACATGATATCCTATACCCAAAAATCGGGTTTACAATAGATCAAACGGAAACTGGTACCAACCCAATCCATCTCGTCAACCAAAACATTCAATCTCATAAAAAGAAATTAAATTAAAAGATGCTATTTTATTCTGTTACACTCTTTATTAATTAATTATGCAATCAAGATCGCAAAATCGCTTTAACCTGGCTCTGCTACCACATACTAGATATACAGATTCCAGAATCTGGATCCGATCCATAAATGGATCGTCAGATCTGATTCATAGCGGAAGCTACGAATAAATTCGCATGCGATTTTACCACGTTTTAATTCGCATAAATAATTAATACAACTATGAGAAGGTTAAAGATTTACCTTATTTAAGAGGAATAGTAAATCGACAGATGGAGAAGCCGCAGTCTTCCGGATTGTATCTCCTAGCGACGACTGGTGGACGTCGATCCTCGCTGTAGAACATCATCGAATATTCCCTTAATGACTAGACCAAAAAACAAATTTTTCTCTCCTTTTTTCAAGTGTGGCGCAATTTTAGTGTGTCTTTTGTGCTAGGAGGAACTCTCTTTATATAGGAAAATAACTAGTCAAGAGAGTTATCATTTTCACACCACAATTACCTATTCCCACAAAGAAAAGATATTTGCTAAAAGATAAGCGATAATTTCCAAAAAATCAATCTCTTTTTTTTTCATTAATTATCAAAAAATAGATAATTAATTAATTACACATGTGACATAATCTAGGAAAATTTCTTTTCCTAACTCTATCACATGAGGCGCCACTTTATATGTCATTATCTTAATAGAAAATGTCTTTTCTATTTTACATATTATTTACCAAATAAATAATATTGCATATTCATTAAATACCAACTATTTAATTTATTTTCGAGGTTCCATAAAACAAGAAAACACTAGCGTGTTAGGAGCCAACCCGGGGACCATGGCCCTATAACCAGTAGCTACAATAAAATGAATAAAATATTCATCGAACAGAATATTTTTACTCAACTTATTAATTCCGAAATTACGCCGCCACAAATCCAAAACTGAACTCTATCGATTACAGATATAACTTATTCTCAAAACGTCGAGTCGAGTCGATAAGTATCCATTGATATAATCATTACATATAAACTAACCCTTCATAGACCATCCGTAATGAAGCGAGATTATTTCCGTAAACCTTCTTCAATACAACTTATCCTCATTTACCATTAACCCACTAGTGATCAATTAGTTCATAACCAATACGAACTCCGCGGATCGATCAGTTTCTAGGATCAATAAATAAGGCGATTGGCTTTCTCCTTCCCGCAGGAAGGAATGGATTCCATATCTGTGAGACACACACTACTTACTCATTCCAAAATAGTGCCAACGTGAAAGTGATTCGGACCGCGCCTCTTAGCGATGCTTAACGAACACATCAAACCCTTTCCTGAAACAAGCAGGAGTCTGTAATCATTTCAGGATTAAGGTTAATCCATATATGATCATCTTGTAATTTAATAAGATTCACAATCACGGAATTATATGAGAAACTCTGATTAAATCGGTCCAGTCCTATATTACTACATCATATATAAATGCCCTACTTAGACAACCAATGTCGACGGTCCGGATAAGACGGTCACACCATAAAGTGTTATGGGCGCATTAATGGTGGTTTAATCAATAGACCCCATACTTTGATTAACTTCACCACGGACTAACATTTCAAGTATATCACCCTAAACTTAATCCTCATGTGTGACACACACTAAGTTATATGGCTACATATAATACGACATGGGGTTTTCAGCAATGTATTACTTATAAGCACGAAGCAAATAATAAGATGAGAATAAATCTGTCATTTATTAATTATAAAAACAATTACATAAATTGTCTTTCGGGTGCTACTTCCAACAGTTTGGTCGTCCGGAAATCGCGTACCCTATCAGTTGGGATTGAATACCCGAAATGGCCTCTTATAACGAATGTCTTACTCTCGTGAATCTTTGCAAAGTGGAAGTAAATGAGTTACTTTGAGAGAGCATGATATCCAGATTATAAGATATCGTCGTTGATGTTTGACACTCGACGTACAACCGTATAGATATTATTACACGATAGGATTGTAAGTTACACGGTAACTATTTCACATGAAAGGTAGTAGTCATTGCATTTGACTCTTCTGATGATTGGGGGTCACGGTGTGTTGCTAGACGCTATCCCGTGATTGTTAGGTATGAAGGGCATTTTCGTAATTTGCATTTTGTGCCTACGGCCAACATATTCGGAAGCCTATCGGGTCACACACATAAGAACATCTAGCCGGATTAAAATGTGGTTATAGTTGATAACCAAATAAGGAAGGAATTTATCTCACGATTATAAAGGTTATAGTGGTAAATTAATATGGTGGTGTTTATTTATTATGAATAAATTAAATACAAGATATTAATTATGATGTATATTGATACATATATTTCGAAATATATATATATATATATATATATATATATATATATATATATATATATATATATATATATATATATATGATATACATGTATTTTGCAAAAATAATTAATCATAGTATTATATTAATCAAGAATATTCTGGATGCCAATTTGTTGGCTATAGGTGGCGCCAATCTCATGTGTATATGATACATTTGAATTGTGCAATTTAATTAATAAGATTACCATAATATTAATATTAGATGTTAATTGATTTTGGAAAAATAGATTTATGGTAATAAGATAAATATAGTCAATATAAGATATTGACAATATATTGGAAATAATTAATATAAGATATTGAATATTAATGAGATAAATCAATCAAAGGGGTTTTCTTGTTTTATTAGGAAAATGATTTCACTATCATCTATCTACTAGAAGTTAATCCCAATCAGATTAGGAACCATAGAGGGGCGCCCCATGCCTTATTTATAGAAGGCTTGACTAGCTCTTTTGTACATCACAATTCCAAGAGCTAATAGTTCTTGTGAAAAATAAAAAGTTTCTTAGAGAGAGTTTAGAGAAAGAAAAGGCCGGTCTAGCAACAAGATTTTTCTAGTAGAAATCCAATGGTGGATTCCGGTGGGCTATTCGTGTGGATCACCGGTAGAGGCCGAACGCTTGGGCGGCTCCGTGCATCGCTACTCTCCTTAGACGGTCAAAGCGTCGATCTTTTAGATCAACCAAGGTAACCACAGTCTACTAACTTATTTGTTTATTGCTTAAACGAAGTCGATCTTGGTAAAAGGAAATAATTTTTTGAATTCTGCTGTGTTCCCGCGTAGATTTCCTAACATTAACCACCACGATGCAGTGACACACCCGATGCAGAGACGCCTCGATGCAGAGACACCACGATGCATTGTCCACCCCAGGTCCATTGACTACCCTGATGCAGTGACCACCCCCGATGCAGATTCACCGCGATGCAGAGACACCGCAATGTAGTGATCACCCCCGATGCGGAGACACCACGATGCAGTGACCACCCCCGATGCAGAGATGCGGTGATGCAAAGACGCCGCGGTGCAGAGACACCACGATGCATTGACCACCCCAGGTCCATTGACTACCCCGATGCAGTGCCCACCCCCGATGCAGTGACCATCCCCGATGCAGAGACACCACAATGCAGTGATCACCCCCGATGCAGAGACACCGTGATGTAGTGACCACCCCGATGCAAAGACACCACGATGCAGAGACGCCGTGATGCAGAGACACCTTGATGCGGAGACACCGCGGTGCACTGACAACCGTGATGCAGTGACCACCTCGATGAATTGACCACCGCGATGCATTGACTACCGCAATGCACTAACAACTGCGATGCAGTGACACCGCGATGCAAAGTCGCCGTGATGTAGAGACACCTCGATGCGGAGACACCGCGATGCATTGACCACCGTGATGCAAAGATCACCCTGATGCAGTGACCACCGCGATGCATTGACCATCGGGATGCGGTGCCCACCGCGGTGCAGTGACCACCCCGATGCATTGACCAACTCGATGCATTGACCACCGCGATACATTGACCACGGGGATGCATTGACCACCACGATGCAGTGACCATCGGAATGCAGTGACCACCCCGATGAAACGTCACCGTGATGACATTTGATATTTTTCTGACTTACTTTCAGAATATCGATTTCTTTTCTTCATAAAATTGACTTCAAATGGCTATATCTTTTGATATAAAAACTACGATCAACATAATTCTTTCACCCTAATTCATATTTTTTCGTGCTATTTATTCTGATATCTTATTTTATGAAGTGACACCTTATACAGTGACACTCAATGACACCAACATTTTATGAAGTGACACCCAATGACTAACATTTTATGAAGTGACACCCTATACAGTGACACCAATGTATTTATTTTGAATGCAATCAAGATAATCGTATATTCACCATCCAGTGTCAATATATTTTCTCCTTAATTGGCTTTGTGAAGCCATTTTTCTTTTTAAATAGAAACATTTTATTTTTAGTAATAGAAGATTAGAAAAGTGAGCCTTTTCTTTTGTCAATGTGAGCCTTTTCTTTTGTCGCATCAATCTCGTAAATTTTTAGCAACTCCTTTGCATGCATCACAATCGGAATGAAGAATTTTTCGTAAATAATTGTGTTTAAAGTATAAAAAGAATTAAGATATGTAGCTGTCAACAAAAACCTAGCAGGGGAGTCTAAAAAGACAACAAGAAAGCCTTCCAATGTGATGAAGTCCCAAGCCTGTTTCTCCACATTTGAATCTGCATCCTTCAAGCACCTGCTTGCACCTTTCATTCCAAAGAAGGGTGCATTCCAAAGAAAATATCAGCAAAAACATCTAACATATATATGCTGCAAACACCAATTCCAACCATAACGCACCACACAAAAAACAGCAGCATTCTTCAGCAGCTAGTTACCAAACACAATAAAAAACAACAGCATTCCAAGATCCACCAGCACAATGACTTCTTTTTCATCTTCTAGATGATGAAAAGTGGAGACTTTTTATTCATAAAACCAAGCACAAAGTTTGAGGCTTTTGAAAACCCCAACCACTTGATTTTGATCCAGGTTGCTTCAAATTGTCGAAAGAAGTCGAAATCAGACTAGAGAAATCATTCTCAGAAAGATCCAAACAAACATATTAGTTAAAGAAGTATTGTTTCTGTTGTTTGTCGGCTAAAGGATATATATTATGAATCACCAATATTTAAATATAAATTGCTAGGCAAACTGTAAGTGTGGTCACCCACCATTTCAACAAATCCTTGACAGCGTAAAACAGACTGCAATATCTAAGTTATGGCACCAAAAGTCATGTTTATTGCAATAGCATTCATTGCTGCATTTGCTGCTAATGCCATGTCGAAGGAGGCTGCATTTGCATAAACACATGTAGCTATTCCAAGCGAGGAAGCACAGCTTGCACAGTTGATTTCCATTAGAGGAAGCAGATTGCTTCCCAATTTGACAACAATACGTCAACGTAATGACAATACTCGTAATTGTGTACTGGGTAGTGGGTACGTACTAGTTTTGGCGATTGCTATCTTGCTGCTGCTGGATGTTTGGTGAAGGCCCAGTAAACAAATTGCACCTAAGATACGAATTCCGTAAATGTGAAGGCTTAGAATTTTCAGATTGTGAAGGCTCAGAAAGTGAGTTGTAACCTAGACTCAGAGTTTGTAAATTCGTTAAACTGGATATAATGTTTGGTGGCCGGGATGATGCCGGCAAGTCCTAAACCGGGAAGACTAAGTGCTAAAACAATGGAATTGTCCGGTGCGCATCCAAAGCAGTGGCGGAGTCAGAATGTTTTTTCAGCGGGGTCCGTAAATATTTAACACACTAAATAATTTATTTTACGGGATCCGAAGTATTTTCTATAGATAAAATGTAGAATATTTTTATTTTTAGCGGGGTCCGTGGACCCCCTTACCCTTTACTAGATCCGCCACTGATCCAAAGCCGGCCCAAGAACATGGGTTATTGAAATCAACGTTTCTCCATAAAACAGAGCAGTCGCCGGCCGATGATCGAAAGTCTAACAGAGCTGCACGATCGGAGATGATGTCAGGGAGGATAGTGGTGGGTAAAAGAGTAGTAGAAACAGAGAACAGATGAAAAGGGTGGTGGCGAAAGCCCTTAGAAATACAAAAGAACGGGTATTTTAGGAAAGTCATAAAAAATGCGTCCTTTAAAAACAAATAAGATTTAAGTGTGTCATAAGTGCCTAATTAAGTGCTCAAACTAATCCTTATAAACAAATACCCATAGATTAATTAGACCAAGATATGAGATCGTTTTGGGAGGGAAGGAGTTACCATTTTTATTTCTTTTGTCTTTATGTTGGTAACATACCACCTCTGTGTGTTCTTGATTATGAGTTAGTACGTTTATCTATAAAAGTTGAATTGTCTCTGTGGAGATCGACCCTTGCTCGTTCTTTATACACAAATGGCGTATTCCTCTTGCTAGTATAAGAGGCTTACACACGGTCATATCTCATCTTTCGACGACAATATTAACTCATAATTGGCATCTCAGAGCAGTAATCAAATACTGATAATAAATATTGTCAAACAATAGAACAATCTTTGGGTTGAATCTATTATTCACATGGAACCATTGTCACGTACTTATCACTATAAGTGTGTTTATAACTTTGTCAAACAATATCATTCCTTTGGGCTGAACATTGTCTGCATTAATTTATAAACACACACATTTTACATCCATCAATGAATCAAATTCCAAAAAAACAATGAAATAGTGACAATAAATCAATCCTGACATATAATAAATCAATCTTTAGACTACGTTTATTATTTACATGGAAATCAAATAACTGTCACATATACAAGTGTATTTATAATTCTGCCAAACAATATCATTTATTTGGGCTGAACATTGGCCGCATGAATTTAAAAATACAAATTGCTCTAACTAATTCACTCAAAGACATAAATAAACCCAAATACCGCAGTATATCAACGTTTAAATGCACCATAATGACCATTAAAAATAGTTCAACTAAAATTGGGCTTTTACGTATAGGGTCTAGTAAAATTTGGTTTGCTATATCATATACATGCTTTATCATTTTACCCGAATTGACAAGACTTTTATGTCTCACGCTTATATAGGGGTGAGCATTCACTTATTTTACCGATATGAGACTTTATACCACCCCCCCACTCGTTAAGGGATCGACGTCTCGCCAGGCGGGTAAGATCGTTCCCGGATCGTCCCTATCATATGTAACTAGAGGCGATCCTTACACCGTCTTCTTCTTATACGCCCCGCACTTGCACTGATAGTCTTTAAATAAGTCATAAATGGTCCTCAGCATCAACCACCCCACACTTAGGTCAATCTTGAGACCAGCCAGATTACTCGCTGGTCTAAAAGACTAACCTGATTTGACAAATTTTTTATATCTCACACTTACGTAGGAGTGAACATTCACTTAGTTTACCGATTTAAAACTTTACAATATTATTATTAATAAAAGGGTAATGATAGAGCTACTCCCTCAAGTCTACACCATTTTTACTCCCAACATAATCTTGTGGTTGTGATTTTTCAATTTTTTAAAATTTCAACGGAAATGAAGTACGCATGTTTAAACACATAAAACCTACGTCAAAACATTAGTAGCACTATTTTGGTCAAAAGTGTGATAATAATGGGCCTCCAGCTGAACGGACAAACAAGGTGAAAATAAATGTCTAGCACCATACTATTAAAGCCTACGATGGCAACCCAAAATATTGTATTCAACTTCAAAAAAAAAAAAAAAAAAAAAAAAAAAAAAAAACCTAATGTTGTGTTTATATTGGCCAAAAAGTTGGCATATACATTATAGAACACAGACGCCATACAGAATCCCGTCGCCGTCCAGTAACCCAAGTAGAACATAGTAGTTGATGGATTTAATAAAATAAAATGCACGTTTCAGGCTCCGTTGCAAATTGTGTCCTGAATATACGAATTGAACCGTATACAATTTAACATGAACAAGGCTTTGATATCAATTGAGATAGAACTTTATGTGATATGATTCACTATGCCAGGATCTCGCGTACCCAGATCCATGTCACGTAGCCGTCACATACATTCATCTTCCAAAACATCACACCAAACGCTTGATCTTTCCCAAAAGTTAGATCTTCCTGTAGATGGGAACCAAGAAGGGAAAATAATGTGTTTTGGGACTATAACTCTCTTATCTTTAGTTTCTAATATCATACATCAAAATAATCAGAAATTACACTTTAGGTATTTAGATTTTAAGTACACAATAATTAGAATCCAACACGA
This sequence comes from Gentiana macrophylla, assembly GCA_026214975.1. Taxonomy (NCBI): domain Eukaryota; kingdom Viridiplantae; phylum Streptophyta; class Magnoliopsida; order Gentianales; family Gentianaceae; genus Gentiana; species Gentiana macrophylla. Next base: position 120,055,328 of record CM047805.1, read on the forward strand.
ACCGAATGACCAATTTTATTAGGCTCCAAAATGGACAAATATCTAAAATAGCTTTTGAAAGATAGTCTATAAGATTTCAGATTAATTTCAACCATTTGAATTTATGTGCAGAAAACAATTATTTGAAAAATCCACTTGCACCGTAGCGATAAATTTTATCATCAACTCGATAGTCAATTTTTTGCTTTCTGTTTCCTATTGCAAATACAGATTGTATGTAACATACACAACCTTAAAGTTACCTTCCGGAACCAACCCCCATTGGGGGCCTGACAATTTCAGGTCGTGCCATGAGAATACAAACGGATTATATTTATATGGTCGCGCTGGTGGATTGGATTAAAACAATTAACTGTGATGGATTGATTTATATAAGATTTTTGGTGTATCGAAAATAAAAACCCGGATGGACTGAGCTCACCGTAGTCAAGGGCTAGTTCCGTCCCTGCTATGGAGAAACTTACATTATATATCACATACACATTTAGTTATCTATCACCATTTTGTAGTCAACAACACCTTCTTCCTTGTATTTCTGCCGGCGGATTAAGAACGAACTTACAAAATGCTATGTTGGATGCATACTGATTTTCTACTGTCATGGTGAACACTGCCATAGGTGACTCCAGATCCCCTGTCCCATCATTCTTGGATATCATGTTATTTATGATTCTACTTTGACAGTAGTTGGTGGATGTTGATGTTGGAAGACTCGGAGGGTTTGTTTACCGACTAGGATGCATGGGTACATATACGTGGGTACGGGAAACACATATACGTGATCTTACAAAAATATAGAATACGAATACGGGGTGTATTTGTAAATAATAAAAATATAATGACTAAACTGTAAAAAATAAAAATAAAATGATTGTGTGTGTATATAATGACTAAACTGTAAAAAATAAAAATAAAATGATTGTGTGTGTGTGTGTATATATATATATATATATATATATATATATATATATATATGTGTGTGTGTGTGTGTGTGTGTGTGTGTGTGTGTGTGTACCCACATATTTCAAACTCGTTCTTTAAGTATCATGTTATTCGGATACCTATATATGTAGTCAATATATGTGTATCTGGTAAAGTATTCAATGCACTCCGATACGTGGGTGCACCTCCTTGGTTAATTTTATTCCCCGAAGCTTCCCTCACTCATCTGCCCAAAACACACTCCGATCATAGTCCTCTTCTACTTCAGTTGGAGCAAAATAGAACGAAAACAAGGGGCCTCCTCCGGTCTATTTTTTGAATGCTTGGTTTGACTGGACTTGAATGATTTTGTTGCGAACAACTGGGATACCTCTAATCCGGATTTTGGGATGGTGGCAAAAAGTTTTATGGCACAAGCTCTCCGTTGGAATAAAACCTAGTTTGGTAATATCTTTTTCGTAAAGAAAAATGTTTTAAAAGGTTGAGGGGTACAAAGAAATCCTTACCTAAATACCCGTCAGCTTACTTGGCTCAGTTGGAAAAACTGCTCATAAAAGAGTATAACATTATTTTAGCGCAGGAAGAGAAGTTTTGGCACCAATGGTCACACTTACACTGGCTAATTGACGGAGAAAGGAATACGCACTATTATCACATGACTGCCGTTAAACGGAAGCAAAGAACGAGAATCACGTCACTTAAAAGGCCGGATGGGAATTGGAGTGTGGATGAGGGGGAAATCCTGTTGAATAGGTGTCCTAAACCTAATCGGGTTGGACAGGATCCGACCGGGTCGGATCATTTACAGTCTATTTTAGTCATGTAATAACTTTATTATGTTTAATAAAAGCACTTTTGTTATTATATATTTTTTATCTTCATGTTATTGGTTGTACATATATAGTAATGTCCCTACTGTCAAACTGTGATAGAGAAACCATGATAGTGATTATGGTTGATGAGATCTCTAATCACTTTAATAAGTTTGATACTTAAATCTCTCTAGTCAAATGTACTGTCAAATGGGACATTGATAGTATGATTAGACTAGCACGTATTGGATGTCTTCTACCTTATAGAAGGTAGGGATAGATCTCGTCTATCGAAGTGTATAGACACTTGGACTGTACGTGGACGTGTATTAGAGAATGCGTACGTTAGACTGACCCACTTACATTAAGTGTCGCACTATGTGGCTGTTGTGTAATTATCCTTAAAGACCGGAGTCTTCATGGCATCACGGTGTGGATTGTCAGACTTTGACACTATTGAGATTTCCCTTATCAGATTAGGGCTACTTGGGGCGCCACCTCCCCTATATAAGAAAGGGGTTGGCTAGCTCTTTTGAACATCACAATTCCAAGAGCTAATAGTTCTTGTGTAAAATAGAGAGCTTCCTATAGAGAGTAAGAGAGAGGGAAAAAGGCCGGTCTAGCAGCCGAATTTTTCTGATAGCAATCCAAGGAGGATTCTGGCGAGGAGTTCGTGTAGATCAACGATAGAGTCCGGACGCGTGGACGGCTTGCGCACAGGACTACTCTCAGTTGACGGTCAAAGCGACAATCTTATAGATCATCCAAGGTATATTCCGTCATACTACTTAACGTGTTTATTGCAATAAACGAAGATGATCTAGAAAAGGAAACCAAAATTTTAAATTCCGCTGCGTTAAACTAGTGATTTCCTAACAAATCGAATCTATGATGTGCACTTATTTTGTCTCTCTATATGCACATGAGGATGATCAACATACCTGCAGATGTGATATACACTTACCTGCTCCTAATGAAGCTGGCATAAATCATATTAATAGACAGGTCTGTGAAAAAGAAATAGTTTCGATACGGGCACTTATAAGGTGGCACGCCTGGATAGAATGCCCCCGATCTTTTTCAATAATTGTTGGGGTATTATTGGTGAATCGGTTGTTCGATTCGTGAAAATGCTTTTGAAACAGCTACAGTCCCTCCAGATTTGAATAAGGTGTTAATTACTTTCATTCCTAAAGTGGACCATCCAGAATCCCCATCTCACTTTCGACCTATAGTTCTGGTGAATGTGATTACTAAACTTATAAACAAGATTATGGCTAATCGTTTGCAAGGTGTTATTGGGCAACTAGTGGACACTACCCAAAGTGCATTTATACTTGGCAGATGAAGCTCGGGCCATGTTATTAGCTCGGGAAGTGGTACACACTCTTCACACTGTTCACGGATTTATCTAATGCAAATAAACAAGTAATAATATTTATAAATCCGATATACCTCAAGTGCAAGGATCGTAGTAAAGAGGTTGATACCGGGTCGATCTTACGGGGAACTGGCGATTGTTAATCCTAGTTTTTGTCTAACTAACTATGTCACGAAAACTAACCTAAACAACAAATAAAACTAAATGAGGTAAAAGTAAAGATAACACGAACGTAAAACCGACGAGTAAGAATGAATCTAAAGCCGTGGAAAATACGGGTTGCGAACAATTTAAACTACAACTAAACCTAAGATGCAATAAGAAGATTTGACTAAACTAAACAACTCAAGTTTTAAGGGATTAAATTCAAATTATAACGAACAAACGAGCGATTGATCCACCTATCCTAACAAGTATCAACTCCTATCTCGATTATATTGTGTTTTCTAACCAAGTTGTGATTTCACCTTGTCTAAAACATGAACCCTGATTTCTTAGATAGTTCACCTATTAATCTATATCTTTCGATTCAAACATTAACGACTTTACTAATTAAAGGTGTAAACTTTAACGTTTGTAACCTAGAAATCTAACCTATTAACTCTCGTTATATAGATTAAACATCTATTCCTTATCACGATGATCTAATGTTTATATGACTTTCATCAACATAAAGCAATCAAACATGCACATCTTTCGATATAATTGCAATGAACAATATAAAATATGATAAAGGAAACAACTTTAGATAAAAACTCACAATATAATCGAAGAAACGGAATCAAAACATGTTGGATAGGCTTCACAATGCTCGTTTGATGAAGGCTTAGCCTCTAAACATCCTCTTGCAACTTGAAATTGTAGAAGAAAAGTACATCAAAACTACTAATTTTAATCTAGAATTTGAATCATAAAAACTGGAATAAAAAGTGTAAAAACGCAGCCTAAAGCCGCCCCTAGGTTTAGGGTTTTTAGTAACGAATATATGGTATCAATGATGTGGAAAAACATCAATTATTTATAGGAAACAAAGTCGGTTTGGGCAAAGTCGGCGTATGGACGCCCGTCCGTCTTGTTGGACACCCGTCCGAGGTGCCTTGGACTTGCTTCAGACGCCCGTCCACTCAGCGTCCAAACTCTCTGAATCAACTTCCTCCCTTGGACGCCCGTTCACTATTCTAGACGCTCGTCCATGAAAATATCCGTCTATCCTGAATCAAGTCACCTTCATGGACGCTCGTTTGGATGATCGAGGCGCCCGTCCATCTGGGACGGGACTTGGACGCCTTGATTCAATTTGGATCAACAACTTGATTTCTTCATCTTTATCCTTTCCTTCCTTCTCTATCCTTTATCAAATTCCATCTTTATCTCCTCTTTATCATATAATTCGAACTTGATCTTCATTTGATCAATCTTTGGGTCGAGAATATGCATCTACATGACATCAAAAACATCGCAAAATGTAATAATATCCAAATAAACATGGAATCAACAATAAAACGCATAATTCAACTAATTTTGCGAATAAACCATTTAAAACCTCACTTGCTCAATAAACCAATTAAACGCTCATTTTCTATGCAAATTATACAAATATGGAGGAAATCATTATAAAATATAACGGAATAAATCGTATAAAATCACCCTTAACAACTCCCCCACACTTAGCTTTTGCTCGTCCCGAGCAAAACAAAACGAAAATTAGGGCTCAAACGCAAAGCAGACATCTCAGACAATATAGCATAGATCCAATAAATCAGAAGTTCACCACTGTGTGTGCATTGCCATAGAAAACTTCCACTAAATCCAAACTTGAGAAACTCAAAGCAAAACTAGCTAATACCCCATCGTAGACTAGCAATAAATGACACTCATAAGATGTACCCTACAAACGTAAAATATCCCGAAAAGAATGATCGAATATATCTAGGGCCTTTACGAAATACTCAGAGGATAATCCTACAAACATATCTATCGGTTTCTCTTTGGGGATAAGATGAGCGATAACTTAGTCTCTCATTCATTTCATAACACTTCTTATTGCAAGTTGATTTAACTATTTTCATATTTAAACGCACATCAGAATGAGCTCTTGCCCTGTTATAGCAGAATAGGACATTCGAGATATACCCTACCTTACTCAAATCATAAGGCAGCTTTTTCTGACTGTCGTGAGCTTTTAGTCATCATAGTGGTATAGGACATTCGTGATATGCCCTACCTCACTCAAATCATCGACCAGCTTTCGACACACCCAATTACTTCATTATAAACTCAACTTTTTCATTTGACAATAAGTTACGTGTTACTTATCACATTCAAACCTTAGATATTCACAGTATAACATACTTCGGATCTAAATTCAAACTATCATAAATCTCACGATACATACGTAGCACTAAGCACATGACTTATAAGAAAATCAGAAATCACTCATCAAAAGGGGTATAACTTTATAAATTAGCTCATCGTTCACTATGGCTCGTGAAAAATAGATCTCAGGTGAAACAACTAACTTATCAAACATATGATATATAGCTTGGATGACTATAAAAATAACGAACATTGAATTGAATTGCCTACTCGGGACAAAACAAAAAACAAAAAATGTCGAAATTTTTTGAAAATTCTAGCTCATTTTGCATAGACTCGTACGAATTAAGCAAATGTATAGATACATATCAAATCATTCCCCTCCCCCACACTTAAATGACAACATGTCCTCAGGTTGTGCAGAATTAAAGAAAAGATAAAGGACTTAGCTGATTGTAGTAGATACTCGAATCGTTGGTCAGGCCGGAGCCTACGTAGTGACAAACAGAACTCGTAACCACACGTTCTAAAAGCGAGCTCGACAATACCGCTAAAAACATACCTGCACTACTTGACAAACACGGAAAAATCTCGGGGAAAACGGGGAATTATGCCAAAATGAAAGGATATAGCAAAATTGAGTAATATCAAAAGATGAAACATTCAATACATCCAAGGACTGAACGGGCGTCCCATATATCAGAGAGTATGCAAAAATTATAAAATTTCATACAATTCAAATACAAATGTGCATTTTCTCATCAAACTTAAATAAAAATCTCAAAAACACGAATGAAAAACGACGAAATACATAAAATCACTAGAAAATAAGTAAAAACAATAGAAAATAGTGGGTTGCCTCCCACCGAGCACTTTTGTTTTACGTCGTTTGCTCGATGAAACAACCTAACAATGCTAGTCATCGTAAATTTCCGCCCAATCCACCACCCGGATAAGACGGCGGAGCATGTCAATCGCCGGAGGAAAATCATACTCGTCCTGCAAAGCCCAGTCCTCACCAGCTACATCGACACCCCGAAAATGCTCAGCTTGCAGCACTAACGCTAAATCTGTCAGCATCGGATCATTCAGGATTGTGTATGGACGTCCTAGAGCTGCCTGTAACTCCTCTGTACTAAAGTCTCCACCTCCCGAATCTCGGGGAACAATAAGAACATAGGTGACAGTCCTGATGCAGGTACTAATATCAAAGTCTACGTGCAAAACGATAGTCCCTCCCGGTCCGTCATCTACAGTAATAAGTGGGATCCTCCTAAGGAAAGGTAACTCCTCTGGTAGAACTCCGAAATCCATATCTAAAACACTGCTAAACTGACAGATACAAACAAAAGCTTAATAAGGCTAAAAACTTAAACAACTAAAGCAATAAAAAGTACAAAACAAAAGCAACTAAAGATAACGATATCTAGGATGCCCCCTAGTGGCACTTTTGGTTAATGTCGTTAGCTCGACACTGTTTAAGCTCAGTCTGGATCAGGCCATTTGGCTTTTCTGCCAGCCACTACCTCGTGTAAGCTCTGATTAGTAGTGTGGCTACAGAAACAACACTTAACACATGGGGTGAAATCTTTGATGGCTTTCCAAATACGTTTAAACTGCCCCATGGTCGACTTCTTCTTCTGAGTATTCTGATGACGTTTCAGCTTACGCTCCCTCTCAAACTCTTCCATATCCCAACTACCTGCTAGAACTTCTTCAGATCGACCACTACCGTCATCCTCTGAAAACAGGTTGGGTGAAAACTCGTCAAATTCTTCGACTGCTTTAGTACCACACCCGAGAATATCGAGGAAACGAACAATCAAAGGCTTTTCCTTGGGTTCACTAATGTAGTGCTTACACCTTTGACCATTTACCCGAAACGGTTGGTCACCATAACCGCGTAGTTCTAGAACGCCTCCAGGAATAATTTGGAGAATCTCAAAGGGACCGGACCATCGTGTCCTCAGCTTACCAGGGAACAGATGTAACCTAGAATTGTATAATAAAACTTGTTCCCCAACTTGGAATTCTCGCTTCTTAATCTTGGCGTCATAGAGGAGTTTCATCTTATCTTTGCTGATCCTGGCGCTTTCGTAGGCCTGGAATCTGAATTCGTCCAACTCATGCAATCATTGCGGCGATGATGCTTACCATAAGATTGGGAATCAAAGTTCAGAAACTTTGTAGCCCAATAAGCTCTATGCTCTAACTCGACTGGCAGATGACATGGCTTACCATAAACCATTTGATATGGAGATGTACCCATAGGAGTCTTATAGGCGGTTCAGTATGCCCATAGTACATCATCCAATTTCAAACTCCGATCTTTTCTATGATCATTGACCGTTTTTCCAGATTTTCTTAATGCTTTGGTTGCTCCGTTCAACCTGACCACTCGTCATAGGATGATATGGTGTGCCAGTCTTATGACGAACACCATACTTTTCAAGCACTTTTTCTAAGGGTCGGTTGCAAATGTGCGTTCCTTCATCACTGATCAAGGCTCGAGGGCATCCAAATCTCACGAAAATATTTTTCTTTAAGAACTTCATGACCGTCTTATGATCATTGTGAGTCGTGGCCTGAGCCTCCACCCATTTGGACACGTAATCTACGCAGACTAAGATGTATTTGTTACCACAAGATGATGTGAATGGTCCCATAAAATCGATGCCCCATACATCAAAGACTTCGCATTCTAAGATGGGTGTCAAAGGCATGTCAAAACGCCTTGTCAGAGTACCGGTTCTTTGGCATCTATCACACGCTTTACAGAAAGCTTCTGTATCTTTAAAGATCGTGGGCCAATAGAAACCGGATTGGAAGATCTTAGCAACGGTTTTCCAAGGACCAAAGTGACCTCCAGTGGGTCCACTGTGGCACTGCTCAATAATATCGTGCTGCTCAGATTCTGGAACACATATTCTAAGCAGACCATCTTTACAGATCTTATACAGATAAGGTTCATCCCAAACGAAAGATTTCAAATCAGAGAAGAACTTTTTCTTCTCCTGATAGGACAATTCTGGATCAAGATATCGGGAATGACGGTAATTGACAATGGAAGAATACCATGGAACATCTGGAGCGCAGCCATCGATAAGCATAATGTTTTCTAGAGGAAAGTAAAGATCTATATCATCTGGATCATCCTTTTCCTCACTTAACATTCTCGAAACATGATCCGCCACTACGCTTTCAACGCCTCTTTTGTCTTTAACTGGACATCAAACTCTTGTAGGTCGGTATCCAATGTAGTAAGCGCGGTTTAGCCTCTTTCTTAGTCATGAGATATCGCAAAGCAGCGTGATCAGTCCACACAATCACTTGAGCTCCTAACAAGTAACTACGAAACTTGTCCATAGCAAAGACTACGGCCAATAATTCCTTTTCAGTGGTAGTATAGTTAACTTGAGAAGGATTAAATGTGTGACTGGCGTAATAGATTGGCTGGAATTTCCCTTTGATTCTTTGTCCTAAAACAGCACCAACTGCATAGTTTGATGCATCGCACATAAGCTCGAAAGGTAGATTCCAATCAGGCGATATAAGAATTGGAGCAGAGATTAAATGGTTTTTAAGCTCCTCAAACGCCTGCTTGCAGTTTTCATCAAAATCGAACTCAACGTCTTCCTTAAGTAAAGTAGACAGGGGCTTGGCTATCTTGGAGAAGTCTTGAATGAATCTTCTGTAGAAACCGACATGTCCAAGAAAGCCTCTCACTTCACGCACATTCTTAGGATAACTCATCTTCTCGATAGCTTCTACTTTAACCCTGTCTACCTCAATACCTTTGGCGGAGATCTTGTGGCCAAGAACTATTCCCTCATCTACCATGAAATGACATTTTTCCCAATTGAGTACTAAGTTATTTTCCACACATCTGGATAACACTTGATCTAGATTGTCAACACAGTCGTCGAAGGACTGACCAAAGACCGAAAAATCGTCCATAAAGATTTCCATACACTTTTCTACTAGCCCGTCAAAGATAGCCAGCATACATCTTTGAAATGTAGCTAGGGCATTGCAGATACCAAATGGCATTCACCTGTAAGCGAATGTACCATAAGGGCAGGTGAAAGTGGTCTTTTCTTGGTCAGCTGGATCAATGGGTATCTGAAAGTATCCTGAATATCCATCCAGGAAGCAGTAGAATGCGTGCCCTGCCAGACGCTCGAGCATCTGGTCAATGAATGGAAGGGGAAAGTGATCTTTCATGGTTACTTCATTGAGCTTTCTATAATCAATGCAGACTCTGTAACCAGTAACAAGCCTCAATGCTATTTCTTCTCCCTTCTCATTCTTCTCAATCATAATCCCACCTTTCTTTGGAACTACTTGAGTCGGGGAAACCCATTCACTATCAGCGATGGCATAAATGATACCCATATCGAGAAGTTTGATGATTTCTTTCTTAACCACCTCTTGCATATGAGGGTTGAGCCTCCTCTAGGGCTGTCTAACACAATTCGCACCCTCATTAGTCTTGATCTTATGCATACAGATGTCGGGAGATATCCCTCTGATATCTCCTACTTGCCACCTAAAGGCTTTCTCATTCTTTTTCAAGACGTTGATTAATTTCATTTCCTCTAAACGAGACAACTTGGCAGATATAATTAGAGGAAGCTTGTCACATTCTCTTAGGAACACATACTTCAGATGTTTAGGCAACGGCTTCAACACCAAATCTGCAGGGGGTCTTCTAAACTTGATTTAAGATCTCCACCTTTCAACTCAACATCACTGAGTTTACTTAGTGGTCCCACCGCCAAAGCTTCTCCTTTCAACAACTCATCCTCAAAATCAGCTTCTAACTGATCTAAATTGACCGCACCATGATTATTCAAATTATCAACCAGTCGCTCATATTCGATTTACAGCGACCATGACTTGCTTTTCCATGAAATCATCGAAGTCATCAGACATATCCTCAATGGAAAAGCCGGTTGGAGGACCAGAGGGTACTTGAATGGATCTGGAGACATTATAGCTTACTTCTTGATCACCAACTCAGATCGTCACTCGCCCACCATCGCATGATCAATGAGGGCTCTAGCGTAGAGACGAAAAGGTCTTCCAAGTATCGTGGGGACATTTTCATCCTTTTCAATGTCTAGGGCGTGCCGAGTCAACGGAAAGGTAAATCTATCAATTTGAACTAATCGTCTTTCAAGATTCCCATTTGCTTTCTTAGAAGATCTATCAATAATTGCAAATTCATGGTAGTGGGTTCTAGAAGATCAATTAAACCAAGCTGTTTGCACACAGACAATGGCATGAGGCTTATAGATGCACCCAGGTCACACAAAGAGTTAGGGAAGACCAGGCCTCCCATTAACACTGTGTAAGTCTGAACTTTCCAGGGTCACCTCTCTTGGTCGGTAAGTCTTCATAATTGATCATTGAACAATCCTCACCAATCAGCCTCTCCATGTCTGACAACTTCCTTTTTGAAGAAACAACATCCTTGATGAATTTTGTATACTTAGGCATTTCAACCAAGACCTCTGATAATGGAAGATTCACCTGAGTATTTTTCAAGAGATTCAGCACCTTTTCATACTTCTTATCTTCACTCAAAGGGATGTTGCTCTTTCTTGGTGGAAATGGAAGCTTTTTCAGATCACTCTCAGAAAAGACTTTCTTCGAAGATGCAATCGACGACTTTGTCTTCCGAGATCCTTCCACGAACATCTTTTCAATCTTTTTATTAGTCGTGGATCACCCTCCCGACTTCCACTTGATTCTTCACTCCTCGAGGATCACCACCGAGGACTTCCACCTTTTCACCTCTCGGGGATCACCACTGAGTTTTCTCTCGCAACAGAGGGGGTGTAGTGCTCGGCTTCCCATCCCGCCTCTATCTCTGGCGGGAGGGGCTGGTGGTTTCCACGGTGGGAAGGACCACTAACTTGAGTACCGCTTCTTAAATTCATTGTCTTGGCCTCCTCTCTACCGTATGGAATTGATGGTGCGAGGTCGATACATTGGCCATTGTTCAAGTCGGCTGAGAGCAACGTGACCGCCTTTGGATTTTTCGGTGAAACTGGGGCGGTTGCCCTGGGATCTTGAAGCTAATCGCTCGGCCAGGTTGCCCAATTTGTCTCTCAAGGTTCTTATTTGTACTCATCGGGAGTTGGATACTTTTATTTTGCTCCTCCAATTTAGCTTCAAGATTGTTAGATTGGGAGGGGCCTTGAGAGTTTTGGAAATTTTGAGAATAGATGGGTGGGCCGAGTTTGGGCAATGAGGATTAGAATTGGCGGGCCAATTCTGATTGAACCTTTTATTAGAATAGGAATTGGAAAAATTATTATTTTGGTTCTGAGGAAAACCAGGGTTTCGATTTTGATTCTGATTGAAATTAGAATTCGGATTGAAACTTGAAGATTGATTGAACCCTTGGTTTTGGAGATTATTCTGGCCAGAAAATTGATTAAACCTTTGATTGTTCTGGCCATAGAATGCATTTACTTCAGCATTCTGTCCGTTCATAAGACAGAATCTAGATGTGTGCCCCACCTCATCACAATTCTGACATGTGACGTGATTATACTGTCCATAATCATGAACAACATTAACTTGATAAGGTGCAGGGGGATTGAATTGACACTGGCCAATCATGTGGCGATCGGACAAATACTCTCACAATACTAACTCCGAGGGTTCTGTGGAAAGAAGAAGTTTGATTCATCGGATTGGAAATTTGAGATGTTGCCATCTGCTTCTGCAGCATGGCGATCAAACTTTGCATATTCACTTCCTCAACCTTAGGAGGAGGAGGTGCTTGAATGGCTTGATAAGAGGGGGCATAATTATATTTAGCAATGTCCTCGAACAATGCCCACCCCTCTTCAGGTGTGTTTTCTTCAAAAATGCCCCACCAGAAGAACTATTGACCATGCCCTTCGTGAGCTCTGTCAATCCGCTAAAAAAAGTATTGACTTGCCTTTGTAGCGGCAAGCCATGATGGGGACACTTTCTGAGAAGAGACTTGAATCTCTTCCAACATTCAAAACGACTCATTCTCTTTCTCGATAGAACGTGAAAATGTCGTTTAAACACTGGGACTGCCTTTGAAGGTGGGAAATATTGACTTAAAAATTCTTTTCAAGTTCGGACTGTGTGGTAATAGATTCAATGAGAGAGAGGTATACCACTCTTTAGCTTCTCCCTTTAAAGAAAATGGGAACAGTTTCAGTTTTATAGCATCCTCACTTACTCCTTGGATGCGTGTAGTACCGCATATCTCTAAGAATGTATGTAAGTGAGTATGAGGATTCTTTGACTGAAACCCGTGAAAAATGGATGCATGCTGCATCATCTGAATAAGTCCTGGCTTTAGCTCGAAGGTCTGTGCAGTTATGGTTGGGATAACAATAGCCGGGTTGACTTTGACTTCGCCAGGCATGGCGTAGTCTGCCAACGTACGTTTATCTTCAGCAGCCATAATTATGAAGTTTTCGAATTCTTCGGCTAAACGATCCTCTAAATCCTGATCGGCTTCTTCAGAAGGAGCCGCAGAACGGATTTTCCGCCTGTTTGGCCGGACTATGGTCCGCTCTAAGTCAGGGATATACAGTAATGGTCCCTTTTGACTCTGAGTTTGCATAAACCGGACCAACAACAAGTGAAAGAAAACTAAAAACTAAGAAATTAAAAGCCTAAACTAAAAATTAAAGCCTAATAAAAGAAAAGAAAAGAAAAGAAAAGAAAAGAAGAAAAAGAAACAAAATTATTGAAGAAAAGAGGGACCAGACGGACGTCCAAAGGTTTGGACGGGTGTCCAGATGGAATTTAGACTGGACGGGCGTTTGGCGGTCCAAACGCTCGTCTGCAGGGCAGAAGACTTGGACGGGCGTCCGAAACCTATGGACGCTCGTCTAAGTGAGCAAAAACGGTTCATGATTGAAAATTTTACAGCAAACGGGCGTCCAAATGTCCAGACGCCCGTTTGGAAGGGGGAAAACAAGAACAGAGCAGAAAAGATAGCAGAAAAGAAGGGGAAAAAAGAAAGACAGAAACAGCAAGAGAAAACAGATAGAAAGGAAAAACTAATCACAAGGGAACTACAAAGGGAAGACCTTAAACCCTAAACTAAAACCCTAATTACCTAATTAAAAATCTACCTAAAACATGAACAAAAAGGATTAAACACAAAAACAAAAACTAGGCAACCGTCCGGTTCCCCGGCAACAGCGCCAAAAAACTTGTTCACGGATTTATCTAATGCAAATAAACAAGTAATAATATTTATAAATCCGATATACCTCAAGTGCAAGGATCGTAGTAAAGAGGTTGATACCGGGTCGATCTTACGGGGAACTGGCGATTGTTAATCCTAGTTTTTGTCTAACTAACTATGTCACGGAAACTAACCTAAACAGCAAATAAAACTAAACGAGACCGAAAGTAAAGATAACACTAAACGTAAAATCGACGTAAGAATGAATCTAAAGCCAGGGAAAATACGGGTTGCGAACAATTTAAACTACAACTAAACCTAAGATGCAATAAGAAGATTTGACTAAACTAAACAACTCAAGTTTTAAGGGATTAAATTCAAATTATAACGAACAAACGAGCGATTGATCCACCTATCCTAACAAGTATCAACTCCTATCTCGATTATATTGTGTTTTCTAACCAAGTTGTGATTTCACCTTGTCTAAAACATGAACCCTAATTCTTAGATAGTTCACCTATTAATCTATATCTTTCGATTCAAAGATTAACGACTTTACTAATTAAAGGTGTAAACTTTAACGTTTGTAACCTAGAAATCTAACCTATTAACTCTCGTTATATAGATTAAACATCTATTCCTTATCACGATGATCTAATGTTTATATGACTTTCATCAACATAAAGCAATCAAACATGCACATCTTTCGATATAATTGCAATGAACAATATAAAACATGATAAAGGAAACAACTTTAGATAAAAACTCACAATATAATCGAAGAAACGGAATCAAAACGTGTTGGATAGGCTTCACAATGCTCGTTTGATGAAGGCTTAGCCTCTAAACATCCTCTTGCAACTTGAAATTGTAGAAGAAAAGTACATCAAAACTACTAATTTTAATCTAAAATTTGAATCATAAAAACTGGAATAAAAAGTGTAAAAACGCAGCCTAAAGCCGCCCCTAGGTTTAAGGTTTTTAGTAACGAATATATGGTATCAACGATGTGGAAAAACAGCAAGTATTTATAGGAAACAAAGTCGGTTTGGGCAAAGTCGGCGTATGGGCGCCCGTCCGTCTTGTTGGGCGCCCGTCCGAGGTGCCTTGGGTCGCTTCTCAGACGCCCGTCCACTCGGCGTCCAAACTCTCTCAGATCAACTTCCTCCTTGGGCGCCCGTTCACTATTCTAGACGCTCGTCCATGAAAATATCCGTCTATCCTGAATCAAGTCACCTTTATGGACGCTCGTTTGGATGATCAGACGGCCGTCCATCCTGGACGGGACTTGGACGCCAGTTTAGCTGGATCAACAACTTGATTTCTTCATCTTTATCCTTTCCTTCCTTCTCTATCCTTTATCAAATTCCAACTTTATCTCCTCTCTGTCATATAATTCGAACTTGATCTTCATTTGATCATTCTTTGGGTCGAGAATATGCATCTACATGACATCAAAAACATCGCAAAATGTAATAATATCCAAATAAACATGGAATCAACAATAAAACGCATAATTCAACTAATTTTGCGAATAAACCATTTAAAACCTCACTTGCTCAATAAACCAATTAAACGCTCATTTTCTATGCAAATTATACAAATATGGAGGAAATCATTATAAAATATAATGGAATAAATCGTATAAAATCACCCTTAACACACACGAAGAAACATGGCAAGAAAGTGTTTATGGTGATCAAAGTGGACTTAGAAAAAGCTAATGATTGAGTTATCCGGCAATTCTTAAAAAAACATCATTCACAAAGTGGGATTTTCGAATCACCTGCAAAAGCTTTTGATGGAGTGCATAACGACGTCTAAGCTTTCGTTTTGTGGAATGGAAAGAAACTTGAAGCCTTTACCCTTAGTAGAGGCCTCCGTCTAGGGGATCCCATTGCACCATACCTTTTTGTGTTATGTATGCAGGTACTTAGTATTAAAATTCACGTGGCAGATAATCAACGAAGATGGAAACCCTTGAAGCTCACGCGACAAGGCCCACCTATCTCTCATATGTTCTTTGCGGACGACTTGCTTTTATTTGGGGAAGCCTCCGAAGCCCAAGCCAAGATTATGGAAGAAGTGCTTTTAGACTTCTGTCAGTGTTCGGGGCAGAAAATCAGCACCTTGAAATCTAGGTTCTATACTTCAAGTAATGTGGGATATCAAATGATTATGCCTTTATCTTGTTCATTACTCCATGGAAGAAAAAGGGTGGCCCACTTTTTGTATGTGGAAGATATGATGTGAAGTAAATTGCAAAACTGTAAATCGAAATGCCTCTCAAAAGCAGGGAAACGAGTGCTGATGCAAAGTTTACTTACAACGCAGTCATTTTACCTTATGCAAACTACTCTGCTGTCCATTACTACACTGGAAAGATTAGAAAGGATTTGTAGACAATATTATTGGGGGGATGATGAGAAGGGTCGTAAAATGTGCACTGTGGCCTGGGATGTACTTTGCCAGCCAAAACGGATGGGAGGATTGGGTTTTTAACGCCTGTACGAGAGGAATATAGCCTTTCTAGGGAAATTGGTGTGGGATCTTGTGACACAAAAAGATACATTGTGGGTTAAGGCTTTATCTCACAAGTATAAAGAATTAACGACTACATCCAAGATTGGAAGCTCTTTGACGTGGAGAGGAATCTGCAAGGCATATTCCCATCTTTGGGGAGGCCTTGGACAACATCAGAGTGAATTCATATGGAAAGAGGACCCGAAGGGCAAATACACAGTTTCGTCGGGTTATTCCTTGTTGCGGCCCATTACCGATTCTACGAACTTGGGAGATCTTTGGAGGAAGATTTGGCTCTAAAAGGTCCAACTTGAGGCAACTGTATGGTGTGAAGTATAGTGCATGGAGCTCTCTCGGTTAATTTCATGCTATATTCTAGACATATTTCTGATGACCCGTTATGTACCATTCGCGAGGAGACTGATGAGTCCATACTTCATGCGCTTCGTGAGTGCAACTGGGCGCACGAGACTGGAACCATTGCGTGCCTGTTGAAGAACAAGGAGTTTTTTTGGAGCCACAAATATGGTGGATTGGGTGCGACTAAATATGACCGCCATTTGAGGGAGCACTCTTGGGACAATAAAATGGAACTATACGTGGAGAGAGGCATTATATGGGATTTGGATGTGGCGAAATAGACTATACCACGGACAAGAAGGTAATAGGCCCCCGGCGTATATTTTCATTGCTAGCAAAGTTGAAAGAGCAAGAAACATAAGGCTCGTTTGGAGCATAGATTAGACATTATTTTGATCCAAAAATGATTGTAAACTTGGTTTTTGCCCTTTTGAAGGTTTCGAGCTTAAGCAATAAGCACAATTTAATTGCGTAGTAATTAATCGATAGATGCAAGATGACATATTGCTTATAAGGAATGATGTGCCAAGAACTTCTCCATGAACTTCTCTATACAGTCAGTCAAAGCTTGGTTATACAAGAACTTCTCCATAAAGGACTTGGGTGAGGCAGCCTATACTAGGAATCAAGATCTATAGAGATAGATCTAAGAGGTTGCTTGGTCTGTTGCAATCCACCTAGATAGACAAGATGCTGAAGAGATTCAACATGGAGCAGTCCAAAAGAGGATTGCTTCCCATGTCACATGGGGTCTATCTGTCGAAAGGAATGAGTCCTAAGACAGAGGGGTATATGGCACAAATAAGCAAGGTCCCTTACGCTTCGGCTATTGGATCCATCATGTACGCCATGTTGTGCACTAGACCAGATGTCTCGTACCCTCTTAGTATGACTAGAAAGTACCAGTCCAACCCAGGTGATGGTCACTGGGTTGCAGTCAAGAATATTCTTAAGTACATGAGACATACTAGGGATATGTTCCTGGTTTTTGGGAACGATGATTTAGTATTACGAGGTTATACAGATGCCGGTTTCTAAACTGACAAGGATGATTTCAGGTCACAATCTGGAATTGTTTTCACGTTTAACGGTGGAGCAGTGAGCTGGAAGAGTTCCAAGCAGGAGACTATTGAGGACTCTACAACGGAAGCCGAATACATAGCAGCCTCAAAGGCGGCAAATGAAGCATTTTGGATGAAGAAGTTCATTACTGAACTTGGTGTGGTTCCCTCCATTAAAGATCCAGTGCCACTGTACTGTGATAACAATGGGGCGATATCTCAGTCAAAGGAGCCAAGGTCACATCAGAAGTCCAAACATGTGCTATGGCTATCACTAGATTAGAGAGATAGTAGATAGAGGAGATGTAAAGATAGAGAAAGTCAACACAGATGATAACACAGATGATCCGTTATCCAAGGCATTGTCACAAGCAAAGCATGATAAACATGTTCACATGCAGGGGCTTAGGCATATGGGTGATTGGCTTTAGGCCAAGTGAGATATTGTTGAATAAGTGTCCTAAACCCAATCGGTTTGGACCGGATCCGACCATGCCGGGTCATTTACAGTCTATTTTAGTTCATGTAATAACTTTATTATGATTAATTAAAGCACTTTTGTTATTATATATTGTTTATCTTCATGTTATTGGTTGTACATATATAGTAACGTCCCTAGTGTCAAACTGTGATAGAGAAACCATGATAGTGATTATGGTTGATGAGATCTCTAATCACTTAAATAAGTTTGATACTTAAATGTCTTTAGTCGTATGTACTGTCAAATGGGACATTGATAGTATGATTAGACTAGCACGTATTTGATGTCTTCTACCTTATAGAAGGTAAGGATAGATCTCGTCTATCGATGTGTAGAGACACTTGGACTGTACGTGGACGTGTATTTGAGAATTTATACGTTAGACTGGCCCACTTACATTAAGTGTCGCACTATGTGGCAGTTGTGTAATTATCCTTAAAGACCAGAGTCTTCATGGCATCACGGTGTGGATTGTCATGCTTTGACACTATTGAGATTTCCCTTATCCACGGGCGATTATGCGGTAGTGATCGGGTGTGATACTGAAGCATGCGGAGTATACATGTTGGTTCGTCCGGGAATCGCGTATCCTATGATTGTGATTGAATATCCGAAATGGCCTTCTTATAAGGAATGCCTAGCTCTTGAGAATCTTTGCAAAGTGGGAGTAAATGTGTTATTCCGAGAGAGCGTGATATCAATATTATAAGATACGATCGTTAATGTATTGACACTCGATATACAATCATATGGATATTATTACAGCGATAGAATTGTAAGTTACATGGTAACTGTTTCACATGAAAGGTTGTAATCATTGCATTTGACTCTTCCGATGATTGGGGGTCACGGTGTGTTGCTAGACGCTATCCCATGATCGTTAGGCATGAAGGGCATTTTCGTAATTTGCACTTGTGTCTATGGCCAACATATTCAGAAGCGATCGGGTCACACACATATGAACATCGAGTAGGATTAAAATGCGGTTATAGTTGATAACCAAATAAGAAAATTTTAGCTCTAGACTATAAAGGTTATAGTGGTAAATTAATATGGTGGTATTTATTTATTATGAATAAATAAAATACAAGATATTAATTATATTAATTAAAGAATATTCCGGATGCCAATTAGTTGACATTTGGGGCGCCACTTTTATGTGTATAAGATACACTTGGATTGTGCACTTTAATTAATAAGATTACCACAATATTAATATTGGATATTAATTGATTTTGGAAAAATAGATTTATGGTAATAAGATAAATATAATCAATATAAGATATTGGCAATATTTATTATAATAAAAGAGATAAATCAATTAAAGAAATTTTCCTTATTTTATTGGGAAAATGATTTTTTCTCATACATCTATCTTCTAGGAAGCTTCTCCTAATCAGATTAGGGCTACTTGGGGCGCCACCTTCCCTATATAAGAATTGGGTTGGCTAGCTCTTTTGAACATCACAATTCCAAGAGCTAATAGTTCGTGTGTAAAATAGAGAGCTTCCTATAGAGAGTTAGAGAGAGGGAAAAAGGCCGGTCTAGCTGCCAGATTTTTTTGATAGCAATCCAAGGAGGATTCCGGCGAGGAGTTCATGTGGATCAATTATTGAGGCCGGATGCATGGACGGCTTGCGCATAGGACTACTCTCAGTTGACGGTCAAAGCGACGATCTTATAGATCATCCAAGGTATATTCTGTCAAACTACTTAACGTGTTTATTGCATTAAACGAAGACGATCTAGAAAAGGAAATCAATATTTTAAATTCCGATGCGTTAAACTAGTGATTTCCTAACAAATCCTATCTATGATGCGCACTTATTTTGTCTCTGTATGCACATGAGGATGATCAACATACCTGCATATGTGATACACTCTTACCTGCTCCTAATGAAGCTCACATAAATCATATTAGTAGACAGGTCAGTGAAAAAGAAATGGTTTCGATATGGGCACTTATAAGGTGGCAGGCCTGGATGGACTGCCCCCGATCTTCTTCAAGAACTGTTGGGGGTATTATTGGTGAATCGGTTGTTCGATTCATGAAAATGCTTTTGAAACAGCTACAGTCCCGCCAGATTTGAATAAGGTGTTAATTACTTTGATTCCTAAAGTGGACCATCCAGAATCCCCATCTCAGTTTCGACCTATATTTTTGGCGAACGTGATTACTAAACTTATAACCAAGATTATGGCTAATCGTTTGCAAGGTGTTATTGGGCAACTAGTGGACACTACCCAAAGTGCGTTTATACCTGGCAGAGGAAGCTCGGGCAATGTTCTTTTAGCTCAGGAAGTGGTAAACACTCTTCACACGAAGAAACATGGCAAGAAAGGGTTTATGGTGATCAAAGTGGAGTTAGAAAAGGCTTATGATCGAGTTAGCCGACAATCCTTAAAAAACTTCATTCACAAAGTGGGATTTTTGAATCACCTGCAAAAGCTTTCGATGGAGTGCATAACGACGGCTAAGCTTTCATTTTGTGGTATGAAGAGATACTTGAAGCCTTTACCCCTAGTAGAGGCCTCCGTCAAGTGGATCCCATTGCACCATACCTTTTTGTGTTATGTATGCAGGTACTTAGTACGAAAATTCATGAGGATGTTAATCAACGAAGATGGAAACCATTGAAGCTCTCGTGACAAGGCCCACCTATCTCTCATATGTTATTTGTGGACGACTTTCTTTTATTTGAGGAAGCCTCCGAAGCCTAAGCCAAGATTATGGAAGAAGTACTTTTAGACTTCTGTCAGTGTTCAGGGCAGAAAATCAGCACCTCGAAATCCAGGTTCTATACTTCAAGTAATGTGGGATATCAAATGATTATGGCTTTATCTTGTTGTTTGCAGATGACTCATACAAGAGATCTAGGCGAATACCTTGGAGTTCCATTACTCCATGGGAGAAAAAGGGTGGCCCACTTTTTGTATGTGGAAGATAAGATGTGATGTAAATTGAAAAACTGGAAATCAAAATGCCTCTCAAAAGCAGGGAAATGAGTGTTGATGCAAATTTCACTTACAACGCAGTCATTTTACCTTATGCAAACTACTCTATGCTGCCTAGTACTACACTGGAAAGATTAGAAATGATTTGTAGACAGTTTTATTGGAGGGATGATGACAAGGGTCGTAAAATGTTCACTGTGGCATGGGATGTACTTTGCCAGCCAAAACAGATGGGAGGATTGGGTTTTTAACGCCTGTACGAGATGAATATAGCTTTCTAGGGAAATTGGTGTGGGATCTTGTGACACAAAAAGATACATTGTGGGTTAAGGCTTTATCTCACAAGTATAAAGATATAACGACTACATCCAAGATTGGAAGCACTTCGACGTGGAGAGGAATCTGCAAGGCATATTCCCATCTTTGGGGAGGCCTTGAACAACATCAAAGTGAATTTATATGGAAAGGGGACCCGAAGGGAAAATACACAGTGGCGTCGGATTATTCCTTGTTGCAGCCCATTACCGATTCTACGAACTTTGGAGTTCTTTGGAGGAAGATTTGGCTCTAAAAGGTCCAAATTGAGGCAACTATATGGTGTGGAGTATAGTGCATGGAGCTCTCCCGGTTAATTTCATGTTATATTCTAGACATATTTCTGAGGACCCGTTCTGTACCATTCGCGTGGAGACTGATGAGTCCATACTTCATGCGCTTCGTGAGTGCAACTGGGCGTAGAGATTTGGAACCATTGCGTGTCTATTGAAGAACAAAGAGTTTTTTTGGTGCCACAAATGTGGTGGATTGGATGCGACTAAATATGACCACCATTAGAGGGAGCTCTCTTAGGACAACAAAATGGAACTATACGTGGAGAGAGGCATTATATGGGATTTGGATGTGGCGAAATAGACTATACCACGGACTAGAAGGTAATAGGCCCCCGGCGTACATTTTCATTGCTAGCATAGTTGAAAGAGAAAGAAATATAAGGCTCGCTTGGAGCATAGATTAGACATTATTTTGATCCAGAAATGATTGTAAACTTGGTTTTTGCCCTTTTGAAGGCTAGATAGTAAAGTGATCCTTTTTGGAAAGAAAAAAAAATGTATTCATCTGTTGAAAAGTACATTTCGCCCCAAATATCCAGTGGAGTATCCGTGGAGTATGGGTATCCGATACGTATCGGGTACGGGATACGCTTGCAGTTTGAACTATGAAGTATCCGGTATCCGGTACGTAGCGGATAACGAGTCTTTTGCTTGTTACTTTTCTTTTGCGCAATCTTTAATTATTCTTGTATGACGTCAGACTTATGTGGATTTTAGAGTTTCTGTAAAATTCATGTGACGAGAGTTTTGTTTCCGGATAAGGACTCGGTATCCGGGAACGAGACGTTACATGTTATGCATGCAGTTTATCTACCATTCCAATGATTTAACCTCACACCTACTGTGTCACAGATAGGTAGATTAGAGGAATGCTTATTCCACAACAAGTGTGCACAACAAAGTGCCACAACAACTTTTTCAACAATTGATTTTTTTGGGACCCATTTGAATCAATAGGTCCTACATCATAATCAATGGTCCAAAAATGTGTTGTGAATTTTTGTTGTGTACATTTGTTGTAGCATTATCACTACTCGGTAGATAAAGGATTAGTCTAAGACATTCTATCTCAAAAAAAATTAAACTATCAAGATTCTCTTATATATATATATCCAATTTCATTGTTGACGACCTTTCTTTTTCCGGTCTAGATATATGAAAATATATCTTTCTGTGGGGGTGTACAGATAAATTAGAAAACTGGACTAACTGAGTAGACTGAACCAAACCGAACAGAAAATCATAAAACCGCAGGTTTTCAATTGGTTTTTTTATTGGATAAAAACCGAACCGGGCAAACAGTCCAATTTTCGGTTTTGTAGGAAAAACTGGATATAATCCGAACTAAAATAATATATTATAATTAAATATATGTATATTATATAAATATAATTTGAATACCCTAAACCTAAACATGACTGAAAACTCGCTGCCGCTCTTCACTCTTCAGAGTTCTGAGTCTTTAATTATTCATACCCGACCCTTGGCTTTTGTTGTGCGCCGTTTCAAGTTCTGCCACTCTGGAAGGTGGATTCTCCGGCCACCTTCAGTCCTGTACTCTGAGTAAGTATCCGTCTCTCTTTGCGACCCTACCATTGTCATATATCTGATATTTTCCTACTCCATTTTCGGTTACAATTCTTCAATTTTCTATATATATATATGTGGGGTGTGTTGTGTTCCCTAATTCATTGTAGGGCTTTAGATTGTGCTGAAAAAAATGCAAGTTCCTTTTGTTTAATTTTTGCTGGAGTAGTTAATAAGGTGATTTTTGTATTTATCGGTTGTCAAAGAAATGATCATTACGTTTCTTTGTGCTTAGTATATTGGCATAGAGAGTTTCATCCAGATGTGTTGTTGAAATGCACATTGATTGGGTACAGATTCAACCGGGAGCTTTTAGGTTTTATAGAAATTTAAAAATAGTTGAAAAACCAAAACTAAACCGAACCGGACTGTATTGGTCCAGTTCAGTATTAGAATCGTAAAAGTGTATTCTCAATGATTTCAACTGTGTACAATAGATTGTTCATATAGGGATACAATAGTGGTAAATACATAACATAAAATAATAATAATAAAGAAACCCTAGTCTATGCGGCTACTTGTTGGCCAAGGCTAGGAGTCTCGTCAATACGCCCCCGCAATCCCATAGGAATGTAATGGAAATGGAGATGGTTCTTGAGATCGGTCAAACGGACATGACCAAGCGGCTTAGTGAGGACGTCAACTAACTGATCTTTGGAGGAAATAAAGGCAACATTGAGCTTGCGAGAGGCAACAATTTCGAGGATATGTGATGTAAGACAACTAGATGATACTTTTTATGATGTTTTATCCCCAATTCTCATGCATTTATTGATGTTTTCGTATCAATTCGAGTCATTATTTTCTTAGTTTCATCCATATGTGTAGATAGTAATTATTATGTAAAATATCATGTTTTGATTGGTTTTGTACCAGTTATAGCAACCGGAGCGTCGTGTCGGGTTTACTCTTGGTATTTTTGTGTTGTATTGTAGATTATAGGTTAACCAAGACCCCGAGTGATGACACATGTTGAGCCTAAACACGTCTTTTGATGGCTAGAAGAGTATAACGGAAGCTATCAAAGTCAAACGGATCATTTGTCGTCAGGGACGGAACCAGGAATTTGTGGTCGGGTGGGCTAATGGACTATTTTATGTGGCCGGGTGGGCTGGATTAAAACAATTAACTATGTTAGACTGATTTATATAATTTTTTTGGTGTACCGAAAATAAAAATCGGGTGGCCTACGCCCACCCAAGCCATGCTCTAGGTCCGTCCATGTTTGTCGTTAGCACTTCTACCGTAACCTATATTCACGCGACAATTGAGCCACCATAGAGGCATTTTCTGGAGAGGACTTCTTAATGAGAGTTTAAGATCTTCACACGAGATTTCCAACGCATTTTGAATCACATCAATCGTGGCTCTACAACTCTAGTTATGATCATTTTACCGAGCTTCTGTGAAGAACCTGTGGTGGCGCGCGCCCGACCTTTTGTGGCGCACGCCAAGCGTCGGAAAAAGCAGATTTCAGCATTAAAATTCCCTTTTTCATCGAATTTACCTAATTTTGACCCCCAACTTCATCTTCTCCATTTTTCCTTTTCTTGAAGGCACCAACGCCCCAAGGGGCTCCTCCTAGCCAAAATTATCTCATTTAGCAATTAAATTTCCATTGTAAACATTGTAGAATTCTTACTTTGATGTTTAAATTATTTTGATTGGAGAAAAACAACACTTTTGTGTATCTATCTCCATTGAAACACCTTGAATGTCGGATGAAGCTTCCAATTTTGAGTTCAAGCTTGTGATTTGTAAATTCTAAATCTCTACTTTGATTTAATTGTTCTTGTTGTTATGAATACTAGCTTTGACATGTTAGTAGTTATAATTATGAGTGGCTAGTCCTTTTACTAGCTAAGATGATATAGTTGTGATAGATATTCCCCTTGGTTGTTTGGAATTGATTGTTTATGTATGTTTCTAGTTTCTATTGTGTTGAAATGCTTCTTACTTGCATTGTTTGACATTGTGTATTTTGGAGTAATACAACCAACTTATGCACCTACACAACTAGTAGATACCGAATGGAGACATTAGTTGTGGGAAGATGGTAAGAAGAACGGAAGGTAGAATCGACCCTAGTGGAATTCGGTTCCTTATTCAGGGAATATTGCATTCAAGTATTTATCGTGTTGAGTCATTAGGTTTAAGGTGATTAAACCAAGGATAAGGCATAATGTGATTTTATATACTCGTATGAGGGAAAATCGCATGTTTCAGAATGCACCATTCACATAATAGAACATTAATGGAAGGCGGTAGGTTGATCAATTCCAATTAATCTAAGGGAGACAACTTGAACTATAAGTCATCTTAGTTAGTTTCTTTTATCATTTGAACAACTTTTGTAGTTAATCATTAGTTTCTTAAACAAAATTGCGATTCGGATCAAGATAATAATAACTAATTGGTGTTTGACCTCACATCCCTGTGGATACGACCTTGACTCACCGTACTAGACTACAATTGACCCGGTACACCGCCGGTGAGATTAGACACCAAGGAAGGTTTTGATCAAGCTTTTTGGCGCCATTGCCGGGGAAGTGTAACGGTTGATACTTGTATTAGTTCATAACTCTTGAGAATGAATCAAAACTTTTTTTTTTCTAATATCTTTTCTATTTTACTTTTTGGTGCTTACCTCTTTGGTAAGTTACCAAGTGTTATTTGATTGTGTTCTTGTTGTTTCTCTCTTGTAGTGGATGAACCATTCTCGTTGAGGAAAGGCACCCGACACTCCCATTATTCCGGATATCAATACGTATATTAGGGATTTGGTTAAAGAGAAGAAAGGTAGTCAGGCTCGCCGTAGTTTGGAATTGGTGAAAAATCTTCCAAAGCATCATCCTATCAAGAAGAAGAAATGGATGAGAATCTTGAGAATGCACAAGGATGGCATAACCACGAAAATGCCCTTTTTGAACAAAATCCCTTAAATCCAAATGACTATCCTCCACCACCACCCCAAGAACCATATCCATATGATCCACCCCCAAATCCACCCTACCAATATAGACCGCTTTGTGAGCAAGCCACTCAAAGAAAAAATCAAGTTCATAATCCTATTCGGCTACCTCACATTGATGCAAAAAACTTTTTAATCAAGTCTCATATGTTCGGTCTAGTGGAGAGTAGAGCTCAATTCCATGGAAAGGCCCATGATGACCCACATTCGCATCTTTATAACCTTGAAGAAATATGCAACACGGGATTCCAAAATAGTGCTCGTCAAGAATTTACCCGTCTTGCATTATTTCCTTTTTCATTGAAGGGTCAAGCAAAGGAATGGCTTATGTCACTTCCCCACCATCACTTGCAATCATGGGATTATATACAAACCGAGTTTTTGAAGCAATACTTTCCACCGGGTAGATATTTGGAGTTGAAGGTAAGAGTTGCTAATTTCAAGCAAGATTTAATTGAATCTTTGGACAATGCTTGGGACCATTTTAAGAAGCTTTTGAGGGCGTGTCCAAACCACAAATATACTTTGGACATGCAAGTCCAATTATTTTGTAGCGGCTTGCATAAATTGTGAAAAAAAAATTTGATTCGGCATGCCATGGATCACTTATGATGAGAACAGCCCAAGATGTTTATAAGGCTATTGAAAGAGTGACAAGAAATAAGAAATTATGGGATCCCGGTCCAAGTGAAACGGAAGTTGCCATTGGGGATGAGAAGATTTTGAATGAGGAAGAAATTTTGAGAGAAATGACGGTGATAAATAAGAAGATGGATGAATTACAAGCGGGGAAGAGAGAGTTGAAGCGTAGAAAATGTGATGATGTGACATTTGGTGTTTTTCATATCGAAGAATTATCAAACTCCGATGTATCTACACAAGAAGAAATGAGTTTATTGAGACAACGTCGGGATTTGAACAACACTCACACCAATGTTTTTGAACCACATCCTTTTTACCAACAAGTTCCTACTCAACAAGCCCGTGTTCAACAAAGTTCTCAATCAACGGAGGATGTCTCTCATTTGAAAAGTTTGATGGAAAACTTGATGGGAGTTGTGTCTACTCAAGCCAACAATATGCAAACAATGATGACTTCTATTGGTATGATGCCTCAAGAGGTTGGTACTTTGAAAACATCTATGAGTGGGCACGAAATGAGAATGAGAACGATGGAGGCATCAATAAGAGTTTTTGAAGACCTTTTAACTAGGGAATGCGAGAGACATCGTAGTAGACCACCGGGAGGATTACCATGTTTGGTGTAGTGCCAGAAAGACAATTATATAATTGTTTTATGACAGAATTATAATTCATCTTATTATATGCATGTATGCTTATAATTAAGACACTACTGAAAACCCTAAGTACCTCGTTTATGTAATCGCATAACTCAGTGTATGGCTATACACAAGAGGATTGAGTTAATGAGATGTACTTAAAATTAACTTAGTCCGTAGCGTTTATTAATCTGAGTACGGGTCTCATGATTAATTTGCTAATAATGCGCCCAGAACACTTTAAGTGTGACAGTCTTATCCGGACTGTCGGTAATAGGGTACCTCGTGGGGCATTTATATATGATGATGATCATATAGGGCTGGACCGATTTGATTTGAGTTCTCGATATAATTCCGTGATCGAGAAGTCTTATCGAATCACAAGATGATCATATATGGATTAATCTCAATCTGAGGTGATCACGCACAACCGCTTAGACTAGGGTAGAGTTTGATGTGTTAGTAAGGATCACTTCACGAGATGTGGTCCAACACTTCTCGTTGGCTCTATTCTATGATGAGTGAGTAGTCCGTTCTATCACGTATATGGAATCCATTCCTTCCTCGAAGTAGATGCAGACAGCTTCCTTTATTTGTTAATCCTAAACCGATCGATCCGCGGAGTTCATATTATATTAGTTATGAACTAATTGATCACTAGGGGGTTAATGGTAAATAAGGATAAGAGGTTTCGAGAAAGGGTTTACGGTAATATCCCGAATCGAACGAACAGTCTATGGAGGATTTATCCGTAATGATTATATCAGTGGACGCTTATCAACTCATGGTTGAGTGTAAGTTATCTATATTCGGCGAGTTCGATTTGGGTTTATGGTGGTGTAATCCCGAATTAATAGATTGAATATTATTGTTCGGTCTGACGGATAATATAATTTAATTTATTGTAGCTACTGAATATGGGTCCATGGTCCCCGACGTGGTTCCTTACATAGCATATGTTTTCTCGTCGTTTCACCTCAATTATAATTAAATAGTTGGATTGGACTATTTAATTGATATGTGGATTAATTGTTTAGTTGGACTAGATAATTAAATACATGGAAAAGAATTTTTTCGTGGACTCGGCCCAAATATGTGTAAAATGCATGTGGACCAATTTATTTAGGGTATGGGGCGCATTTTGTGAGTATTAAATAATTAGAAAGAAATTAGTTTTCTTGGATAATTATTTGATATATGATTTAATTATTTATTTGTCAAATGATAAATCATGGAATATTGGATAATATATTTATTTATCCCAATTTGTTTGGGATATATATTATATTTATCTTTTATTTAAATTAAGAATTAATTTAATAATTATCTTTTAATTATAAAATCCTTGGAGGACAAGGAGTACTCTCCTATATAAAGAGAGTTCTCCCGAGCCTTTTTACAACACATAATTTTCGACATTTGAGAAGTATTAGGCTTAGAATTTTCGGCCTAAGTACTTGGGTTCTAGTTTTAAAAAAACTTCGGGTTTTTTTAAGGTAGCATATCGAGGAGGTCAAGCGGCTTGAAACACCATCCACCTGGTGTTGCTTGGAGATACACGTAGGAAGACTGTGGCTTCTCATCTAGCTTGAATCTTGGATTGAAGATTGTTCTTGGAGTTTATTCACCATAAACTGGTAAGCAATCTAACCCCCTCGTAGGTTAGATCTATTATTTTATGTATTTTTGTTGACTAGATCTAGATCTTGTACTTTCCGCTGCGTAATCGAGTGGATCTTGATCCATCCGGCGATATTACATCCTACATACCAAGCAACACTGAGAGAAACCCGAGAGGAGTCCATGTTATTACTCGAAGTAGAAAGTCATATGGGCATAATGAGAAAGCAATGAGGTTGAAGAAGATTTGAATGATGAGAAAGAAAAAGAATTAAGTGAAGAAGAGGAAGAGATCGTTGATTGTTTCTTGAAAAATGATGGCTATGTTGAAGTAGAGAAAGAAGAAGAATGCGTGAAAGTCCCGAGAATATTGAAAAATCCAAGATTGAGTGATTTGAGGACTTTATTCAATGAACATGTTGGAGAAGAAACTGTTGATGACAACCCGGCACACGCCGGAAGTGTTAAAAAAAATTCTAGGCGTCTTTCAAGGAAAATGGTGCAAGATGATGACACATGGCGCCCAAAAAGTGCACAAACATTCAAGGAAGCTTCACCATCTTCATCAAACGACAAGGGTAAGGGAGGTACATTCAAACCCTACTCTAATTGATCTTGAATCACTTCCCTATCCCCCAAGAAAGGAGATAAAAAAGATGAAGTTGGATAAGAAGTATGCACGTTTTCTTGACACTTGTCGGCACTTAACCATAAATATCCCTTTCATCGAAGCACTCACTAATATGCCGGCGTATGGTAAGTTTCTTAAAGACATGCTCTCCAACAAGAAACGGTTGGAAGAGTATGAGATGGTATGTTTAAGTGAGGAGTGTTCTGCCGTGCTTCAACACATGCTCCCTCCTAAGCTTAAAGACCCCGGGAGTTTTACGATCCCATGTGAGATTGGGAGATTTTTCATAAGAAGGTGCTATGTGATCTCGGTGCGAGCATAAACCTCATGTCCTATAATGATTTCATGAAACTTGGCATAGGCAAACTCAAGCATACAGAGATGACTCTCCAACTTGCGGATAGATCCATAAAACGTCCAAAAGGAGTCATTGAGGATGTACTAGTGAAGGTTGATAAATTTTATTTCCCCGTCGATTTTGTTGTTATGGATATGGAGGAAGGGTACACTACACCTCTTATCCTCGGTAGACCATTTTTAGCAACGGGGTGGCCATGATCGATGTTTGTAAGGGAGAGCTTAGTTTGGGAGTTAATGATGAGCGTGTTGTCTTCAACATCTACACTTCATTGAAACCACGTTCTACAATAGAATCTTGTTCTTTTGTGTACACATCGTGTCCCCTTGTTGTGGATTGTACTAACACCCAGGTAGTTGAAGAATACGTGAGCAATACAGCGAAGAATCACAAACCAAAAGCTTTAAAATCAAAAGAAAAGGTCAAGAATCGTTGGGATTGGTGGCATTTGTCTACATTATGTTGGAGACCTATTTTGATAAAAAAGAAGGATGCGGTGCGTGAGGATGACCCACCACCGGTGCATTAGAGATCTAAGAAAGGCAAAGTCTAGCTATAGACTATAAATTTAGCAACTACGGGTACTATCTTTCTTATTATTCCTTAAGCATTATCTTCCGGTTGGCTTTTGTGCTTACTTGCTACATGCTTATGTGAGTAATTGTTAGTGGTATCTTTCACGATGTTCTGTATAATTTCCACCACTTCTACCGTATAATCACGTCGAGCAAAAGGCGTTAAACAAAAAGCGCTACCGGGAGGCAGCCCGTAAAAGTTAAGTATAATATTTTTGCTTTTTTGTGAGGCCCGGTGTGGCCAATTATCTTTTTGTCTCTACGTTTTGGGTGATACTTTGCTAGTATTTGGGATTTCTTGCTCATTTCATTGGTTGTCTTTCATGTTCATGCCCACCCACCCACCCTTTTATAGCATCCCGGTACTTGTTTTGACTACTTTTGATTCTCTTTTGTTTCCTTAACTACTTTCTTTCTACTCACTTTACATTGAGGACAATGCAAGTTCGTAAGTGGAGAGTGGGAACGTAGTTAGTCCAAACAAAGGTAATGTCATTAAATGTTTGAGAAACACTTAGTTTTGTGAAATTTTGAGCAATTTAAAGTTGAACAAACTATCTTTTGTCATGATTTATGGTTTTGCAATTGATAAAGTGAGTACCTTATCAAAGTGAGTAACCTTGGTGATATGTAAGTGCATTGTAATCATGAATCCTTGATTGTAATGTGAACCATTTGAGTATGTATATTCCAATCTTTTGTTAACATGTAAACTTTGTTTGCATTCATGCAAGCATACTTCCATAGCAACTAGAACTTAGGCTTGATATCCTTTCGAGGTGAAATAGAAAGGTGTTTGGAGTCAGAGTTAGGGATGATGGTTATGGCATTTCTTTGACTCGACCATAGCCAAATGGCCTTCCCGAACGTAATTTCGACCTATCCCCATCTCAGCCTTTCTAGAGTGGTGAGACCCCACTCAAAACTAGCCATTCGTGATTAGCCTCATTATAATCCGACCCTTAGCCTAATTTTGGTCTACATTCCCTTGATGTCCCGCAAGTTTAGCATGTTTTTATGTATTGTGTGGTGGCGACATTAGAAGTTGGGTTGAGAGTTGGATGAAATTATTTGCACAAATTTGAGATGATATCTATCTAGTTCGGAGTCCATTGGTGTTTGTTAAAAAAAAAGAAAGAAGAGGTTCAAAATTCTATAAAGTTGTAAATGAAGTTCAATAAATGGTGAGTCAAGAAAAGAAATTTTGAAGGACAAGTTCATCAAAGTCAAGTAACTTAAGCTTTGGGGAATTGCATTGATTTGGAGCGGTGTTTCTTATCCCTTTTGTTCTTTGTTGAAGTGGCCACCTCGACGATTTTTGCAAAAGGAGAAGAAGAGATACCAATTCGACATTTTTGGAAGTGAAGGTGTAGAGTCTTGCTATCTTGCTTGTTCTCTTTGATATATCCTTTTTACCCTTCGCTTAGCCAACTACCCGGGCCTAACATTACAAGCTTTCAAATCCTACCCGATCTAACTTCTTGACTCCGAATGCCTCGATTAATGGAGATTATTATCATTCTTAAGCCTATGGTTTTCACCTAATAAGTCTTGCATGCATGATTTCATAATTGGTTGCTTGGTAACAAATTTGAGGAATATTCACACACACACACTCCACTACTTTCTTAGATTCCGGTTAACATGTGGTTATATGTACGATTGGTTGCATCATCTAGTTGAGCTCTTAATTCTTTATGTTGTATAATCTTATCTCTTGTCTTGAGTTGTTTTGTCGCTTTATTTGCTCGAGGACGAGGAAAAGCTAAATGGGGAGTGGTTGATGTAAGTCAACTAGATGATACTTTTTACGATGTTTTATCCCCAATTCTCATGCATTAATTGATGTTTTCGTATCAATTCGAGTCATTATTTGCTTAGTTTCATCCACATGTGTGGATAGAAATTGTTATGTAAAATATCATGTTTTGATTGGTTTTGTACCGATTATAGTAACCGGAGCGTCGTGTCGGGTTTACTCTTGGTAGTTTTATGTTGTATTGTAGATTATAGGTTAACCAAGACCCCGAGTGATGACACGTGTTGAGCCTAAACACGTCTCTTGATGGCTTGAAGAGTATACCGGAAGCTATCAAAGTCAAACGGATCATTTGTCGTTAGCACTTCTACCGTAACCTATATTCACGCGACAATTGATCCACCTTAGATGCATTTTATGGAGAGGACTTCTTCATGAGAGTTTTAGATCTTCAAACGAGCTTTCTAACGCATTTTGAATCACAACAATCGGAGCTCTACAACTCTAGTTATGATTATTTTACCGAGCTGCTGTGAAGAACCTGTGGTGGCGCGCGCCAGACCTTTTGTGGCCCACGCCAAGCGTCGGAAAAAGCAGATTTCAGCATTAAAATCCTTTTTTTGATCGCATTTACCTAATTTTGACCCCCAACTTCATCTTCTCCATTTTTCCTCTTCTTGAAGGCACACCAACGCCCCAAGGGGCTCTCTCCTAGCCAAAACAGTCTCATTTAGCAATTAAATTTCCATTGTAATCATTGTAGAATTCTTAGTTTGATGTTTAAATCATTTTGATTGGAGAAAAACAACACTTTTGTGCATCTATCTCCATTGAAACACCTTGAATGTCGGATAAAGCTTCCAATTTCGAGTTCAAGCTTGTGATTGGTAAATTCTAATCTCTACTTTGATTTAATTGTTCTTGTTGTTATGAATACTAGCTTTGACATGTTAGTAGTTATAATTATGAGTGGCTAGTCCTTTTACTAGCTAAGATGATATAGTTGTGATAGATAATCCCCTTGGTTGTTTGGAATTGATTGTTTATGTATTTTTCTAGTTTCTATTGTGTTGAAATGCTTCTTACTTGCATTGTTTGACATTGTGTATTTTGGAGTAATTGACCAACTTATGCACCTACACAACTAGTAGATACCGAATGGAGACGTTGGTTGTGGGAAGAGGGTAAGAAGAACGGAAGGTAGAATCGACCCCAGTGGAATTCGGTTCCTTATCCGGGGAATATTGCATTCAAGTGTTTATCGTGTCGAGTCATTAGGTTTAAGGTGCTTAAACCAAGGATAAGGCATAATGTGATTTTATATACTCGTATGAGGGAAAATCGCATGTTTAGGAATGCACCATTCACATAATAGAACATTAATGGAAGGCGGTAGGTTGATCAATTCCAATTAATCTAAGGGAGACAACTTGAACTATAAGTCATCATAGTTAGTTTCTTTTATCATTTGAACAACTTTTGTAGTTAATCATTAGTTTCTTAAACAAACTTGCGATTCAGATCAAGATAATAATAACTAATTGGTGTTTGACCTCACATCCCTGTGGATACGACCTTGACTCACCGTACTAGACTACAATTGACCCGGTACACTGCCGGTGAGATTGGACACCTAGGAAGGTTTGGATCAAGCTTTTTGGTGCCGTTGCCGGGGAAGTGTAACGGTTGATACTTGTATTAGTTCATAACTCTTGAGAATGAATCAAAGTTTTTTTTTCTAATCTCTGTTCTATTTTACTTTTTGGTGCTTACCTCTTTGGTAAGTGACCAAGTGTTATTTGATTGTGTTCTTGTTGTTTCTCTCTTGTAGTGGATGAACCATTCTCGTTGAGGAAAGGTACCCGACACTCCCGTTATTCCGGATATCAATATGTATATTAGGGATTTGGTTAAAGAGAAGAAAGGTAGTCAGGCTCGCCGTAGTTTGGAATTGGTGAAAATCTTCCCAAGCATCATCCTATCAAGAAAAAGAAATGGATGAGAATCTTGAGAATGCACAAGGATGGCATAACCACGAAAATACCCTTTTTGAACAAAATCCCTTAAATCCAAATGACTATCCTCAACCACCACCCCAAGAACCATATCCATATGATTCACCCCCAAATCCACCCTACCAATATAGACCGCTTTGCGAGCAAGCCACTCAAAGAAAAAATCAAGTTCATAATCCTACCTCACATTGATGCAAAAAACTTTTCAATCAAGTCTCATATGTTCGGTTTAGTGGAGAGTAGAGCTCAATTCCATGGAAAGGCCCATGATGACCCACATTCGTATCTTTATAACCTTAAAGAAATATGCAACACGGGATTCCAAAATAGTGCTTGTCAAGAATTTACCCGTCTTGCATTATTTCCTTTTTCATTGAAGGGTCAAGCAAAAGAATGTCACTTCCCCACCATTACTTGCAATCATGGGATGATATACAAACCGAGTTTTTGAAGCAATACTTTCCACCGGGTAGATATTTGGAGTTGAAGGTAAGAGTTGCTAATTTCAAGCAAGATTTAATTGAATCTTTAGACAATGCTTGGGACCGTTTTAAGAACTTTTTGAGTGCGTGTCCAAACCACAAATATACTTTGGACATGCAAGTCCAATTATTTTGTAGTGGCTTGCATGAATTGTCAAGAAAAAAAATTGATTCGGCATGCCATAGATCACTTATGATGTGCACGGCCCAAGATGTTTATAAGGCTATTGAAAGAGTGACAAGAATTGAGAAATTATGGGATCCCAGTCCAAGTGAATGGAAGTTGCCATTGGGGATGAGAAGATTTTGAATGAGGAAGAAATTTTGAGAGAAATGACGGTGATAAATAAGAAGATGTATGAATTACAAGCGGGGAAGAGAGAGTTGAAGCGTAGAAAAAGTTATGATGTGACATTTGGTGTTTTTCATATCGAAGAATTATCAAACTCCGATGTATCTACACAAGAAGAAATGAGTTTATTGAGACAACGTCGGGATTTGAACAACACTCACACCAATGTTTTTGAACCACATCCTTTTTACCAACAAGTTCCTAATCAACAAGCCCATGTTCCACAAAGTTCTCAATCAACGGAGGATGTCTCTCATTTGAAAAGTTTCATGGAAAACTGGATGGGAGTTGTGTCTACTCAAGCCGCCAATATGAAAACAATGATGACTTCTATTGGTATGATGTCTCAAGAGGTTGGTACTTTGAAAACGTCTATGAGTGGGCACGAAATGAGAATGAGAATGATGGAGGCATCAATAAGAGTTATTGAAGACCTTTTAACTAGGGAAGGCGAGAGACATAGTAGTAGACCACTGGGAGGATTACCAAGCAACACCGAGAGAAACCCGAGAGGAGTCCATGTTATTACTCGAAGTGGAAAGTCATATGGGCATAATGAAGGAAGCAATGAGGTTGAAGAAGATTTGAATGATGAGAAAGAAAAAGAATTAAGTGAAGAAGAGGAAGAGATCGTTGATTGTTTCTTGAAAAATGATGGCAATGTTGAAGTAGAGAAAGAAGAAGAATGCGTGAAAGTCCCGAGAATATTGAAAAATCCAAGATTGAGTGATTTGAGGACTTTATTCAATGAACATGTTGGAGAAGAAATCGTGTTGACAACCCAAAGACACGCCGGAAGTGTTAAAAAAAATTCTAGGCGTCTTTCAAGGAAAATGGTGCAAGTTGATGACACATGGCGCCCAAAAAGTGCACAAACATTCAAGGAAACTTCACCATCTTCATCA
Organism: Gentiana macrophylla; assembly: GCA_026214975.1. Taxonomy (NCBI): domain Eukaryota; kingdom Viridiplantae; phylum Streptophyta; class Magnoliopsida; order Gentianales; family Gentianaceae; genus Gentiana; species Gentiana macrophylla. Next base: position 120,091,499 of record CM047805.1, read on the forward strand.
AACGACAAGGGTAAGGGAGGTATACATTCTAACCCTACTTTAATTGATCTTGAATCACTTCCCTATCCCCTGAGAGAGGAGATAAAAAAGATGAAGTTGGATAAGAAGTATGCACGTTTTCTTGACACTTTTCGGCACTTAACCATAAATATCCCTTTCATCGAAGCACTCACTAATATGCCGGCGTATGGTAAGTCTCTTAAGGACATACTCTCCAAAAAGAAACGGTTGGAAGAGTATGAGACGGTATGTTTAAGTGAGGAGTGTTCTGCCGTGCTTCAACACAAGCTCCCTCCTAAGCTTAAAGACCCCGGGAGTTTTACGATCCCATGTGAGATTGGGAGATTTTGTTTAAGAAGGTTCTATGTGATCTCGGTGCGAGCATAAACCTCATGTTCTATAATGATTTCATGAAACATGGCATAGGCAAGCTCAAGAGTACAGAGATGACTCTCCAACTTGCGGATAGATCCATAAAACGTCCAAAAGGAGTCATTGAGGATGTACTAGTGAAGGTTGATAAATTTTATTTCCCCGTCGATTTTGTTGTTATGGATATGGAGGAAGGGTACACTACACCTCTTATCCTCGGTAGACCATTTTTAGCAACGGGGGAGGCCGTGATCGATGTTTGTAAGGGAGAGCTTAGTTTGGGAGTTAATGATGAGCGTGTTGTCTTCAACATCTACACTTCATTGAAACCACGCACTACAATAGAATCTTGTTTTTTTGTGTACACATCGTGTCCCCTTGTTGGGGATTGTACTAACATGCAGGTAGTTGAAGAATACGTGAGCAATAAAGCGAAGGCTCACAAACCAAAAGCTTGAAAATCAAAAGAAAAGGTCAAGAATCGTTGGGATTGGTGGCATTCGTCTACATTATGTTGGAGACCTATTTTGTTAAAAAAGAAGGATGCGGTGCGTGAGGATGACCCACCACCGGTGCATGAGAGATCTAAGAAAGGCAAAGTCTAGCTATAGACTATAAATTTAGCAAATACGGGTACTATCTTTCTTATTATTCCTTAAGCATTATCTGCCGATTGGCTTGTGTGCTTACTTGATACATGCTTATGTGAGTAATTGTTAGTGGTATCTTTCACGATGTTCTGTATAATTTCCACCACTTCTACCGTATAATCATGTCGAGAAAACGACGTTAAACAAAAAGCGCTACCGGAAGGCAGCCCGTAAAAGTTAAGTATAATATTTTTGCTTTTTTGTGAGGCCTGGTGTGGCCAATTATCTTTTTGTCTCTACATTTTGGGTGATACTTTGGTAGTATTTGGGATTGCTTGCTCATTTCATTGGTTGTCTTTCATGTTCATGCCCACCCACCAAGCCTTTTATAGCATCCTGGTACTTGTTTTGACTTGTTGTGACTACTTTTGATTCCCTTTTGTTTCCCTAACTACTTTCTTTCTACTCACTTTACATTGAGGATAATGCAAGTTCGTAAGTGGGGAGTGGGAACGTTGTTAGTCCAAACAAAGGTAATGTCATTAAATGTTTGAGAAACACTTAGTTTTGTGAAATTTTGAGCAATTTAAAGTTGAACAAACTATCTTTTGTCATGATTTATGGTTTTGCAATTGATAAAGTGAGTACCTTATCAAAGTGAGTAACCTTGGTGATATGTAAGTGCATTGTAATCATGAATCCTTGATTGTAATGTGAACCATTTGAGTACGTATATTCCAATCTTTTGTTAACATGTAAACTTTGTATGTAATCATGCAAACATACTTCCATAGCAACTAAAACTTAGGCTTGATATCCTTTTGAGGCGAAATAGAAAGGTGTTTGGATTCAGAGTTAGGGATGACGGTTATGGCATTTCTTTGACTCGACCATAGCCAAATGGCTTTCCCGAACGTAATTTCCACCCGTCCCCATCTCAGCCTTTCTAGAGTGGTGAGACCCCACTCAAAACTAGCCATTCATGATTAGACTTATTATAATCCGACCCTTAGCCTAATTTTGGTCTACATTCCCTTGATGTCCCGCAAGTTTAGCAAGTTTTTATGTATTGTGTGGTGGCGACATTAGAAGTTGGGTTGAGAGTTGGATGACATTATTGGCACAAAGTTGAGATGATATCTATCTAGTTCGAAGTCCATTGGTGTTAGTTCAAAAAAAAAGAAAAAAAAAAAGAAGAGTTTCAAAATTCAATAAAGTTGTAAATAAAGTTCAATAAATGGTGAGTCAAGAAAAGCAATTTTGAAGGACAAGTTCATCAAATTCAAGTAACTTAAGCTTTGGGGAATTGCATTGATTTGGAGCGGTGTTTCTTGTCCCTTTTGTTCTTTGTTGATGTGGCCACCTCGACGATTTTTGCAAAAGGAGAAAAGGAGATACCAATTCGACATTTTTGGAAGTGAAGGTGTAGAGTCTTGCTATCTTGCTTGTTCTCTTTGATATATCCTTTTTACCCTTCGCTTTGCCAACTACCCGGGCCTAACGTTACAAGCTTTCAAGTCCTACCCGATCTAACTTCTTGACTCCGAATGCCTCGATTAATGGAGATTGGTATCATTCTTAAGCCTATGGTTTGCACCTAATAAGTTTTGCATGCATGATTTCATAATTGGTTGCTTGGTAACAAATTTGAGGAATATTCACACACACACACTCCACTACTTTCTTAGATTCCGGTTAACATGTGGTTATATGTACGATTGGTTGCATCATCTAGTTGAGCTCTTAATTATTCATGTCGTATGATCTTATCTCTTGTCTTGAGTTGTTTTGTCGCTTTATTTGCTCGAGGACGAGCAAAAGCTAAGTGGGGAGTGGTTGATGTAAGTCAAGTAGATGATACTTTTTACGATGTTTTATCCCCAATTCTCATGCATTTATTGATGTTTTCGTATCAATTCGAGTCATTATTTGCTTAGTTTCATCCATATGTGTAGATAGTAATTATTATGTAAAATATCATGTTTTGATTGGTTTTGTACCGGTTATAGTAACCGGAGCGTCGTGTCGGGTTTACTCTTGGTATTTTTGTGTTGTATTACAGATTATTCGTTAACCAAGACCCCGAGTGATGACACGTGTTAAGCCTAAACACGTCTTTTGATGGCTAGAAGAGTATACCGGAAGCTATCAAAGTCATACGGATCATTTGTCGTTAGCACTTCTACCGTAACCTATATTCACACGATAATTGAGCCACTAAAAAGGCATTTTTTGGAGAGGACTTATTCATGATAGTTTTAGATCTTCAAACGAGCTTTCCAACTCATTTTGAATCACATCTATCGGAGCTCTACAACTCTAGTTATGATCATTTTACTGAGCTGCTGTGAAGAACCTGTGGTGGCGCGCGCCAGACCTTTTGGTGGCGCACGCCAAGCGTCGGAAAAGCAGATTTCAGCATTAAAATCCCCTTTTTGATCGAATTTACCTAATTTTGACCCCGAACTTCATCTTCTCCATTTTTCCTCTTCTTGAAGGCACACCAACGCCCCAAGGGGCTCCTCCTAGCCAAAATTATCTCATTTAGCAATTAAATTTCCATTGTAAACATTGTAGAATTCTTAGTTTGATGTTTAAATCATTTTGATTGGAGAAAAACAACACTTTTGTGTATCTATCTCCATTGAAACACCTTGAATGTCGGATGAAGCTTCCAATTTCGAGTTCAAGCTTGTGATTGGTAAATTCTAAATCTCTACTTTGATTTAATTGTTCTTGTTGTTATGAATACTAGCTTTGACATGTTAGTAGTTATAATTATGAGTGGCTAGTCCTTTTACTAGCTAAGATGATATAGTTGTGATAGATAATCCCCTTGGTTGTTTGGAATTGATTTTTTATGTATGTTTCTAGTTTCTATTGTGTTGAAATGCTTCTTACTTGCATTGTTTGACATTGTGTATTTTGGAGTAATTAACCAACTTATGCACCTACACAACTAGTAGATACAGAATGGAGACATTAGTTATGGGAAGAGGGTGAGAAGAACGGAAGGTAGAATCGACCCTAGTGGAATTCGGTTCCTTATCTGGGGAATATTGCATTCAAGTGTTTATCGTGTCGAGTCATTAGGTTTAAGGTGCTTAAACCAAGGATAAGGCATAATGTGATTTTATATACTCGTATGATGGAAATTGCATGTTTAGGAATGCACCATTCACATAATAGAACATTAATGGAAGGCGGTAGGTTGATCAATTCCAATTAATCTAAGGGAGACAACTTGAACTATAAGTCATCTTAGTTAGTTTCTTTCATCATTTGAACAACTTTTGTAGTTAATCATTAGTTTCTTAAACAAACTTGCGATTCGGATCAAGATAATAATAACTAATTGGTGTTTGATCTCACATCCCTGTGGATACGACTTTGACTCACCGTACTAGACTACAATTGACCCGGTACACTTCCGGTGAGATTGGACACCTAGGAAGGTTTGGATCAACATGATGAGTCAATCTCTATATGCTTTGTACGGGCGTGGAAGACCGGATTGGAAGTGAGATAAGTGACGCCAATGTTGTCACACCATAACGTAGGAGCTTGGGGTTGGGAAACCCGCATCTCGTGTAATAGGGCAGAGATCCATTGCAACTCGGTAGCAGCATGCGAGAGAGCCTTATACTCGGCTTTCGTACTACTCTTAACAACAATGAGTTGTTGCTTGGAGCGCGAACAAATCAAATTATTACCCAAGAATATGCAGAAAGAACCAATAGAACGTCGGTCATCAGGATCAAAGGCCCAATCAGCATCAGAGAAGGCCTAAAAGAGCATCGAAGTAGTAGGCTGAATGAGAAGACCATCATGGATAGAGTGCTTTAAGTAACGGAGGATACGCTTGACAGCAACCCAATGTGTGGTACGAGGAGCATGCATAAGCTAGCAGACTTTATGAACATCGAACGCAATGTCTGGACATGTGAAGATAAGGTACTAGAGACCACCAACAATACTGCGGTAGAGAGTAACATCTTCGAAGGGCTGACCATCAGCAGCACTGAGCCGAAGATTAGAGGCCATAGGTGTGATACACGGTTTGGCCGTCTGCATATTGGCACGACAGAGAAGAGAGTGGATATATTTATGTTGGCTAAGCAAAAGAACCTCAGGGGTACGAAGAGCTTCAACACACAAGAAATAAGAGAGCAGGCCCAGGTCCTTGATAGGAAAATGAGAGGACAAATGCGAAATAGTAGCGGTGACAAGAGATTTCGAGGTACCTGTAATCAAGACATCATCAACATAAATCAAGACAAAAATAGAGTCAGATCCACGAGTATATATATATATATATATATATATATATATATATATGATGTGTCGGCTTTGGAGGGAAAGAAGCCAAAAGCACGTAGAACATCTGTAAACCGCGAGAACCAAGCCCGTGGAGCTTGGCGAAGACCATAGAGATTGCGTTATAATTTGCAGACATGAGAGGGAAAGTCAGGGTGCCGAAATCCCTGAGGCTACTGCATATAGACATCCTCTGAGAGAAAACCATGTAAAAATGCATTTTGAACATCAACATGTCGAATGACCCAATTGTGTGAGACATCAAGAGAGAGTAAAATATGAATAGTGACCGGTTTAACAACCGGGCTAAAAGTCTTAGAATAATCGACTCCAGCTTCCTGATGAAAACCCTTTGGAACAAGACGCGCCTTATAGCGCTCAATATGACCATCAGCATGACGCTTGATACGAAAAACCCATTTGTTTCCAAGAACATTCATTCGAGGAGAGAATGGAACAAGGTCCATGTATCATTTTGGACCAAAGCATTGAACTCATCGCGCATGGCATCTCTACATTCGCAGGACTTAAGAGCATCGGTAAAGGTAGTTGGTTCGGTGGACTGAAGGGTAGTGGTGAAGACTTTGGGTAGCCGGTAGCGTACATAGTTGGAGGGAAGCTGCTTAGGCTTGAAAGAATTTGTTTTAGATCAGGTAACCATCTGATGGGGAGGTGGGGATGGTGGACGAGCAGAAGAGTCTGGGGGTACGGATTCAGAGGCGGACAACGAATGTATAGATGAAGCCGGTGAGTCGGGGTCAGGAGGTGGACTGGGGTCCACAAGAGGAGAAGCTTGGGGAACCGGTGGAGGAGGAGCCAAAGTAGGAAGAATGATAGCAGAAGGAAATAGAACTATAGAGTCAGGATTCCAGGTAGGGGTGGACGAGGAGGCAGTGTAAGGAAATGAAGTTTCATCGAAGATGACATTTCAGGAAACATATATACGACCAGTACTAAGATCAAGGCATTTATATCCATGATGGTTAGGGCTATAACCAATAAAAATACACATCTTAGAGTGGAAGTCAATTTTATGGTTATTATAGGGGCGGAGGTGCGGCCAGCAAGCACAATCAAAGACACGGAGAAAACTATAATCAGGAGGACGATGATGGACCATTTCATAAGGAGAGACATTATTAAGGACACGGGTGGGGAGGCGATCTTTAAGATAAGTAGCGGTAAGGAAAGCATCTTCCCAGTAGAGAAAAGGGAGATGAGAGTGGGCGAGAAGCAAAAGACCAATTTCCACAATGTGACGATGCGCCTCTCAATGGCACCGTTTTGTTCAGAGGTGTGTGGACAAGAACGACGATGGTCAATACCAAGGGAAGTAAAAAGGGTAGTGAGACGACGATATTTGCCACCCCAATCGGTTTGGATAGCCTTTGTTTTAGTGTTAAATTGACGTTCTACTAAGGCACTAAATTGAGGAAAAACAGATTCGACGTCAGATTTTAACCGAAGAGGATAAAGCCATAAATATTTAGTATAATCATCTAAAAAACTCACATAATATTTATTGCCATAAATTGAATCTTCGGCACAAGGGCCCTATACATAAGAATAAATCAAATCCAATGGACAAGAAGAAGTAAAAGACGACATAGGTAAAGACTGACGATGGCTCTTGGCCATATGACACACAACACAAATAGATGTAGAGGCAGTAGACGGTGCCGAAATATTATTCAGATGCAAACATTGACGCAAAACAGGATAAGAACAATGTCCTAGACGCTGATGCCATTGAGAGACGTTGGAACGACTGGAGAGAAGAGCTTGAGCTGGAAAGTGATTGAAAGATTTGGAGAAGTGATAGATGCCGTCCTTAAGAAAACCCTGATGGTGGATGCGGCCCGAGTAGTCCTTCACATTAAAATGATTGTGGTGAAATTCAAAGTAGACAGAATTATCTTTAGCAAATTGCGATACAGAAAGGAGGTTAGTAAAGAGGGAGGGGGCAACTAGTACATTATTAAGAACATAAGAATGAGAAGGGGTAGATATAAGGGATGAACCATAATGGGTGAGATTTAAACCTGAACCATCACCAATTGGTAGATATTAGGATCAAGCGCTTACCGTTGTACTAAAACCAATTGGTATTAGTAAATGTGCTACTATATTTCCTTATATCACGCCCCCTCAAGTGTGGGCCTATAAGAAGGGAGAGAGACCTAACACTTAAATTGTTTTTTTTTTTTTTGGGAAGTGTGGGCCTATAAGAAGAGAGTGAGGCCCAACACGTGATTTTTTTTTGTTTTTTGTTTTTAATTGTGCTGGAAGCGAGACTTGAACTCGGGACCTCCTGCTCTGCAGCCATATTAGAATCGTAAAAGTGTATTCTCATTGATTTCAACTGTGTACAATAGATTGTTTATATAGGGATACAATAGGGGTAAATACGTAACATAAAATAATAATAAAGAAACCCTAGTCTATGCGGCTACTTGTTGGCCAAGGCTAGGAGTCTCGTCAATATTCAGTTCACATTATCGAGCAGTTCGGTTCAGTTTAGAAAAAATGAAAAACATCGGTATAGTTCAGTTTGGAAAATTACAAAAAAACTGACCGGACTGGACTATGTACACCCCTATCTTTCTGAGTGTCATTTGCTTTTCAATCATAAATGAATAGTTTCAATAGTATCAACTGATAATGTCATTAAAATTTGATCCCGAATGAGATACATTTCGATGTGAATTGTCACAAGATATCTATCGAATTTATTGTCACAATAAGAGCATCTCCAATGCTTAGAATGAAAAGCTTTATAAATTATTTTAAAGCTTTAGCAAAAGCTTTTTACCATTGTAGGGTGAGTGATTTGGCAAAGCTTTTTGCAAAAGCTTCAAATCCACAAACCGGTTGATTGTCTGCTACCTAGATAATTTTATTTTGTCTTTTTCTATTAAAAAACACTTCAATACGCAGTTGTTGCTTTGTGTTTTATTTTTTCTTTTTTTATTTATTTGTTCCTTTGTGTTTGCTTATTTTTCATCCGTATTTTTGTTAAATTCCTTTATTTCAATAGATGTTGTGGAAGAAAAAAATTAATATTAATATTTATGCAGTGGTTCATGTTATAGAATTAAAAAGATTTTTGTAAAGTGTAAAATGTTTATGTAAATATTTATAACATGATGATGTGGTAGTGTGAAAATGTTTATGATTGTGAAGAAAATATTTATAGAGAAAATATTTATAATCAGTATGACGTGACATAGTCATAGAGCTTTGAAGAACTCCATGACTAAAGATGCTCTGATACAGAAACAAATCAAGACATCATTTTCATGTGACTGGCTACTAATTTGACTGCATGTTATGAATTGCATTCCAGATATACATGTTGACGCAATCAGGCTAATATTCTACTTTGAGGTAGTTATAAACTTATAATTATGCAAAGGAGTTTCACTTACAAAATTATACAGGGATTATCTTTTTTCACACAACATACTATTCTGACCCAAATAAATCAGAATGCAGTTGATTATTCTAGCTTAATTTCGGTCAGAACTTAAGTTTTTTTTGACCCAATACCGGTCTGAAAGCTTATTTCATACATTCTGACTCAAATTAGAGCAGACAAAATTCTATAATCTGCCAAAATTGGGTCGGAACAAATACGTGGAAAAATTTATTAAATAAATTGGAAAAAAATATGTGTTAAGATATATAGATTGTTGTGTAAAAAAACATCCAAATTATACTACATCCGTATCAAAATATAATTCCGTTTGGATTTTTTTCACATTTATTAAGAAATTTAGTTAAATTTCTTATGTGTCAATAATTATGATTAAAAAGACTAAAATGACCTTTCATTTGTATTAATACAAAATAATAAAAAGTGGTTGAGTATACAATAAACAAGGGGTATAATGAGAAAATGTAATAAATACTTTATTGGTATTCTAAATGAACTTACATTTTAAGACAAAACCAAAAAATTAAATATTTACATTTTGAGACGGATATAGTATATTACAATTATTAGTTTACCCCACGAGAGTGGAGGTTGTCAAGAGTAAGGACAAATAGCTGGGAGAGCTTGTCTTTTTCCCTAAAACCCGCGTCTTTCTCCGAGTTATGGTTGAAGCAAAGCTTCATTCAAGTTTTTGACCAGAAATTGAAAAATCAGGTTGTGTGTCGGGCGCACGACACTTCAAATCGTCCAATCGTCGTTTTTTCGACGTGAAAAATAAGGTAAACGTAAGGATCCTACGTTTAAACGTAGGGAAATTCCTTGTTCTTTTCACACAATACATTTATCTGTCAAAGAAAGTTGCAAATCATGCCTGAAATGTTTCATTTAGCTTTCTTGTGAGAAACACTAAATGTCATTTTGGGAATTGTGAACAGCTTTGCTGGCATTTGATTTCTTCAAGAAAAGAAACCTTCATTTGGAAAACTGAGAAAAAGTGCAGCTTTCCAGCAGATGTTGAATCCCTGCTGCTGTATTTTCATTTTACCGAAGAAACATCTAACTCGTATTACTAGATGATGGATTAACTAAAGTTTTGATTGTGTTCTGGCAGTTCAATGGAGCTTGAAAAGTCAGAGTTTTTAATTGGCAATATTGTAATCAACGCTGTTGTTAGCCAAGTTATTACATCATGTGGACAAGAATTTCCTTACGTTTAAACGTAGAGATCCTTACGTTTACCTTATTTTTCATGTCAGAAAAGGCATGACCTGATTTGCAATTGTCAGGTCTGACACAACCTGATTTTTCAATTTCTGGTTTTTGACAGCAAAATATCTTTACAAATTTTATTGAACAATAATCGAACACAACACCTTTTATTTATTTACTTACGTTGCCTTATAATTTAATACACGTTGTAATCAGAATTGTTTAGTATATTATTGAAATGTATCAATATAGAATGAGCAAATGAATGTAATTATATAGTCGAATTAAATAAAAGATTGGTAATCAGTGGTAATAAAAAAAAAAAAAATTCTTTTTCTCAATTGAAACACTAGTCTAGTAGTAATGAAATATATTAACATACAGTGACCAAACGTATGTAAATTATACAGTTGAATTAAATAAAAAAAATTGAAAGACTATGATCTTTTTGCAATAATTGTACCTTGTAAAACTCATATGGATCACAATTCTAGCGAGAGCAGCTGTCAAGAAAGGTAGGGTTTGAGGTTTTTAATTTATTTTTTTGGGGTTAAAAAAATGGTCCCGTCCCGTTTGCTGGAAAATGAGATGTTAAAAACTAGATAGACTTTTCACGAGGATGTCTATTTTTAGTTTTTTTTTTTTTTTTTTTTGAGGGTATCTATTTTTAGTTGTAAAGGGATAATTATTCATATGCTACCAGATTTACACATCCCCAGAAGCTTCATTGTCAATTTTTCTTGCCCCCTTTAATTAAGAAACATTACGGTACGTGTAACAATGATTTAGAGATTACAAAATGTGAATAATTTGACAAGCTTTTAATATGTTTTACCGAAGATAACACTAGTATAAAAAATAAAAAATATTGGTATTGGGATTTGAACTTACAACCTAGAATTATGGAGACTGAAAATCTTGCCCCCTTTAATTAAGAAACATTACGGTACGTGTAACAATGATTTAGAGATTACAAAATGTGAATAATTTGACAAGCTTTTAATATGTTTTACCGAAGATAACACTAGTATAAAAATAAAAATATTGGTATTGGGATTTGAACTTACAACCTGTAATTATGGAGATGAAAAAAGGTTTGTCATTCTTGGTGCTGGATATAAGATCTTTTGTTCAAGAAAAATACACATAACATCTTAATATTAACACTACTCTAATATCTGATAATAAAAATTGGTGGGGGGGGGCTTGAGAACATTTTGTGGGGCTTGAGACCATTTTGGGGGGGCTTGAGACCACCCTAGCTATAGGGTGGTTCGCCCTGATGCCGGATCTAAAATAATTTCTCACCGAGAAACCGAAATAAATTCAAAAATCGAGTGTGGAAATTATTAGTATTTTTATATATTTTTTAGCAAAAACCAAAACTACCTCATGATGATACAAATAATATCGCCACCATTTAGTCCCGGAAATAGCCTCTGACCCCCCATCGCCGAGGAAGGTCCACGACTACATCATCGGCGACGCCATATGATGCCAAGTCAAGGTCGCTGAGATCGACCTAGCTTCAGAAAGCGTCACCAGAGCTAGGGCGGTCCGCGACACTTGGGTAAAAGGCCTCAAAGGGCCGCGCAAGATTTGAGAGGAAACAGGAGCAAAGGCAAGACAAGCGATCTTTGGCGGCCTCACGACCCCAAAGGATCGCCGCCGAGATATTATATCCACTTGCAGTTAGATACTTAATGTTTACTTAGCTATTAAGTATAATTAGTGACTAAGCTGCTTTACACCGCCAGTCTCTTACTTAGCTCTTAAGTTTACTCTTCCTATAAAAGGAAGTCTTGTGTAACCTAAATCATATATACATTCTAATCAAAGAACAGGCCAAAGTTCTGAAAAAACACTCTGCCTCTCTATCCCTCCTCCCATTGCCGCCGCATATCTCCGGCTAGTATACACGATCACCCCCCAAAATAAGCCAGATATCCACCACACAAACACCACTAAAACAACCGTGATGATTTATGCATCATCAGTTGGCTCCGTTACCGGGAATCCCTGAACAACACGCGTTCGTTCCAAAGCAAAAAGTCATCTAAAAATTGCTAACACGCATCAACTCGAAGGAATCTCTCTTCAGCTGATTTGGAAGCGTCCGGTTGTGTCCCCTCGTCTAAGTTTACGCCGAAACAAGGAGTCACACTTTTCTAGGGTTATTACGTACAAATCATCATAGTGATGAAAGGAAGCAAAGGACAGCTGACGCCCAAAACCCCTGCAAAGGGGGGCATGCAGCATCAGGCTCATGGAGAGGGCATAGGAGAAACACTTGACAATCTCCCCGTAGAGGGAGAAGGGTCGCAAAGAGGAACCCTAGCGCCTAGCGACGCCCGGAATGTCATAAACCAAAAAGCTAAGTCGAAGGAGGCCGTCGCTGCTTTAGATGGGGCTCGCAAAGAGAGGGCGAGGTCACAACAGAGCCAAAGGTCGACCCCCGAGACAAGACCAGGGTTTCAGGAGGATCCCGAGATCGCAGAAATGAGAAAATATGTGAGGTATGCAGAAACTATGTATATAACTAACTCTTGTTTGGTGGCGAAGGGCCAGGCCCCAATGTCGATACGACCCCCAAATCCTCCCAGAAATGAAATCGCTCCCGCAGCCATAGATAAGGGTCGCCAGATCCAGATCCACGAGATCGAGATAGAAGAAAGTGTACACTCCTCGGGTCGGAAGGGGCTGAGGAAAGAAATTGTCTAGAGCTCGGCTCTCCCAGATCGCGATCATCGGAAAGAAAAGACCCTCGAAAAGGGATCAGCTTTTAAAAGGTTAGGTGAGAAGGACAAGGCCTCGGCCCCAAGTCGTCTCAGCCTTCCAAGGGGAGGGATACCCATCCGACAAGATAGAAACGCACAGGACGCTCGGGTGATTATAAGGGAAAAAAGAGCTCGTCAGGAAGGATCGCAAGACTATGGGGAATCGAGAGCTTGGGTGGAACGCGGATCTGCAGAGCCCTGTCGCGACCAGTTCGACCTATCTTGGCGAAACAGATGGAGATAATGAAAAAAGAGCTCGCAGAATTAAAGAATTCAAGGCCCATCGAGAGAATCGCCCCAATCTCAGGGATCGATGTGCTAGCCAAAGGAATCACTGAAACATTACCCACCAGCAAAGAAAAGGTTAACTACCCCAGTTATAATTATTACAATGGAAATTCTTGCCCGAACGACTGGCTCACCGCCTTCCAGGGCCGCATCACCCTAGCAACTCAAAATAGGTCCGCCTGGTGCATCGCTTTAGTCGGTAGCATGCGAGCAGTGGCTGCGTCCTGAATCTGTGCGGGCTTCCATGGCTCGATTGAAAGTTGGGAGGATCTGTCGGAAAAGTTCGTCAAAGAATTTGAATCGGCGAGCAGACCCAAGAAAACCATTGAGGATCTATATGAGGTTCGCATGGGAGGACATGAGTCCGGAAAAGAGTATTATGAGCGGTTCATCAGAATATATGATCAGACAAGAAACATTCCAGACGATGCATTCATAACATGTTTTCTCACTGGGATCGCTAAAGGTCCGATGAAGACAGAGTTTAACCTGCGGCCTCCCAAAGCGGGACTCAGGGAAATGCTGGAAAGGGCCAGAATGATGGGAGTCAGCGAAGCCCCATCCTCTGGGAGAGCAAAGTCTAAAACAGATCAGCTTACACAGAAAGAGGATCGCACCGATGATCGAAAGAAAGAAAAGGGTCGAGATGCCAACCATGACCGTGAGGTAAAGAAACCATACAAATTCAGCGAGGATAATTTTACCCCGCTCAACACAAAGGCTTCTCAGATATTGTTCGAGATCCGCGAACATTTCGATAAACCCAGGCCCATGAGGGGCGACCCCGACAGTCATGATAAGTCAAAATACTGTGACTATCACAAGGATCATGGTCATATCACAGATGAATGCTTCACGCGAGACGGAAATAGAGAGGTTAATCCGCGAGGACCAGCGACTAAGTATAAACGAGATGGGAACACCGGTCCCAGTCAGAGGCGCCAACCCCGCGTCTATCAGAAGGAGGTTCAAGTAATTCATGGGAATATTCCCAGCAACAATCAGCTGAAATCCCAGATACATCAAATCAATACGCGCGGCTTTGAAAAGCAGATAGTGTTGGGAGAAAACGAGAAAGGAATCTGTTTACTAAAAGTGACTTGACCACGATCGGCGGCCTATGGAAATACCCTCATTCTCAAGGTCGGGTAAGCGACAAACACGGGCGTCAACAGAGTAATGGTCGACACCGGGGCCGGGCGCAACATCATCAATTTCGACTGTTTAAAACAGATTGGATTCGGAGAAGCCAAGTTAAAACCTTACCTTGGGGTGCTCGAGGGCTTTACCAATGATACGGTACGGGTCAAAGGCACCATCGACCTCAACATCACTCTTGGCGACTACGAACCCTGTCGAACTGAGGTAGTCACTTTCTTAGTTATCGATCTCCCCTCATACTATAACATGATTTTGGGGATTCCAGCTATGAGAAAATTTCAAATGGTGGCGTATGTTCCTCACCAAAGGGTCAAATTCCATATAGGGGATGAAATTGGGGTCGCCACCAGTCGACCCAAATTTTTCCTCGAATATATGACCAAGAATAGGGTCGATTCCAAGCGACCCAGAGTAGAGGGTTTCAATATGGCGCGAGATCATATCGCCACGGTAAAAGAGGTCCCGGAAGGAACAGTAGAGGTTGAAACATTACAAATCCGGGACGAGATGGACTTTACCGCCGAGGACGAGTGGTCGAGGTTATTATAAACGACAAACACCCGATCGTAAAATTAAGATAATTCGCAAACAACCGAGAGAGAAAGGAAGGGCCGATCAAGCTTCTAAAAGAAAACTCAGACGCCTTCGCCTGGGAGGTAACCGATATGAGAGGTGTAGAGCCAGAGGTCGCCTTGCACTATCTGAGTATCGATCCCATCTTTCGGCCGATCCAACAAAGAGCGCGCCAATTCTCTACAAAAAAGGAAGTCGCAATAAAAATTGAGGTCAGAAAGCTTTTAGCAGCGGGCATAATCAAGGAGCTTCAATATCCTACCTGGTTGGCAAACGTGGTAATGGTGAAAAAACATAATGGCAAGTGGCGGATGTGCGTCGACTTCACCGATCTAAACAAAGCTTGCCCCAAAGATCCTTACGCGCTGCCCCGAATTGACAAAATGGTCGATGGGATCGTGAGTTTTGAAATGCTAAGTTTTCTAGATGCTTATTCGGGCTATCACCAAGTTAAGATGGCAAACGAGGACAAAGAGTCGACGGCGGCTTCGGGGCGCGGTGGACTATATTATTACGAGATGATGCCGTTTGGTCTAAAGAACGCAGGTTCAATATATCAAAGGATGGTGAACAGAGTTTTTGGCACGCAAATAGGCAAGAACATGGAGGCTTACATTGATGATATGGTCGTGAAATCAAGTCGCCAGGATCACCTGGTGGACCTTCGCGAAACCTTCGCAAATATAAAGATTCACTCGATGAAGCTAAACCCCGCGAAATGCACTTTTGGGGTCCAGGCAGGGAAATTTTTGGGCTTCATGGTAAGTCAAAGGGGGATCGAGGCAAATCCAGAGAAAATCGAGGCGCTGACGAACATGAGCGAGCCGACTAGTATTAAAGAGGTACAGAGGTTGAATGGAAGAGTGATAGCCCTGGGAAGGTTTATTTCAAAATCTACAGAGAAGAGTCTACCCTTCTTCAAAATCCTGAAATGAAATAAAACCTTTTCATGGACAGAGGAATGTTTAACAGGATTTCAAAGAACTCAAGGCCTACCTCTCGTGCCCGCCATTGCTGACTAGTCCAACGGTCGGAGATGTTTTGCTATTGTACCTAGCTGCCTCGGATAGGGCCGTCGCCGTAGCACTTATCAAGGAGGAGGGTACCTCGCAAAAGCCTGTTTATTATGTTTCTAAGGCTTTAAGCCCCGTAGAAAGTCGTTATTTTAATATCAAAAAGTTAGCCTACTGCGTTGTTATAGCTGCCCGAAAATTAAGGGCTTACTTTTCATCGCATTCAATTATAGTACTGTCAGACGCGCCGCTACGGCAGGTTCTCCACAAGCCAGACCTATCAGGTCGTTTGTTGCATTGGGCAATCGAGCTCACCGAATTCGACATCCGCTATGAACCTCGAAAAGCAATCAAAGCTCAGGCATTGCCTGATTTTATCGCAGAAACAAGCTTCAACGAAGATATCTTGGAACAGACCGACGCGAAGCATTGCCCCGACAAAAGTACCGCAGCGGACGAGCCTCAGCGGCCAAGTCACTGTTGGCACCTCTATGTCGATGGCGCCGCAAACCTTAAAGGTTGCGGTGCGGGGATCATCTTGCTAGAGCCCGGAACCTCGGAAGAAATTGAGAAGGCTCTAAGATTTAACTTCACTGCATCGAACAACCAAGCAGAATATGAGGCGGTCATCGCAGGACTTGAGCTCGCCAGGGCCATGAAAGTCGAAAAGGGTGCAAGTTTTCTGTGACTCGCAGTTGGTGGTCAATCAAGTGACCGGGTCGTTCGGCATTCATTGCGAAATCTTACAAAAGTTTATTAACCTCGTTAGAAAACTCGAGAGCAGCTCCAAATACTGCAAATTTATCAACATCCCGCGAGAGGACAATCACAGAGCAGATTACTTGTCCAAACTAACTAGCGAGGATGAAATAAGCAACCCCTCAATTATGGTGGAATATCTGTCAGGGCCTGCTATCAACATGGTCGAAATAATGGACTTACGGCCCACCGACCCTTGTTGGATTGATGTCATAAGGGCCTACATCGATTCCGGGAAGCTCCCAGATAATCCTAACGAAGCTAAAGCCCTAATCAGAAGAGCCGCCAGATACACTGTCTTAAGCGACGTTTTATACCGACGATCGTTCTCCAAGCCCTTACTAAGGTGCGTGCGACCTGAAGAAGTCGATGGAATCCTCATAGAGCTACACGAGGGGATATGCGGCGGCTATCCAGCTAGCCGCACCCTTGCTCAGAAGGTCTTGTTGGCCGGATATTACTGGCCGAAACTCACAGAGGACGCCATGGCACACGCTAGGGCATGCGACGTGTCTCAAAAATTCATGGATATTCCTAGGCTGCCTTCAGTCGAGCAAAGCATCGTCGTCGCCGCATGGCCTTTCGACATGTGGGCCATCGACCTCATTGGGCCATTGAAAAAGGGCCGCTCCGGATGCGAGTACGTGGTGGTCACCGTCGACTATTTCGCCAAATGGATCGAGGCCAAAGCCTTGGTAAAAATCAACACCAGAGATATAATCTATTTTTTACTCGATCAAGTACTCGATTCGGCGTCGAGACCGGACCACGGACCTCAATTCGAGAAGAGTTCGACACATTACGTGGAGAGAATAACGTCAAGCATTGGCAATCGTCGATATGCTATCCGCAAGGAAACGGTTAGGCTGAGAACGCAAACAAACAAGTACTGTGCGTGTTGAAAAAAAGTTTGGGCGAAAAGGCGGGTAAATGGCGAGACCACCTCCCCTCGGCCTTATGGGCGCTCAGAACGTCGCGAAAAACAACTACTGAGGGAAACTCCTTTGCTTTGACCTATGGATCGAGGCTATGGCCCGGTAGAGATGGCCTACCGAGTTTAAAGTCGCCCGTTTCGATGAGACCGACAACTCGCTCACTAGGAGCTCGACCTCGATTTAGCAGAGGGGCGGCAGATCGAAGCATATGGCCGTTTGCTCAATTGCAAACAGGCTGCCAAACGTCACCATGACAAACACATTCGCGGTCATCACTTCGCCATCAGAGATTATGTTTTGCGGACGAGACAAGCCACTGGCCACGAGGCAAAAAGGGAAACTATCGGAAAGCTGGGAGGGCCCAGTGAGGATCTCTCGAATAGTCAAGAGGGAGACGTATGTGCTAAGTGATAACCAAGGTCGCGAGTACAACCGGCCTTGGCACGCGGACAATTTGAAAAAATATTATATGTAAAATGTACATCTGCTACGTACGAGCAGATCATGCGGAGAATGAAATCAAAATAAAGGAACACCTTCATTCAAGAAAGGGAATACAATCATCTCTAGCAAACCTGCAGCCTACAACGCCCTTCGATTTAACCAAAAAGAATGGGGGCCGCCAAAAAAAAAAAAAACTACATACAGTGCCTTCGTTACAATCAGGCGAACCCTCCACGATCCGATGAGTGCCTCGGCACCCTAGCTAAACTACACAACCTAGCTATCAACGAAGCAAATGGGATACGACGATCTCGATCCATTGAAACTGCAAAGTCAACTGCCTCACGATGAATCAAGATCCCCCAATCAATGTCAACCTGGGGGTCGCGAATAGCATGCAAAAGAAGAGCCTCAGCCTCATTAACAGCCTCGGGATCCATGGTCGGAAGGGCGCGTGAGTTAATAAACCTTTTCCACTCACGGTTGCTGCGAGATAAGTCGGATGGAGGTCCCAGTGCACGAGGCCGTTCGGAATCTGGGAAAATCTCGCGTATGGCTCGGCGTAAGCGAGCTTGTTTACTTGACTCACCGTCAAGATTCCAAGTGACCTCATAGTGGGATGAAGGATCGATAGTAGGTATACCGAGGGCACCATTGATAGCTTCTGGCGTAAAGGTGACCGCAACACCGCGAAGAGTAACACAGCTAACTACCCCTTCGGAGGAAACTTCAGATAAAATGGAGTAAAACTCCCTCACCATTGTAAAATTGGAAATCAAGGGTGGCGAGACAAAATCGGCCCACCCAGAGCCGCACCGATAATGAAGAGCCATCACCCTCAACCTTGCTCTCATTTAAACCCCTCTCCCTTGCAAACTTAACCACATCAAAATAGCGCCAGAAGTGATCTTTGGCAACATGAGAAGCAGTAAGAAAGAAAGGAGATACATCACGTATTGGACGGGCTTTAAACATTCGCACTTTGCCCTCTCCAGACGAAAAAGACATGGCTCTCACAACAAAGATTTATGCAAAAGGGAAGTGAAAATGAAGTTAGCCTGACCTCCTCCTTTTATAGCAAAGGTTAGCCAAAGGAACGACCACGATCAACAAGATCCTACGGTCAGCCTTCACGCGGTTTATCTGAAATTTGAAATTCAAAGGGCGCTTTTAATGTCCGTCAGTTATTAGCATGAGATTTTAGGCCACCTTGACCACGCCTGCGCTGCCAGTGAGCTGTCAAATCAGTTCAAATCCCTGGATTTCCGGCAACACGGCAGTCGAGAAAGTTTAATTCAGTCCAATCGGTTCTTTCCTAAAGTTTTAGGCGAACACCTATCCCGCCTAAAACTTAGGGGGCCGCAGCCAGAAAAATTCAAAATGTCAACAAACAAAACAAAGTACAGCTCGCTTCCAGCAGGGGGGGCCGCATTAAGATTTAGAGTAAGATTTAGAAAGCGTCGCCGGAATATTATTTACAACAAGTCCGCATCGACCAGAAGTTGTATGACGAAACGACGACAGCTTGTTTTGCTCAAATCCCTTCGAGCCCTGCACAAAACAAGGGGGGATGGGGAAATTTTAAACGCTCCATGACGACGCTTGATTCGCTAACAAAAACTAGGTCATTTGTTACCTTTGTTCCAAACAAAAAGGGCCCCAAACTGGGATTTTCAATCGAGTTTTGTCAAGCTACTAGGGCGCAGTAAATGATTTTTGTGAGCTAACTAAACCTCGCCAAAAACAGAGGGGGATGGGGATACATGAAATAAGTCGAAGAAGCAAATACAATACATAAACCAAGCGAGGCCAAAGACGGCCACAAACCAAATTCAACAAGCGAACGCGCCCTGAATATCGATCTGGAAAGTAAACGCTAAATTATTACAATCATCAAATGGAGGGCGCCAAATAGTTCAAAAGAGGCGAAAAGCAAAGTTATTACAAAATCTCGGGAATCGGATGTTTCAAAACAAAAACAACAATCATTTAAACAAAGCCGGGAGGAGTGTCAATATACTCATCGCCGGGATGATCATTCGCGGCGGGAGGATTTCTCAGGATGGAAAATTTGACAGGATTCACTGGATGAGGATCCCATATCGGGTCGCCACGTTGTATCTGATTAGTCTGGATGGCAACGATGTGGTCCGCCACATAAGGAATATCGGGGTGAAGGGCCAATAGCTCGGCAGTTCGCTGAGACAAGTCAATCCACTGAAGCATTTCCTCAAAGGTAATGCTCTCCCTCCCATGGTAGGCCAAAAGGCAGCGGGTGAGATGGTTGAAGCCTTGATCAAAGCTCGCCTCTTGAGAAGCAAAAAACTCATCAGAAAGCTTGTAGGCATCCACAGCCGCTGGACCCGCTTCCTCGGTGGCCTTATTCGCAGCGGCAAGCTGTTCCTTCATACTCGCGATCTCCTCACGCGCTGTCAATAACCCCTCAGCAGATGTGCGAGCTTCTTCCTTCAGAGCCAACACTTTCTTCTGCAACTCTACATCCAGTTTAGCGCTCTCCGCCATAGCTTTCCTCATCCGGTCAACCTCGGTCAGGGCCTCTGAGCCCTTTTTATCAGCAACGATCCTGGATTTGTCCGAGGCCCCAAGGGCCACCGTTACCTTCTTCAGCTCTGCCTTACGCTTCTCAGCGGCCTCAATCGCCTTGTTTATGCGAGTCCCGAGCTGAAAAAGAGACAGAGTTATAGGCCCGACAGAAACACTGAAAGAAATAAAAGAATACAAGACAAGTAAAAACTCACCATCGAGGCGGCAATTCCAAATTGACTTGACAGATCTTTGAGTTCGGCAACCTCATCACCGGCAGGGGCGTCGTCTTGAACCACGATGCGAGCAGTAATACCTCTCCCGATCTCCATCTGAACCCCGGGCGGCGAGTCCCACGCTAGGCGACCCAAAGGAATGACATCAGCAATAGGATCCCTAATCTGGCTCGCCTTAGTCATATCGAGACCTTGGGTGAAATTGGCATCCAACCACACAGCCTCTTTCCCCTTGTAACCACGGGGCAACGTCCCAGTCGGTAGCGGCTCCACCCCCTCGAGGACCTCTTCAACAATGACCTCAGCCCGCTCAGAGCCTTTATCAGTAGCTCGCTTAGCCGTGCGATTAGATCCCTTGCCAGCACCACCTGCAGTTTTGGTTTTTTCGGTTCGGATCGCCTTACGCCCCTGGGTCTCGCTGCGGGTTCAACTGCGATCTTTTGAGAGCGGCCTGGCTTGAGCTGTGCGGTGAAACGCCACCACGGTCTTACTCGGATCATATGTCTTATCAATAATAGATGCGTCCACAGTGCGGGGAACTTTCCCCAGAGCCTGCTTCAAGGTCGCCTGACGAGCTTTATCTTGCTCATCAGCAAGCCTTGTCCTTTGAGCTCGGCGTTCAATAGCGTCCATACCTCCAAAAAGGGTTTGTTATAAACGGATCCAAAAGAAAGAGAAACCACAACTTACGAAATAAGCAAATAAATATCAAAGAAAGTTACAAGATGGTCTTCTGCTTGGGTCGCCCCCACATACATGACACTTAGACGGAAAACATTTGCCTAAGTGACAATCTCATATCCAATCAGGATCGCTCTCCTCGGGGACCATGGCAACTAACGGCTCCGCTTTACCCGGACCCGCGATGCCAGCCAGGCGCGCTAATGGAAGGGCCGAGTCTAGGAGATCAACCCAAGCCACATTTTTCAAGGAGGCCTCGACCCCATCGGATTGAATAAGCGTCATGAGTCCTTTGACGAAGTGCCGCTCAGAAACTGGAGGCTCGTCAATTGAAAGGGTGGACTTTACCATGCGCTTTGCGGCCTTAGAAAACGGACAGCCAACCTTGGACTCCACCTTAAGGATCCGCTCCTCCCATCTATGAATCTTATTTGGTAGCAAAAACAACAAGCGAGGCGTCTTAGTCCTTAGGGATATTTGCCCCGGCAGACCCGTGCCACAGAACAAGTGAAATTGTCCCAGCAAAGTGAGCGTGGGTTCTATCTTCATCGTCCGACACATCACGATAAAGGCCATAATCGGAATGACGGCCCCAACAGCAAAATCAGAAGGCAGAGCTCCCATCAGCTCGCAAATCCTAACAAAAAACGGATCGAATGGAGGCCTGAGTCCCGCAAAAAAATGATCGAAATGCAGAATTAGGGTATCATCCGGGCGGCGAGCACAAACGTAATCCTCGCGGTCTCCGGGATTTAACTTATCCTCCTCCTTCGAATAGTCAGGAAAAGAAAATCAGTAAAAGCTTGTGTCAATTTTAAATCGGCGGCGGATAAATTTGTTAAGATCGTCGCTGTCACGAAGCCTCGCCCACTTTTTCTCCAACGCCTTCTCATACTCCGCCAGGATAGCGAACTCTCTTGCGACTTACGGATTGTTAGGTCTTTGGTTTTTTTGCTTTGCGCGGCCTCCCGACGATTGTTTTGGGATCCTTTTCCTCTTTGGTTTCTTAGGAAGCTCCCAAACAATCTTGCGAGGTAGGGGCATTCTCATCCTCGCTGAGACCCCATCGGCTTTCGTGAAGAGCGGCGTCCTCAAATAAGCCTCGTCTTGATCGGCGGAACCACTTGGTGGATCGGTAGCTTTGTTCTTCAACCTCGGACATCCTCTTTCACCACCTCGCTAGTGCCTACCACTTTGGGCTCGAGCCATTTCTTTGCGACTCTTCTTACGTCGCGCGGGACGGGGTCGGGAAACATAGAATCTAAACCGAAGGATCATCGCCTACTCGAGCTCGGCCCCTCCCGGTTATCTCTTCAAGCACGTCGTTTCGCGACACACCTCCGAGCCTGGAGGGTCGTCATCCCCCGCATCCTGAGCATAATCGTAGGCCTCCTGATCTTCGTCGGAGTTGCCCCCCAAAGAACGTTCTCCGTCGGACATCCTGCAAAAACAAGAGGAAAAGGTGGAGCTTTCAGACCTGGGATAATAAGAATTAAGCCAGGAAGGTAATCGCACCCATCTCGACGCCCTCCACTCCGTTTTTACAGGAGAAATGGAAAGCAAGTTGCCAGAAAGGGAAATACAAATTCGAAAAGCAAACAATAGGGGTTTCTGGGCTAAATCGCCAACCTCCCCCTCTCCCCTTTTCCAGAAAAACCACCCCCACAATAAGAACACCAACCCAAAAAAAACAAAACAAAAACCTTAATTTTTTCCTTGAAAAACATCTTACATATAAACACATTGCCAAACAGCGGATCAAATTCCATAAAAAGCTCGAAATTCAGAAAGAAGAACAAGGAAAAAGGGACAAGGGGGAGGAATTTACCTGTTTCGGGGAGGAAAGTGAAATAAGCAGCCGCGAAAACACACCGGAACCTTCAAACTCTTTCCGGAAACCTCGAGTTCGCTTCAACCACCACTCAATCTTCTACAAACCTTCACCGGAAAACCTTAGCCAAATCTCAGAAGGGGGAGATAAAACTAGAGGAAAAGGTAGGAGGAAAATAAGGAAGTAAAAAGTGAGAAGGTGTGAGGGGAGCCAGCCTTATATAGGCAATGGAATTTCAATCGTGTGGCTGGCAGTTGATCCATCCAACAGTTGAGGATTGCGCGGTCGATTTGAATTCCAAAATTCAAAAACTGCCATCATTATGGGAGTTAGTTAATGCCCACATAATTGCGGTTATCGAGGAGCCAGCGGCGACCACGATCGACTCTTGAATCGCCCGAATAATCCGCCAGCGAGCGAAAGCCTCGCGAGGCGACAAGGTCACAAATCTGAGCCCGAGTTGCTTGAAGGCGCTTGCTTTGAAAGCACGGTCCTTAGCGAACAAGTCACATCGGCGACAAGGTCGCAAATCTGAGCCCGAGTTGCTTGAAGGCGACGGCGACAAGGTCGCAAATCTGAGCCGAGTTGCTTGAAGGTTTGAAAGCACGGTCCTTAGCGAACAAGTCGCATCGGATGACAAGGTCGCAAATCTGAGGCCCAGAGTTGCTTGAAGGCGCTTGCTTTAAAAGCACGGTCCTTAGTGAACAAGTCGCATCAGACGACGAGGTCGCAAACACATTGTCCCTGAGCTCTCTACTCCACGCTCGACATTTTCACGAAAAATGACCAAGACATGGAGTAGGGGCCATTGATGATACAAATAATATCGCCACCATTTAGTCTCGGAAATAGCCTCTGACCCCCCATCGCCGAGGAAGGTCCGCGACTACATCATCGGTGACGCCATATGATATCAAGTCAAGGTCGCTGAGATCGACCTAGCCTAGACCGTCACCAGAGCTAGGGGCCGGTCCGTGACCTTGGGTAAAAGGCCCTCAAAGGGACGCACAAGATTTGAGAGGAAACAGGGAGAAAAGGCAAGACAAACAGTGCTGGCGGCCCTTGCGACCCCAGAGATCGCCGCCGGATATTATATCCACTTGCAGTTAGATACTTAATGTTTACTTAGCTATTAAGTATAATTAGTGACTAAGGCGCTTCACACCTTGATCTCTTTCTTAGCTCTTAAGTTTACTCTTCCTATAAAAGGAAGTCTTGTGTAACCTAAATCATATATACATTCTAATCAAAGAAACAGGCCAAAGTTACGGAAAAAAAAACACTTGCCTCTCTATCCTCTCCTCTCATTGCCGCCGCGTCTCCGGCTAGTACACACGATCACCCCCCAAAATAAGCCAGATATCCACCACACAAACACCACTAAAACAACCGTGATGATTTATGCATCATCACCTCATTTTTTCGGATTTCATTGAGGGCTAGCTGTTGAAGATATAGTTATGACTAGTAATTAGTTTAATATTATTCGAATATTATTATTGTATTTATGATGTTACTTGCCCTCCAAGTATTCTCAAACTATAAGTATGTACTTGTACCTACAATTCAATCAACGAAATCAATCAATTATTATTTGACAATATGGTATCAAGCTAATTATTGATCTCTCTTTCTCATACCGAGAGATTTTATGGTGCAACGGTTGTAGGAAGGTTATACCAAGTGGCATACATTAGAGCCTCTTATTTTTACTCTCTTTCACATAATACACTTTTATCGTGTGTGAGAGGTTAGAAATGAGTGGTTGTAATGTATCTTACTTTAAAAACCTTCCTACAACTGTTGTATTTTAAAATTTCACTTCTCATACCAAGTCCAAACTTCTCTGCTCGCCTAAACCCTAATCGTCCTCTCAACCATCAATCCATTATCCACAATACATATTATAAAATGGGACAATTATCCAAAATGACACATATTGAATTTAATTAGACAAAAAGACACCTAAAACAAAATTTTAGTTATAAGGACACAAATTAGATAGATAGACTAAAATACCATTAATGAAGAAAAATAAAAGAAATAAGAGGAACATCGTTGTTGTTTTTTTTTTTTTTTTTGACGATGTCGTTTGTTGTTGGTTTGTTTAATTTTTTTTTTTTTTTTTTTTTTGCTTCAGATCGGCTGAAAGTGTGTGTGTGTTTTTTTTTTTCTGGAGGTTTGAAGGTGTATTTTTTTTTCTTTTTCCTTGGACCCTAAAAGTGTTTTTTTTTTTTTTCCAGGGACCATCACGATGCATTCACCACTATATGATCGATGACCACGCGGTCATTGACCACCCCGAGCGATGACCACCACGAATCTACGATGCATTGGCCACGCGATGCATTGACAACCGCGATCGATGACCACCCTCGATCGATGACCACCCGATGCATTGACCACCGCTACGCGCATTGACCACCGTGATTCATTGATTACCACGATGCATTGACCACCAAGATTCAATAACCTCCGCGATGCAATCGACCACCGAGATCGTTTACCACCGCTTATGCATTCACCTCCGCGA
The DNA here is from genome assembly GCA_026214975.1 of Gentiana macrophylla. Taxonomy (NCBI): domain Eukaryota; kingdom Viridiplantae; phylum Streptophyta; class Magnoliopsida; order Gentianales; family Gentianaceae; genus Gentiana; species Gentiana macrophylla. The sequence continues at coordinate 120,117,198 of CM047805.1, forward strand.
TGCATTGACCACCCCGATCAGATGACCATCCGATGCAAGGACGCTTCACGATGCATTGACCACCACGATGCATTGACCACCGCGATGCCTTGACAACCGAAATTAATTGACCACCACGATGGATTGACTACCGCGATGCAGTGACCACCCCCGATGTATTGACCGCCGCAATGCAGTGACACCGGGATGCAGTGACCACCGCGATGCAGTGACATTTGACGATGAAGTCACATGTGACGATGAAGTGACATTTGACGATGAAGTGACATGTGAATTGGGCTACTCGTGAGCTACTCGTACTCCACTTGCAAAAGAGTTTGACTCGATTCGATTTTTTTCAAGTTCAAACTCAAGTCGAGCTACTCGAATAATTAACCGAGGCGATCCCGCGATGCAGAGACATTATGATGCATTCACTTCCGCGATGAAATGACCAACCCAATGCATTGACCACCGCGATGCAGTGACCACCCCCGATGCATTGAGTGCCGTGATGCATTGACCGCCGTGATGCAGTGACATTTGATGATGCGGCACCGGGATGGAGTGATCACCGCGATGCAGTGACATTTGACGATGAAGTGACATGTGACGTTGCAATGACATTTGATAATGAAGTGACATGTGAATTAGGCTACTCGTGAGCTACTCGTACTCGATTCGCAAAAGAGTTTGACTCGATTCGGTTTTTTTCGAGTTCAAACTCGAGTCGAGCTACTCGAATAATTAACCAAGGCGATCTCGTGATGCAGAGACATTGCAATGCATTCACTTCCGCGATGAAGTGACCAACCCAATGCATTGACCACCGTGATGCAGTGACCAACCCAATGTCTTGATCACCCCGATGCATTCACCACCGTGATCACGGTGACCACCGCGATGCAATGACCACCGTGATCACGATGACCACCGCGATGCATTGATCACCTTGATGCATTGACCATCGTGACACATTTACCATCGATCACGATTACCACCGAGATGCATTGACCACCTATGATCGCATGACCACCATGATGCAAGGACCACCCCGATGTAGTGACCACCATGATCGCGATGACCACCTCAATCACGGTGACCACCACGATCATTGACCACCCCGATGTAGTGACCACCCCGATGTAGTGACCATCGCGATGCGATGACCACCCGATTCATTGACCACCGTGATGCGGTGACGCCGGGATGTAGTGACTACGCGATGTAGTGACCATCGGGATGCAATGACCACCGCGATGCAATGACATTTGATGATCGACACCACGATGATATTTTGATATTTTTTACTTAATTTAAGAAATTCGATATCTTTTTCATAAAATTGACTTCAAAGGGCTATATCTTTTGAAGTACACAGAAAAATGGAACACTAAAACAATAAGTAGTTTTTTTATCTTCCATTTTGTCAACACCTAGCACACCCAGTCACTACAACATCATTGTTCTCCTTTTTCTTCTTACCATTCCAATTCCCCACATTCCAAACCTTAAAAATAACTCAAATAATCATATAATACCTTTTTTTTACGCCTGCAACGATTGACGCAATGACCCCTTATGCAATGATTTATGCAGTGACACCCACCTTATGCAACGATTTATGCAGTGAGACCTTATGTAACGATCTATCACGGTGATTACAACATTTGCAACGATTTATGCAGTGACAACAAAATTTGCAATGGTTTATGCAGTGACACCCAACGATTGTCATTACAAAAATAAAACATTTCCGACTTAATTTCTGAAATCCATTTTTGTTTTTGAAAAAAATGATGTTATTTTCTCTCTTATATTCAATATTTTAAACGGTTTTATCTTTTGACATAAAACTCCGATCATCGTAATTCTTTCACCATAATTCATATTTTCTTGTTATAGTTATTCTGATATCTCATTTGATATTTTTCCAACTTAATTTCTAAAAATCGAATTTTTCTTCTCAAAAATCGACACGATGCAACAATATTGCCATGAAGTAACATGTAAAAATGCCGTGATATTTGATGATGTAGTGACATCAATGTCACCTGACTTGGCTCACTTATCATTATTTGTAGTGACAATAATAAAGAACTTCTAAGTAAAAGATTGTAGTGACAATAATAAAGAACTTCTAAGGAAAAGAAATAAACAGAAGAGAACAGAACTCGTCACTTCTTTCATTGACTTGCAGTCTGCTGATGCTTATTTGCTTGCAAAAAATACAAGAGAAACAGCAATCCCCAAAAAAAAAAACTAGAGAAACATACTATGGATAAAGATGAAAAATTAAAAACAAAGTCAAAGCTACTCAAACTATATGTTGTGACTAACGTCTCTTGTCTTTGCACCAGAAACAAACTCTTTTATTATAGCTTTATCTTTATCCTCTGCAATTTCAAACTCCCTTAATTCATTGGTTCCTTGGTACTGCTGATAAACTCCAAGATGATTTTTATCGTTATCTTTATCATCTTTATCCCTTATTTTATCAAATAATAGGGTGCAGTGAGCCAGTGACACCACAGTTCGACTTTCCGGATGTGGAATGTACACAGTAGAAGTTCAACTTTCCAGTGGTTGAACCACAGTGACTCGATATAGTGCCCGAAAAGTAGATTTGGTATAACTAAAGCCGACATTTTTCTGGTTTCCCAACAGGTTCCCAGGGCACAGTCACATTAGACCAAGCACTCTAGTTGTTCGATTCTTAAAAACCTCAATTTGAGGTGTTAGAAACTCTAGAATTGCTTCTTCCAGTTCAAAAAAATCAACCACGAGACCTCGCAAAACTTTTTTTCCATTAACAAGAAGAGAATAGCTATGCCCTGGGCAAAAATTAAAATCACAAAGGGATGATTCTACAGAAAAAAAAATCATGGCTTACCCGTCGGCTCTGCCACACTGACCGGGGCGGGAGGAAAGGCAAGCCAACAGCCTACCGGAACCAAATTGTTCTTCAATATGTATCGCGTTTACGTGCTCAATTTTTTCCGATGCAATCTAGCTAATGGTATTATGCATACATACATGTTTGATTCAAAAACAGTTATCAAATTTTTCCTTCAGTTATGTTAATAATACCTGATGAAATGCTGCATCCATGAAGATTTAGCCGCCGGAGTCAATTCCTGCTGGAATCATCAGCAAAAGCCACCGCCGCTGCCGTCGATCTTCTTGCCGGAAGAAGACAATTAAAAGGAGGTAAAGATCAGGACCATCCACTGCTACCAACATCATTGACGGATGTTGGAGATGTAACCCAAACTGGGCCGACCATCATCAGTGACGATGCTGGATTTTATCATGTATAATTTTGGGTCAATTTAATCTAGGGATGATCGAATCAAGGATGATTTTGGGGGTGATTTTAGACTGAGCCTGAGAGTCTCTCTCAGGTTGCCTACGTATCCTATTGTGTTCCAGGAATCAAGTCACACGTAGTTCCTGGAAGTGTATATTTATAGGGAGTTCATTACCCTAACCCTAAACCATGTCGGTTTGGGTAAAATACAGTATTAGCCCTTTCGGCTTTTACTAGCTTATATGGGCTTTACCCACTTATGCAAGTAACCACATGGATAATGGGCCTGCGTGTCTAGAGTGGACTTCGTCCGTGCCCGAACTTTCCGACTTCGGTATCGAGATGGACCCTATCGTCTTGGTTCTCTCGATCACGTCGGTCGCCGATGCCTCAAATCGTAATTCGACCGCCAGGCTATCACTTATTCTTGTTTCGGGAGGACTATCTCGTGACGCCACGTGGAGGTGCGGTATTCGGTATCGTCATAAGCCCCCGAGATCTATCTGAGCTCTTGAGGTCAGGTCTGATCTGTCAAAGGTGTATCTCGGCCACTGTCGTCCAATGATCGGAATTTAAACCTGCCCTGCGGACTTACTTCCCGTGGAGTCCGACATACGGATTTTCCATATCCGCTGGCGCGGACTTTTTGCCTTAGCATTTTCGTCCTTGGACTTATAATGTGTGGCTAAGTGGACATCGACTTTGATGCCGTAGCTGTCGAATGAATGATGAGATGTCCAACTTGGGACTGTCTCGGTTGAAGTTGACTTCTCTGAAGAATCTGATTTAATCCTTCTTTTCTTTTGTCTTTGATATACACTATCTTTCTTTATTGCGGCCTTTGGCCTTATTACACATCGGCTTCTCCCATGTCGATGTACATATGTCGATTCTGCTCCCCAAGTATCATGAGAACCTTAGGATTGGATCATATTTGTATTTTATTGGGCATGTTGTCCGACCTGCAGACTCATCGCCTGCGGTCAGCGAGTGCTGTCGGTGGATTTCGAGAAAATGCGAGATGGAGCTCAATTCCTCTCTGGGTGAAGTTAAGCGCACTTCGGAAGGAGAGGATGCTTGCTGCGAAGCGAGCTTGATCGAGTTCCTCTCATGTCGGCGGCGGCGAAAAAGACGCGTCATCGGGTTCCGCAAGTCGATCGAGCTCGATGATGATCTCGGCTGTGATGATGCGTATGGCGATGATAGGTGGTTACATTCTGGCGGTGAATCACGCTTTGCATGTCTATCCAGGGTTTGATGTAAGTAAACTTGCTTGCGCCACCATTCTATGAGCCCGAGGCGGAGAAGCAATACGACCAATATAACGAGGAGTTCAATCGAGGGAATCTCACGGCTCAAATATGGTCCTCGACCTACGCAAGCCGCCGATACCGCCTTCGCCATTTGTCATCACCGAGCCGACTCGATGCTACTTCCAGCCGTTGACCTTCGAACTTATATTCGACCTTCCGAACTTTGCCTTGTTATGGCTGGTCTTCGTGCCTAGGTTTTTGCCATTTGTCGCATGTCGATTCCCATTTCTTTGCTCGCTTTTTCATGAGTATTCAATGTCGACTCGTTGTTATAAGCCCCCCGAAGTATAATACGATTCATAATCTTCGTTATACTTTCGATAGTTCCATTTGTCGATCATCTCAGAACTTGTCTTCCATGCCTTAGCATTTTTTGGACTTTTCTTTGTTGTTGCGTAGTAGAAGAGATGCCCCTGGCTGCCTCCTTTTGTTTGTCGAAATCGATTCCCTTTCGGCTGTTATATACATTTCCGGCTACGATGTCCTAGTAATTACTATCTAAAAAGACTGGTAATACGTAACTGTCGCTCCGGATCTCGGTGTCATGGTGTTTCTTTGTCGTTCATGACTCATGACACATGATTACCGAGAGATTTGGACATGATCCGAACTCGATGCCTAGCTTTATTTTGCTTCAGTTTTTTTGCAGTATTTTGTTTCCTTTTCTCTTTTATCCTCTTTTCCACATCGATGCGTTTCAGCTTTCGAGCCTTGGCTCTGTTTTGCTTTTGCTTTATTTTTCGCGTGTCGATGTGTATGTTGCCCCCCAAGTGATTATGAACATTTGGTTCTTATTGCACTTATGTGTTTTAGCTGAGATCGACCCGTTTGCCTTGGAATTTTTTGTCCTTTGGACTATTTTTTTGCTATGGGCGGGTCGACGCGCAGGATGTTTTGGCCCGACTATGCAAACCGTGCCTTTGCCTTGGCCTTTTTTGCCTCATGAGCTCGTTTGGCCTTTGCTGGCGTTTTAGTCCGACTATGCGAACAGTCCCTTTGCTTTGGCCTTTTTCGCCCCTCACGCTCGTTTGGCTCTTGACTGGGACGTTTGGCCCGACTATGCGAACCGTCATTTGTCTCGGCCTTTTTCGCCTCTTAGGCTCGTTCGGCTTTCGACTGGGACATTTGGCCCGACTATGCGAACCGTCCTTTGTCTCAGCCTTTTTCGCCTCTTAGGCTCGTTCGGCTTTCGACTGGGACATTTGGCCTGACTATGCGAACCGTCCTTTGCTTTGGCCATGTTCGCCTCTTGGGGTCGTTTGGCTCTTAGCTGGGACATTTGGCCCGACTCTGCGAACCGTCTTTTTGCCTTTGCATTTTTCGCCCACTAGACTTATTTTGCTTTTGGCTGTACTGAGGGATCCGACTTGCGTACTTTTGAATTTTGAATTCGAATTCGACCTTCCTTTGAATGTTGTTTGTGTTGTTGAATATTTGCCTAGGGTGTAGTCCTTTGGACTTAATTCCCTGCGACGTTGTTTTATAGGGTGTAGTCCTTTGGACTTAATTCCTTAAGCCCTTCGAAGTGTAGTATGAGTGCATGACTCATGGTACACTTGAATATGAAGTCGACTAGCGTTGTCTTGCCTCATGGGCTTGACTTGGCTATTTGGTCGAGCTCGATTCGATTTGTCGTGCCTCGTCGGTGATGAACTGGTTGAATTAAATAACTCCTCATTCGATTTCGCGTGCCGTGGTGCTTATGAACCGGTCGAATAAGGTATCCATCGTGGGATCTTCCAACTGCCTCACATCGTGGCTTATTGGCTGGTTGGGAGTGATATAAGCACTGTCATTTACTTGGTTTTATTCACTATTTTATTCTAAATCCATCATGTCGAGGATTAGTTGTTGTGGTTGACTTTTGCCACTTTTATCTTTTAATCACATGGACTTGTAAGCAAGGCATAATCTGAAAAGAAAACCACTCAAATAAAATGCATCAAAACCAATTGTCGTGTCGACATATTACAAATAACTATGAATGTAAAAACTGCAAATAAGATAGGTCGATCCCGGCGTGGGGAGAGTTCCTGAAATAAAAAGGCTCGTTTCGCCAAGCTCGGCTAGGAGAGTTCCAAAATAAGATAGCTCGACCCGCCAGTTCGGTAGGGTGAGTTCCAAAATAGGATAGCTCGACCCGCCAGTTTGGTAGGGTGAGTTCTAAAATAGTATAGCCCGAAGATAAGATGCCGAGTCGCACTCGGACTTATTAAAGATTTTCCCATCGGTGAGCTCCAAATATGATGCCGAGTCGAGCTCGGACTTATTAAAGATTTGCCCATCGGTGAGCTCCAAATATGATGCCGAGCTCGGTCTTATAGAATATGACGCCGAGCCGAGCTCGGTCATATAGAATATCATGGCGAGCCGAGCTCAGTCTTATAGAATATGATGCCGAGCCGAGCTCAGACTTATTAAAGATTTGCTCGAGAGAGCTCCAAATATGATGCCTAGTCGAGCTCGGACTTATTAAAGATTTGCTCATCGGTGAGCTCCAAATATGATGCCGAGCCGACCTCGGTCTTATAGAATATGGCGCCAGTCGAGCTTGGTCTTATAGAATATGATGCGGTGAGCTCGGTCTTATAGAATATAACGCCGAGCCGAGCTCAGTCTTATAGAATATGATGCCGAGCCGAGCTCGGTCTTATTAAATATTTGCTCAAGAGAGCTCCAAATATGATGCCGAGTCGAGCTCGGACTTATTAAAGATTTGCCCATCAGTGAGCTCCAAATATGATGTCGAGCCGACCTCGGTCTTATAGAATATGACGCCGAGCCGAGCTCGGTCTTATAGAATATGATGCCGTGGCGAGCTTGGTCTTATAGAATATGATGCCGATACGAGCTCTGTCTTAGGACAGGACGAGTCCGTAGAGCTCGAATGCCGGTGCTCGATATCTCGAGTCTTTGTGGTGCAATGTGATTGTGATAAAAAAACATTGCATATATAATAAAGGCTTACAAAGTGTATAAGAATTTCAAATAATGATTGTAAGAACCGGGAGAGCTAACGAGCTCGGCTCGATCCTTGGAGCTTGAGAACTCGCCGTGGATAGCTAAAACGGTAGATGATTCGCGAGCTTTCTTGGCGCCACAAAGCAGTGTCTTTCCGGTGGAAATCAGACCTCAAAGCGGACTCCGATCGGCACGAAATTTGGAGGATCGTTCTTCCTCAATTTTCTTCGATGTGACCGGTATAATTGTTTTTTCGACGGCTCAATCTCCGGGAATAAGCGCGATCTGGCGCAGTGCCGCCCGAGAATCCTGCTTTGCTTTTTGCTTCCTGCGGCAACTTCCTTGTCATGATCGGGAAATCAAACGAACTCCGATTGGCCTAAAATTTTGAGGGCTTGTTCGGTCCTCATAATTCTTGAATCTGACTGGTGGAAATCTTGTTCCAACGGTTCAATTGTCGGGAATATTCAGCCGACTTGGAACCTGCATATTAGGGTTCTGCTGCATTTCTATAATACAACATCAACTTATTTGGGACGATCGGGCACTCAAATCAACTCCGATCGACATGAAATTTGTAGGGCTTGTTCGTCCCTCCTTATCCTTGGATCTGAACGGTGGAAATCTTGTTCCACCGGTTGAAACTCCGATAATAATCCGTCGATCATTGCGTTTTTTGGTGGCTCTTTGCGTTTTGGTGATCTGGCGACATCTTTCCGGCAACGAACGGGTATGGAAACGGACTCCGATCGTCATGAAATTTGGAAGGCTTGTTCGTCCCTCTGTATCCTTGAATCTGAACGGTGGAATTTTTCTTTCGACGGTTCAATTTCCGGAAATCTACCACCAATCTGACTGCGTTTTTTGCATCTTTTTGCCATTAACTTGATCACCATCACACCTTGATCCATCACCGATAGAAGGCCCTCCTTCCAGCGCCAATGATGATGCTGGATTTTGTCATGTATAATTTCGGGTCAATTTAATCTAAGGATGATCGAATCAAGGATGATTTTGGGGGTGATTTTAGACTGAGCCTGAGAGTCTCTCTCACGTTGCCTACGTATCCTGTTGTGTTCCAGGAATCAAGTCACACGTAGTTCCTGGAAGTGTATATTTATAGGGAGTTCATTACCCTAACCCTAAACCATGTCGGTTTGGGTAAAATATAGTATTAGCCCTTTGGGCTTTTACTAGCTTATATGGGATTTACCCACTTATGCAAGTAACAACATGGATAATGGGCCTGCGTGTCTAGAGTGGACTTTGTCCGCACCCCGAACTTTCCGACTTCCGGTATCGAGATGGGCCCTATCGTCTCGGTTCTCTGATCACATCGGTCGCCGATGCCTCAAATCATAATTCGACCCTTGGGCTATCACTTATTCTTGATTCAGGAGGACTATCTCGTGACGCCACATGGAGGTGCGATATTCGGTATCGTCAATCAGCAATTAGCCAAATGCGCCTTAGGTTTTGGCCAGTTCGCCACCAGTGGCAAAAGCGGCCGGATCTACAAAGTCACCGATCCACGACTTCTAACAACTCCTGCCGATTTCCGTTCAAGTACAACCCCATAGAAGGTAAAATGAGGAAAGTGAAAGGCGACTTGGGGCGATGCCGGGAGAAGCCATTGTGGTGCATTGGATGAAACACCTTATACGACATTGCAGGCAGCTTTTTGTAAGAAATGGTAATTTAGAGAAGTTAAAAAAAATGTGTCCTTATAAACGATGATCTTTTTTTGGTGTCCTAAATGCTAATTAAGTCTCAAAACTTGTCCTTATAAACAAATAACACTTATAAAATTAAACCGCCAAAATTATCACTTATGGCGTGCACAAGTTTTCCACTACCTTCGAGGCCAAGGAGTTTTCGGATACATAAACGGATCTATTGCTCAGCCACCCCACCGGAGACCATCACCGACGATAAAGGGCAAAAGTCGGCCAACCCTGCCCATGCCACATGGATTCAACATGATAGTCTTATCTTAAGCACTATCACCTCCTCTCTTTGAAGATGTATTAATGCAGGTATACCATGCTACAAAATCCGCAGATATTTGGAAAGCTATTGAAACATGTTTTGTGTAACTTTGTACTCAACTCACCTCAACCCTAAAGGGTACACAATCGGCTATGGATTATTACGTCACAATTAAACGACTTACTGATGAATTGGCTATAGATGGGCATCCACTCGATCCGGACGAAATTATTGCATACCTTCTCGCCGGCCTTGGACCAGAGTATGAGTCCCTCGTTACCATTATATCAGCCCGAACTCAAATCTCCCTAGAAGTGGTATATATATTATTGCTTACTACGGAGTCACATCTTCAACACCATACTGCATTACCCACCCCTCCGATGTCCCACTCACCGGCGGTTGTAGCAACCAATGTCACTTCCTCACCGTCGGCCCCACCGCAAAACTCTTACAGAGGACATGGCTCCTAAAACATCAGAAATAACAGAGGCCGGGGCCGGTCTGAATCATTTCGAAGCCGAGGGTCCGGAAGGTAGAACTCCAACCCGTATGCTCATTTTGTTGTCTGTCAGAATTGTGAAATACGAGGTTACTCTGCTCAACATTGTTGTCGCCGTTACGATACTCCACCACCACCTCGACCCCAACACACGCATTTAGAACATGAATTATCAACGGGACCCACCGTCGTCCCCCAAATTAGTGGATCCCTACACCGAGCAACCCACCACATGACAAACAACCTTCTCAATCTCAACATTCAATCAACCATATGATGGTCCGGACCGGGTAAATATTGGTGATGGATCGGGTTTAATAATATCTTACCTTGGTTCCTCGAGTTCTAATACTCTATTCGGTCTTATACTCTAAATGTTGTTGGTTTTGTTGTTGCTCATGCTTTACGCACCAATCTATTATCTCATCCATCGGTTTGCTTCGATAATTCCGTATATTTTGAGTTTCATGATTCTTACATTGTTGTGTAGGATTACTCGGGCCGCATCCATCATAGAGGTTTTCTTAAGGGACGGTCTCTACCACTTTTCCAAATTACTTCCACCATATCCCGGCTTGTGCTCTTGCTTCAAGCCATGATTCCTCTTCCTTGTGGCATCAATGTCTCAGTCATTGCTGTCAACCCATCATTGCTCAAGCTCTACGTAGTTTTGATATTTTTATTTCAAATAAATCACCAGCCTATGTTTGTGTCGTGCATCAATTAGATAAGAGTCATCTTCAGTCTTTACCTTTGTCGATTTTTACTTCTTATGCGCATTTAGAATTAATTTACTCCGATGTTTGGGGTCCTTGTGTTGAAACATCGATTTATGGATCGCGTTATTATGTGAGTTTTGTGGATAATTATACAAATTTTCTTTGGATTTATCCTTCACATCTTAAATCTGATGTTGAAACTGTTTTTCCTACCTTTCAAAGCTTATTTAAACATCAGTTTAACTCTAAAACCAAAGCCATATAATTTGACTGGGGTGGCGAATTTCAACGTTTAAATAAACATCTTGTCTTTATGGGAATCGATCACCGTCTCTCTTGCCCTCATACACATGAACAAATGGGCATGGTTGAACGACGTCATTGACACATCGTTGAGGTTGATCTTTCTCTTTTACCCCACTCAAACCCACCACTTCTTTGTTGGGAAGATGCATTTGTTACCGCCACCTATCTCATCAACCATCTACCCGCCAAAGTCCTTAATCACAATATCCTTATATAATGATACATCATCGCCCTCCCAATTATTCCTTCCTACGCGCTTTCGATGTGTGCTGTTGGTCAAACCTTCATCCGTATAACCGTTATAAAATGGATTTATGCTCCAAAACCTGCATATTCCTTGGCTATGTCCTTTATCATCATGGTTATAAGTGTCTTGACCTCGAATCCGGTTGCATTTATGTCTCCCGCCACGTTGTATTTGATGAAAATACCTTTCCTTACACGTCATCCACTTTAACTCTCAAGACTGAGTCCATCGCTATTCCACTTCCTCCCACATTATCTTCAACGTTATCTACTCCCACTCCCCCGGCTCGTTCTTCATCTATGTCATCCAACATCCCTTCACCCGACCCTTCTTCAGCCCAAGCTTCTTCAACCGATTCAGCAATTAGCTCCCCCCTCTGAATCCTCACCGAATTTGTCCCCTCTCCTCCTCCTACTCGGTCAATGGTTACTCGTTCCCAAAAAAATTCCCTCAAGACCAAATCACTTCATCATGACTACATTGTTATCCTCTTCCCAAAGCACTTCTTTCAGAAGCCCAAACCACCGAACCCACTTCCTACTCTGAAGTTGTCAAACACCGTGTTTGGCGTATTGCTATGCAAGATGAGATCAATGCATTGGATCAAAGTTATACTTGGTACTTGTTCCCGTACTCATCTGATATGAATTTAATTGGTAATAATTAAATAGGTTTATCGTGTTAAGCATCACGTAGATGGTCGTTTTGAGCGTAAGCGCGTCTTGTTCCCGAGTGTTTCCATCAAGCTACCGGCATTGACTATCACAAAACGTTCAGCCATGTTGTGAAACCCATTACCGTTTCGCTCTCCTTGCTTTAGTTGTCACTCGGAACTGGTCTATTAAACAGGTAGACGTTCAAAATGCATTTCTTCATGGTTATTTGACTCATAGTGTGTTCATGCAGCAGCCTCATGATTTTCAGCATCCAGAGTATCTAGATTATGTGTGCCGACTCAAAATTGATTTGTATGGACTCCGCCAACCCCCTGTGCTTGGTTTTCTCGATTTACGTATGTCATTACCTCTTATGGATTTGTGGAATCAAAAGTTGATTCCTTTCTTTACTGTATTACCGAGGTTCCGTTTTAATTTGCTCATTTATGTTGACGACGTTATTGTCACGGGATCCACTCCTACCTAGTGGATCATGTTATCCAGCATTTGGGTCACCACTTTCATGTCAAGGACCTTGGAACGTTACCTTATTTTCTAAGCATTGAGGTTCTCTCCACGACTGATGGTCTATATCTCACTCAACGCAAGTACATTTTTTGATTGCTCCAGAAGGCCGTCTTGGACAAGGCCAAACCGTGTACCACCCCTATGTCCACCAAATGTCGGCTGCCTCAATTATTATTTGACAATAGGGGCATTGGCCCCCACCCTTCAAGCTTTGGGTCCGCTCCTGGAATGAGTTCAATGTTTATCTTTCTCGGTTGTTATGATTATTATTAAAAGGTGCCATAAGCATAGATTGAAGAAGCTTAGAGATATCTTCTAACACTATCAGGTGGTCTTAGGGAAAAAGGTCAACTCCTTTAACAGTGCATATGTTGGGAAAAATTTATCCACAATTAGTCGAGAAGGACTCCACCCGGGAGAGTAACCAAACTTTTTTATGATGGAAGAAGGTCTCAAATAGATGTATGTAGAATCTTTTATCCATCAAATGACAAACTAGGGCAAAATCTATAATACATTTAATCCCATTAGGGAAACATGGGCGAAACTGCGACTATGGTGGGCCAGTACACAACGAATGGCAAAAATAATAGGGAATCTAAGGCCTCCCTTTAATTTCTCAGCATAAAGAGTGCAATAGCCTAAAGGAAGAATTGGTCTAAAAACACTTAGATCGATCCCGTACAACTCACACAAGCATATCATCTCGGTCCAACGTAAAATTGGAAGAATATGACAAACACGAGATAGCTCAACAACTAACCTACATGATACCTCTACATCGAAATGATCGTTATAAAACTCAGTAAAGGTCCATGGCTCTGATAAAAAAGAAGACACAGAAGATAGGATGAAGCGAGCAACCCTAGCTCCCACAGATATTTCCCTATCAAAAACCTCATCGGACAAATAATCTACACACAAATTACTGACAAGTTCCATGAAATAAATGGAACTGAAACTCGGAAATGCTGAGAAGGGATAAGGTTTACTTGTTAGAAACCTAAGTGGATTTGTAGATTGGAGTTCAAGGAGCACTTTTCTCTCACAAATCAGTCATCAAAAGTTATAATGCACAAATACCTTCAATCAAGGGGTAGGTATCTATACGTGCCAAGAGGGGGAGTAGAAAAGTATTTAACACTCTCAAATCTCCTTAAACGGTGGAAATTTGTGAAAAGACGGATATCTCGATGACTTGAGTAGTTATTCAAATAGTTTCATAAGTTGGCTTAGCACGCATCATATACGTCGGCGACATTTCGGTCTAGCACACACTGTCAGCTCGTTCCATATCACCAATGAGTAGACCTAACATGCTATTTATATATCCCGGCTCATCTCTAAAAGGATTTAACATAGGCCAGATCGGTTCTCATACACGTGGCACTCATCCGGATGGACTACATGTATAAGTCTATCTTCGAGTACGGTGTTAGTTTATCTTTCATTTTCGTTATCCCTTATTATTTTCTAAGTATCCAAAGCTCGGCTTCGATGACCAGGACGACATTGCACCAGCTCTGGATTAAAGATCCTCCAGCAGAATAACTAGCGCATGTCGTTCCTTATACTTGTTACAACATGAAGGACGTAGGTCATCCTCTTCTACACGCAACATCTTACTATTAAACCATTGGTCATCATCTCACCATCACCCTAATAAACTCCTCATTCACGCCATCACCACTGGGTGGACCATCAACTCCACCAATATACACTATATAAAGGGACATTCTCCTCCTTATGCATGGTATGTTATTCTTCTTGCAGTCATTATACGCAACACTTACTTGAAATTCCCTCATTATCAAATCACTGACTTGAGCATCAAAGGGTTTTCCTGAAGATAGAACTCCGGGACCCTAACGACTTGTCGCTTTATAGAACCTTAGTATATAGTAGGATTATGTTGTTTATCATCTTCTCAAGGCTTACAATGCGCTTTCAAAGATCGGATCATCCTTGGGCGATCCTCAAGCATCGTCAATTACCTATGGATAACCGCTTCATGTATGATTCATATGTGAAGCAAGGAATTGTCCATACAAACCCTTCCTAACATCTTATCCTTGAATATCATGAATTCACTAGTTATTGATATCGATGATCATATTATGAATTTTGCCGATCAATTGATTCAGAATAAAAAAAACCAATGGAATTGTCTCTCTACTTTCTGTAGGAACAAGTAGGCTTCGTATTGGTGACTTACATTCCTGGATACCGATCCTTGAATTATGCCAACATCGTTGGGATTTGGTATATAAGCTTCACAAGCCTAACTTTACCGCCACATACAACATCACCCCTGAAGAATCATGTGTCTATAATCACATCAGGATGAAATGGAGCTATGAATAGTTGATAATGGCGGGAATGCTTCGCCGGATGATGGCTGGCCGGAGTTAGACATGGCCGCCCTGGCTTTGATACCAAGATAGAAAACAGAGCTCAATAGATTTCTTGTTTCATGGTTTGATTACAAGAGGGAAGCTGCTGTATATACACAGCATATCCAACAAAAAGAATATTCTCAATCTAACAAACTTTCTAGGTATACCAATACTAGAGTGACACATACACATACACATGGATGAATCATAGACATACACATAAATACCACTATCTTAACTCGTAGTGCCCAATTGCTTCCGCCGTGTTTTCAAATGTTTCAAGTGTTCAAAAGACTGAGTTTTCCTAAAGATAAAGCTTTTGAGACAGATATTGAACAATTGTTTCCGAATGAAGGTGCAGAGACTAAAAAAAGGAAAATGATATATGCACTACACAGGAGGTGGGTGTAGTGCACATACACTACATGCGTTACAACAATAATATTATCGTAAAAAAAAATTTACTACGACAATACTATTGTCGTAAAATATTTTAACGACAATAATATATTGTCGTAAAATTTCATCTTACGACAATATTATTGTAAGTAAAAAGTTTTAAACAACAATAATATTGTCGTAAAAAGAAATTTTACGATAATATTATTGTCGTAAAATCTGTTTGATGCCTATGTAGAGAGCAATTGTAGTGCATGTATAAGCGCCGCTAAAAAAAAATACAACTAAAAAGGGAAGAAAGCTATTGACACTTTACGGTCTGAGGTGTTTCCCACTACGTAGACAAAATTAAAGAAGAAACGCCACAAACAAAAGAAAAAAAAATGCAAATAGGAAAGAAAGGTGAAACCAAAGATCCTCATGTATTTTGTCTCTTTTCCATTTTACATGCACAGCCACACGAAATTTTTTTTTTTTTTTGAATAGTCTCTATTACACACGATCGTCAAATTAATTAATGTCACTCATCTAATGATACAGTGTACTCAAACCTGTTCATATCTTAATCATGAGGTTACTAACTTATTAGTGTAGCTCCATCCGGGCTTATTCGATCTTAAACCTTTATCCGTGATTTCGTCCTATCAAGATTTAAAAAATCTGAAGTGCTTCCCCAGAACTGATTTTCCCTGAAAGTTGAATTATTCGAAACAAGTTTTAGGATAAGAAAAATTAATAATAATCAACCCAATATTCTGTTAATTAATGATTACAAACCTTGAGTCGAGTTGCAGAGACGGCAGAATGATGATAATAAGTTAAAGATTTATTATCATGTTCAAGAGCTGCATTATTCTGGTAAAGAAACAAACAAGTAATCAGCCTTAATCATTCAGATCATAATTAACTAAGGGGAATAAAATTAATGGATATTATTATTATAATACCTTTGTAAAGTTGAAGGCAGGGGAGCTAGCTGTATCATCAAGATGAAAATTCAAAGACTCTGTTCTTCGATGCTCTGTCCCTTTCTTTTTATGCTTACCCTTTTTAGATTCAGTCCCTGAAATTGAAGTAATGTATCTTGTTGTATTTTCAGAGATTTCTTCTTCTTTTTCTTCATGTTCTTGCTGGAAATATTGTGGAGGCCAAGAAGATGCATCAGATATCATTGACAAATCTTCATCTTCTTCTTGATTCACAATTTTTCCTTTGCTTCTGTAATCATATTGATCAAGAGGCACACTTGTATTGTTGTTGTATTGATCCATCGAGGTTGAAATTTGATCGAAATACATAGTCCAGCCCGATTCGCCACCACTACTGCATTCAGATGTTGAAATGTTCATTTTGAACAATCCAATGGAAATTATGAAAAACTAGAATGAAGGGAGAAGAAAATGGAGGGGATATTAAAGTGGAGGGAAGGGAGGCTGATTTTGTTCACTCTCTTATTGAGGTTCTATACATATATTAAAAAGAATGAGGATTGGAGTTTCATGATGATACTAATCCAAAACAAATTATGTACTTTGATATAAGGTGCATTTCATAAAATTTAATGATACGGGTCAGAAATTTATTATTTAGATTTAGCCTTAAAATTTAAACTTAGATAAGTTATTATGGCTCAATACAAAAATATACGGTGCGTCAAAATATAGAATTAGTGGATCAATATTTCAAACTAAGCGGGTCCATTTGAATTTTTTCTTTCTTTCTATATAAACGAATTACCTATTATAGTTTAATTTTTGAAGTGGCTCCCTCATAATCATTTCACTTAGGGTTGTTTATGTTTAACTAAGTTTGGATTGCTGAAATAAAATATAATTTAATGATACGTTTTTTAATTTCATTACACAATTTTTACATGTTTGGATACGATAGAATAAATGAAATTGTTGTATATAAGGAATACTGAAACATAATCTAGTGATAAAAAAATCAATCATCACCCATTTCAACTCTCGCCAGTGCCACCGGCACTCACTCCACCCCACCACCATCCGCAATGCACTGTCGTTCACCCGTCACCACTGACCATTGTTCCCTTTCACAACCCATCCGACCATCATTTGCTCTACCACCACCATTGCTACCACCCACCTTGCCACTACCCA
The DNA here is from genome assembly GCA_026214975.1 of Gentiana macrophylla. NCBI lineage: Eukaryota > Viridiplantae > Streptophyta > Magnoliopsida > Gentianales > Gentianaceae > Gentiana > Gentiana macrophylla. The sequence continues at coordinate 120,134,626 of CM047805.1, forward strand.
TACCTAGCACCAACCTCACCACCACCCCACTCCATCTTTTGAACAACCTACCCACCATCACCGCCGTTGTAACACCAGACCACATCATCATCCACTCTGCCAAATAAGGAGAGATGTGTAAAAAGCAAGTCCGATTACGCCTATTCCTAATCCTAAATGTCATCCACTCGCCGCCGCCACCACCCATCCTTCCACTCCACAACCACATCACCCACAAGACCCCACCCTCCTCCGCCTGCCACCACCACTACCACCACCACGTTGCGCCCACACCATCTCGTCACCACTTTCCACCGTACACACCCCCACCAACTTCGCCGTTGTTTCCATCACCACAACCACTGTACAAGCTACATCATTTGTTACCACCCACTACCACACACCCTACCATTTCCCACCGTACACCCCACCATCATCGCTGCTGATGCCATCACCACGACCACTGTACAACCTAAATCATATGTTACCACCCACTACAGTACACCCCACCTCAACCACCGCACGCCCCACCATCACCGCTTACTACCACCTCTACACACCTCACATCATTATTCAGTTGTCACCACCCATCACCCACCACTTACCACCATCTCTCACAAATGTCACTTATCATTACTTATATAATCTAGTACATTTCATTTAATTGCATAACAAATTTAGGAATACATTATATCAATTTTATTTCATTGTAATCATTTCATCAACATTTTTATGACATTACATTGTAGCTATCAAAACACAAAGTTTCATTATATGTGAGTTGGTTATTATTGAAACACACTAGGGTAGATAAAAAGGTAATATTGGATGTGATAAAATTTTCTTTTTGAGGGGTTAAATTGGATGTTGTGTGGGTCAAATCCTAGATTATTTTTGTCCTTTGCCCTATCTTTTTGCCTTAATAATTTATCTGATTTTGTGGAGAATCAACTGCCAGTTGGCTCCTTGTTTTTTTGCTTTGATGGGGCGGCAGAAAGAGTTTTATTTCTTATTTATTTGGAGGTTGGTTGTTCCCAGTTTATTTTATTTTACTTTCTTTCCATAATGTAGCTTGTTTTTATAGTTGCCATTAGTAGGATCAAACTCCAAATGGAAGATAAGCTCCACTTTATAATATTTTTCATCAATAATAGTTCGAGTTAAGTAATTAACATGAGTTCATTTCCACTAGACCCGACAGTCATTGACCTGGGTTCATTATTGATGTTGTGAGAAAAAAAAAGGGGTAGAATGGTAAAATAAACAATTAGGCGGGCTATATTTGAGCGGGGACCTTTATCGAAATACCACTTTTGTTGAATGGTAAAATAACTTGAGTTCTTCCACATCCTTCTGCTACCCAGCTTCTCAATAACTTGTGTTCTTGCACTCATTATCTAATATTATCTTGAGTTTTGAATAATAAAATATTTACATCTGTCAAATAAAATTACATAAATTTCCCCCTTTTTTTTCTTTTCCGAGAGCAGTACATAATTTCCTTGACCGACACATCAGACATTACTTGGTTTTTTTTTTCGAAAATCTTGAACTCAAGCCAGAAATAGCAGCAAAAGAAAAAGACTAATGTAAATAACCAAAATCTAACCCAAACCTGTGAATCAGATATTCAGATTTCAACAATCCAAAATAGTGGGTTGCCTGTCATTTCAAATTGTAGAATCTGCACTTGAGGGGGATATTTTCTGGTTTACCACCACTTTCTGAACAAATTGTGAGATCACTGGCGAGGCAAAAAATACCAATTTTTGATTCGCGATTTTCTCCGTTTTTTCACCTTTGTGACGATCTTGGAGGACACCTTCCCCCTATGGGTTCTTCTTCCGATTAGGGTTTAGTTTGGTTTCAAAAAACACTAAAACGCGAAAATGGGAGTGGTATTTACGACAGAGAGTGGTAGTCGAGTCGCGAAATGCCGCAAGTAGTGGTAGATCGTGAAGGCTCCCGCACTTGAGGCCCTTGAGAAAAATCGAGTCAAGAAATGCACCACTATTTTGGTTTAATGTGAGAAAAATTCCAACTCATCTTTACGTCAGGTCTAGGGCATCTAAAGTTGGGGAGCTTTGCGATCTACCACTACTCTTGCCGGCCATTTGTGCGATGACTACCTCTCTCTCGAAAATACCACTCCCATTTTCGCGTTTTGGTGTTTTTAACCAAACTAAACTCCTAATTGGAAGAAGAACCCAATAGGAAGAAGGTCTCATAAGATCGTCTTGTGAAAGCGAAAAAAACGGAGAAAATCGCGAATCAAAATTGGTATTTTTTGTGCCAGATTCTCACAATTGTTCCAGAAAAGTGGTGAGAAACTGTAAAATATCCTCTAAAGTTGTATTACTACGGCTGCTCTAATTAGAACCACAGAATTACAACCAGTACTAGATTTTAATTTTTTTTTTTTTTTTTCCTTTTCAAAACCACACTATGAACATTATGTTAATGAATTTATTTTGTAAAAATAAGAGTGACCCCAGTGGTACATCCTATTCCACTCCCAACTTATCTTATTTTCCGTTCCAGATTCACCTTTTTAACACCCTATAAAACAACATCCTCCAATAAGCACTCCCTATATTATTCCCTAAAATTACTTTTCTCTCACACTCAACTAATTAATTTATCTTATCAACACATTTTTTATTTTATAGAAATCGGAATGACATATTTTATACCTACGAGGTGAGATTTTAATAGTTGACATTCTTGCCAAAAAATATATATATATATATATATATTTATCGTATCCACTCATAAAATAAATTGCCGTATGTTATTTTCGAAATAAAAAAAATTGTGTCATGAGATATCATCTTTTTTTCATCTATGGAAAAATATTATTTGCATGTCTGTAGTATACTTCTTATAGGAAATGACATTTGAATACGCCGCACAACGGAAAGAAAAATAAAAATGTCGTATCCGTGCACAAAAAGAGCTTCAAAATAAAAAAATAAATATTTGGACAGATTAAATATTGTCGTTGTGATCCACTACCGTCTATGTCATTCATTCTCGATACATAACACATTATTACATAAATGATATTGATATGTGAAATTAATTTATTGGGTAAAAAAAAAGATAAGTAGATAGATAAAGAGTGTACTATTCATTTAGCAGACCCTTTAAATATGAAGGGAAGCTTAATTTTTTTTTAGGATAAAGAAGTATATAGGGTGTTGTTGTAGCCATCAAGTCTGACATTCTCCCTATATTATATTTTGGGGGTGGAAAAAAAACACCATTGGGGTCACTTTAACATCACTGACATACGTTAATTATCAGTGAAACACTTTTAACCATAACATCAGTGTCATGAATATTATATTTGAAAAGTAACTTGCTACATTAAAATTATGGAAAATTAAGGATAAGAGGCCACAATCTGGAATATTTTTAAAGAATGGAGACAACTACATATTTTTATAGGAGAAGAACAATCGCGTAATTTTATAGCGAGAAGAATGACAATAGTGAATCCCTAAAATCGGTGAATCTTCCTAGTGAATCCCAAAATCGGTGAATTTCGATAATGAATTTTGACAATGAATCCTAAAATCGGTGAATCTCTACAAATGAATTTTGAAAATTAGTGAATTTACAATGAATTTCTGGCATGAATTTAAATGATGAATTTCAACACATAGTGAATTTGACGATTGAATAAATAGTTTTGTCGGCTTTACGCAAAAGTTTAAAAAACGCCCTTCTACTCAATTGATGAAATATTTCGTCATTCTCTCATTTCCCCTTAAAATTATTCTCATTAAAAATAATCGTTATATTCAAAGTAATTTATTTATATTGTCGTGGTGCTGGAAAACACATATTATGCCAAAAAAACCCCTGACTATTATTATCATTATTTTTGGTTCATGGCCCATCGCAAGGACATCATTAAAGTTTTCAGGGGAAGGGGATTGTATTATTAGTCCTTTCTGTCTATGAACATTATACCCTCTACGTGCGCGAAATAAATGCTGATGGAAAATGATACAACTGCTCTGTATATATACACTTCATATATTTATTAATAAATATAAAAGTGTACGACTAGTTGTTTGATATGAATCAATCGTGGTTAATAGTAATAAAATTGGGAAAATTCTATCCTGCGACTTCCTCTTGCGAATCATCTACGACGCTGACAAAGATCCTGACCACACATTTCCACACACGGTAAGACTGTGTATTCCACCCGAGTGAACTCGTGTGGTCCAGATCTCTTGCCATCGTGGCGATTCCCTCTTGTGAAATCCTGCTGATAAACGGCCCATAAAATTGTGGTTTCTCCAAAGAAAGAAAAAAAATTGTAGAATGATATAAAGTGAACATATAAAATGAATGTAGTACTACCCATGTGTAAAAATGGCTTTCACATCATGGACCTTTTTAATCCTCTTCATGTTGCTTAATGTTTGTTTACAAATCAGGCCTTTTTCATCCCCTTCATGTTGCTTCTCGTTTACAAATCATATTTTAAACATTTTTTTTAACATTCTGAATTCTTAAAAAAAATTGACAGACGTGTCATTTTACAAAATTTTGAATATTATATTTATAATTTATGTATTAAGTTAAAAAAAAAAAGGGGGAGATGGAATTAATGGTTTCATTTAATGATAGTCATTTTGGATAAACGCCCCATTAACTTAGGAGTTTTCTGCCTTAAGAGAAATAAAAAGAGAGAAAAAAGGGAATCTTCAAAGGATCTTGACGAGCGTCGCTTGGATTGCAGATTTGAGTAGAGATTCTCAATCATCGTGAAGAGAGTATTGTTTTTACACCAAAACGTTGGAGTTTTCAAAAGGTGTCAGTTTTTACCTAAATTGGAATCTTGTAGAATTGATCAAGTTATGATGTTCTAATGGGTTTAATTCGTAGCTCTAATCGTTTAGAAACCCTTGATCACAATTAATTCAACATTAATTTTTTATCAATTAGGTTTTGTTAAAGAAGTTCAAGAGTTACTTGTTTTACTTGAAGAATTTGCTTGTTTTGCTTTGGATTTGAGATAAGAGGTCTTCCTATTGAAGAATTATAGTTTTATAATGTTTGGCAAATCTTTGATGCGTTATGTACAAGTTGTTGTTGTTTTAGTGACAATTCGTTGTCATACATGTTGAAGTGGTTTAAATTCGTAAGAGTCCTGAAACTTGTTGAAATTAAGTAAAAGCGAAAAGCGTAGGTTTGGTGTTGTTCGACCTACTTGGCGTTCGCCAATGGTGAACAAAATGGCAACAGAGTATTCTCGTGGGCTTTGGTGTCCGCCCGGTAAGGGTTTTAGCGTCCGCCAACACCAGCGAAAGATCTGCTAAGTCTCTGGTTTGTCTCGGCGTCCGCCAAGGCCTTTTATAGTGTTATGGGTCTCTAAGGCCCTGAAGTGAGTTTGATTGTATCTTCTTGATCTAAAGACCTTGTATAAACATAAACAAGCCATAATAAAGCCTCTAATACGTTTAGTTCCGGCACCGAATGGATTCTTCCTAAGAGTTGAAGTTCGATACACCGGAAGATTATGATTGGCTTTGTGATTTGGTGCTTTAGTATCCATCAATTTCTTTATGCGTGTTAGGTCTTGTTAATGTCTAAATTATCTGAATGAGGAGTAGAAGTGTAAGCCATTGCCTTGAAAACACTTAGGTGGCTAGTTAATGGATGATAAATTACATAATTGTGTAGTTTAAAGCCTAAACACAAGGCTTTTGGTAAGGCACAAGATAATATCGTGATGTGTGGTGTAGTCGATATAAAGTGAATAACTCTGCAGTTACTAAGACCCCAAGTACGGAGGGACTTCGCGAGCACACACATACTATCAAGACAAGCCCGTGGCTATTGGTGTAAAGAACACTAATAGGTTGCAACCAAATGCTTCATGGTGAGTAGCACCATGCATAGTGACCTTAAATTCTTGATGTAACAAAGATAAGCTAAATTAGAAACATAGCAGGATCCTCACGACATTTGATGAGCAAAGAGTAAACCCTAGAGTTTGAGTCGTGTTAATGAAAGATAACTTTGATTAATAATAATATGTTTACCTTTCGTTATAAAATATACATGTTCAATAGTTTCTACCTTTTACAAAGTACTTTTGTACTTACCACTTTTCATGTTTGCTTGTTGTTTAGTGTGTGAGAAGATGTGCGAGGATAAACCCGAGTTTGATGAGGACACGAGGATTATGTTTAAAGTTCATTCTATGCTAGAAATATTACTATGTTTTACTAGCTATGTTGTCTTGCCATGACTATGTTGTTTTAAATTTCAAGACATCTTGTACTTTCCTTTTTAAGACTTGTTGTAATGTTGTAAGGTTTCGTACTATGTAAGACTTGGATTCGTTGTTGTAAGTTTTACCTTTCTATCTTTAGTTTGGATTGCACTTATTCTAGTAGCCTTCATGTTTTCACCCGAGTCTCTTTAGCTTTCATTTTTGATTAACTCGATATGATGGCGTAGAGGCTTACGTATAATATTGAATTTATTTAATGTTATACGTGCCAAACGTTCTTTTCCAGATAAGGACTCAGTATCCGGGAATGGAGCGTTACAAGTGGTATCAGAGAAAAGCTTCTTTGCTATCCTAGGCATTCTTTCTTGAGATAAGATTTCTTTAGGCCAATTAGTAGCCATTCTGATCCTCTTTATCTTTTAGAATGGCAGGAACCCGTAGAAATGCGTGTGGTGTTGGTAGCAGTGGTATTGAAGGCTCAGAGGCTTAGTAATGAGATGATGGTGTGAATAAGTTAGATGGTCAAGCGGCGATGCGTGGGTCAGTATGTAACGTGTTGATCAACATCCGAATCAGGTACCCCTACCTTAGTGTCAACAAGAACAGTCTTAGTTTCCTTTGGTTCATCAGGAACCACCCCAGTACCATGGTCCACATGAGCATGCAGATGAACCCATTCCGATCACCATTGTAGGTGATATACCACCGGTGTATCGTCCTCCCGTGGTCGTGGTATATCCACCACAGAAAGTATGGCATATCCACCTCTTCTTGTGAGCTAGCCACCTCAGCAGACCTTTTATCCACCACTTACAAACTATCCCCCTCAACCTACAGTTTACTCCACCTCCACCAAGAGTTGAACAACCGTACGGTAATGGACCCTATGGATCTCACTTGGCCTTATCATGCCCCACCTAACCACCAAAGATACCACCCTTACCACCAAGAAACACTAGTGGCTCTTTCTCTCCGCCATATCCACCACAATACCCACCCCAAGCACCAGCGGGATACCCATCAGTTAACCCTCAAGTTCTTCCTCCATTTTATCCATCAGTTGTTCAACCGATTTAGGGTCAAGCGGGTACAATAGATTGGTATACAAGGTTGAAGAGGAACCATTTGCAAGACTTCTTTGGTAACGTGGAAGTAGCTGTGGTTAAAATGTGGGTAAGAAGCTTTGAGAAAGCTTGTAGGAACGTGAACGTCCCTGAGACAGAATAGGCACAACTAGCAGTCAATTTCATGCTTGGTATGGCTGAGAATTTGATAGAGGCAATCAATAGCAGCAGGGGTAAGTTATTGGATTGGAAAGTGTTTAAGAAGTTGTTCTACACCGAGTAATTTCCACCATCAATACAAGCTGATAAGGCAAGTCAATTCTTGCACTTGAGACAAGGACAACAGATGTCCGTTGCGCAGTATTCACACCGTTTAAATGAGTTGGGTAGATACTATCCGGAAATTATAATGAATGAGGAAATGAGAATGGCACAGTTTTTGAATGGACTATCCCGAGAGGTAAGGGCCGGCATGTTGGGAGCAATGCCAAGAAACATGGCAGCATTGCTTGATAAGGCATTGAAGGTTGAAATTTTTAAAAACAAGCCTTCGGTTTTTGTGGGAGTGAAGAGATCGTTTGGGACAAGTCAAGGTAGCGGCCGTGGAGCACCACATCAGAACGTGAAGAAGACTACATCACATTTAGCAGCTACTCTTTTAGCAAGCACACCGGTTTGTCAAAAATGCAAGAAGAAATACTCCGGGGAGTGTCGTGTTATTTCAGGTGGATGTTACTAATGTGGGGATGCAGGTCATTTTGCTAGAGCTTGGCTTACAATATTTGGCAAAGGATATCAGAATCAGGGAAGCGGTAAAGAAACCACGAGTCGGCCAGCAAGAGTTTTTACCTTGGATGCTGAAGTGGCTGAAGCAGATGTCAATGTTATTTCAGGTACCTTTTTAGTTGTTTGTTTTTTGAAAGTATTTTTATAACACGTTAATTCATATTACACTTGTATTTAAGTAAATGAGTTTGCATTCTAGGTATGATAATAGTAGATAATCTAGCCGTAACAGCCTTGTTTGATACTGGAGCATTTAATACCTTCATGTATTCTAAGATAGCTAAGAAGCTAAATCTACCTTTTCAACCCTTAACAAATTCTTTGGAGATAACCACACCTTTGGGGAAAGTAACTGAGGTTACTAAGATGATACCACAAGTTGATATCCGTGTAAGAGCATATCGTTGTAAGAGTGATCAAATAATGTTGGACTTTGATGTGATTCTTAGCATAGATTGGCTCTCCAAGAATTATGTGCATCCGGATTGTAGAGAAAAGAAAGTAACCATTAAACTGTCGGGGAAATCGTCTAAGATTTACCAAGGAAATGTTTACAAGTCGAGTAAGAAGCGTCATCCGATAATCTCAACAATTAAGTCAATAAGAGCTTGCCAGAATGGTTGTGAAGGTTACCTTTTGTATGCTATGGATACCGAAAAGTTAATCCTTATATTGAGGAAACACCTATAGTGAAAGAATATCCTGAGGTCTTTCCAGAGGAACTACCAGGAAATATGCCGGATAGGGAAATTGAATTTGAGATTAAGCTTGTACCAGGTGCTGCACCAATAGCTAAAGCTCTGCATAGAATGGCGCCGGCTGAGTTAAAGGAACTAAAGGCACAACTTAAGGACATGTTAGAAAGAAACATAATTCAACCAAGTACTTAGCCGTGGGGAGCTCCGATTTGTTTGTAAAGAAGAAATAAGGTAGCATGAGGTTGTGTATTGATTATCGAGCTCTAAATAACTTGACAATTAAGAACAAATACCCTTTACCTAGGATTAATGATTTGGTTAATCATTTGCAAGGAAAAATGGTGTTTTCCATGATTGATCTTCGATCAGGATACCATCAGTTAAAGATCAAAGTGGCTGATATACCGAAGACGGATTTTAGCATAAGATATGGACATTATGAGTTCTTAGTCATGCCGTTTGGACTCACTAATGCTCCATCCACGTTCATGGACCATATACAACATGTTTTCATGCCATACTTAGACAAATTTGTTGTGGTGTTCATTGGTAACATCCTTATCTACTCAAAAGACGAGAGAGAAGCTTCTTGGGACTAACGGTTATTACAGAAAGTTTGTTCAAGACTTCTTGAGGTTAGATACACCACTCACCAAACTCACACGAAAGAATAGGATGTTTGAATAGAACTATGAGTGTGAAGTGGAGTTTCAGACTTCGAAGGACAAGTTGACATCAACACCAATTTTAGCGGTTCCAGAAATCTTTGAAAACTATGATGTGTATACAGATGCGTCCGTGCAAGGTTTAGGTTGTGTGTTGATACAAAGAGGTAAAGTCATCGCTTATGCATCTAGACAACTTAAGGTGCATGTAAAGAATTACCCAACACATGACTTGGAGTTAGAAATTGTGGTCTTTGCTTTGAAAACTTGGAGACATTACCTTTATGGGGTGAAAGCAAGTATCTTCATGGACCATAAAAGTCTTAAGTACTTCATTACTCAAGATAATTTGAGCACAAGACAAAGAAGATGGCTAGAATTTGTGAAGGACTACGACTTGGATATTCAGTACAATCCGAGTAAAGCCAACGTTGTGGCAGATGCTTTGAGTAGAAAATCAGTTGGTGTTGTTTCAGTAGTTCAAGACATGGTTGGACAGTTTGATGGGCTAAGTATCTGGGGTTTTGATCAGTTTGGGGATCGTCAGTCTGTGGCTCATTTGTTGGCTAGATCAGATTTATTGGATGATATTCGAGAGAAACAAGATGAAGTCCCAGTTTTAGTTGATTTGAAAAGAGTAGGGCTATGTTTTGGGTAGGAACAGAAACATTTGGTATAATGATAGACTTGGTGTGCCTAATGTTAATGGCTTAAGGCAAAGAGTAATGGATGAAGCACATAGGATCATTTTTTCCGTTCATCCAGGCGCTACCAAGATGTATCGTGACTTGAAGGAACATTTTTGGTGGCCTTCAATGAAGCTGGAAATAGCAGAGTTTGCGGCTCAATGTGACATCTGTCAGAAAGTCAAGGCCGAACATACAAGGCTGGGTGGAATGCTTAAACCTTTGGAAACGCCCGAATGGTAGTGGGACAATATTACAATGGATTTTATCACTGGTTTACCCCGAACCAAAGGTGGACATGACATGATATGGCTGATCGTTGATAGACTCAGCAAGTCCGCCCATTTCTTGCCAAACTAAATTCGATATGTCCTTGAAGAAGCCGACCACACTATATTTGGATAACATAGTGAAATTTTATGGTGTGCCAATATCGATAGTATCTGATCGAGATAGCAGGTTTATAAGTTGGTTTTGGAAAAGTTTCCAAAAGGCTTTAGGCACAAAGTTGGAAATGAGTATCGCCTTTCATTCTCAAACCGACGGAGAGTCTAAGAGGACAATTTAAACTCTCAAGGACATGCTAAGGGCTTGTGTCTTAGAAGATGGCAGATTTTGGGATGACTATCTACCAGTGGAAGAGTTTGCTTATAATAACAGTTATCACGCCAGTTTGGGTATACCGCCATTTGAAGCCTTGTATGGTAGAATATGTAGAACACCATTGTTTCGGTATGAAGTCGAGGAGAAGCATATTAGCAGGCCGGAAAAGGTTGAGCAAGAGAAAGAAAGGGTTTCATTGATTAAGAAGAATCTGAAAACGGATCAAGATAGATAGAAGAGTTGGGCCGATGTTCGAAGAAGATCGTTGGAATTTGATGCTGGTGAAAGGGTTTACCTCCGAGCTTCACCGATGAAAGGAGTTAAACGCTTTGACCAAAAAGGAAAACTAAGGCCAAGGTTTGTAAGGCCATTTGAGATTCTTGAGAAAGTCGGACCGTTGGCGTACAAGCTCAAGTTACCGGAATCAATGTCAAGGGTTCATAATGTATTCCATGTTTCAATGTTGAAGAAATGTTTTGACAAACACAAGTGTTGAAGCTATAATTAATCCAGAAATTCTTCAAGATAATATTTCATATAAAGAGAAGCCATTTAAAGTGTTAGACCAAAAAGAGAAGATGATTTAGAGAAGATTGATCCCTTTGGTTCTGGTGCAATGGAGCAATCAGTCACCGAAAGAGGCGACGTGAGAGATTGATGATGATATAGATTCTTGAGTTCCCAGATTTTCTTGATCTACCAGGTATGCTTCAGTTTCGAGGATGAAACTCCTCTTAATGGGAGGGGAATGTAATATTCCGAATTTTGGGAAAAAAGGCAGATGTGTCATTTTGCAAAATTCCGAATGTTATGTTTATTAATTATGGATAAAGTTTAGACAAAGGGAAAATTGATGGCTGCAGTTAATGGGATTTATTTTGGAAAAATAAACTCCCCATTAACTTAGGAGTTTTGTCAGAATTCCAAAATCATACGAACTTCTGCCTTGAGAGAAAAAGGGAATCTTCAAAGGATTTTGACGAGTGTTGCTTGGATTGCAGATATGATTAGAGTTTCTCAATCCTCGTGAAGAAAGCATCATTTCTACCCCAAAAAGTTGGGGTTTTGAAAATGTATCGGTTTTGCCCTAAATTGGAATCTTGTACAATTGATCAAGTTCTGATGTTCTAATTGGTTTAATTCGTAGCTCTAATCGTTTAGAAACCCTTTATCACAATTAATTCTTGTTTAATTGTTGATCAATTAGGTTTTGTTGAAGAAGTTCAAGAGTTGTCTGTTTTGCTTGAAGAATTTGCTTGTTTTGCTTTGGATTTGAGGTTAGAAGGTCTTCCTATTAAGCAATTATAGTTTTATAATGTTTGGAAAATATTTGGTGATGTTATGTACAAGTTCTGATGTTGTTTTAGTGATAATTTGTCGTCATACTTGTTGGAAAGTGGTTTTAAATTCGTAAAAGTGCTGGAAACCTGTTGAAATTTGCAAACTACAGAAAACTGTAAGTTTGGGTCTGTTCAACCCACTTGGCGTCCGCCAGTTGGGTATTGGAGTTCGCCAATGGTAAATAGAATGGCATTAGAGTGTTCAGGTGTGATATGGCGTCCGCCGGTAAGGGGTTGGCGTTCACCAACAAAAGCAGAAAGATCTGCTAAGTCTCAGGTTTGTCTTGGTGTCTGCCAAAAGAGGCTTTGGCGTCCGTCAAGGGCCTTTTATAGTGTTATAGGTCTCTAAGGTCCTGAAGTGAGTTTTCATTGTTTCTTCATGATCTAAAAACCTTGTATAAACATGAACAATCCATGATTAAGCTTCTGACACGTTTAGTTCCGTCACCGAATGGATTCTTCCTAAGAGTTGAAGTTCGGGACAATCGGAAGATCATGATTGGCTTTGTGCTTTGGTGGTTTAGTATCCATCAATGTCTTTGTACATGTTAGGTCTTGTTATGTCTAGCTGTCTAAATGAGGGAGTAGAAGTGTAAGTGAGCCATTGCCTTGAAAACACTCAGGTGGCTAGTTAATGGATAATAAATAAAATAATTGTGTAGTTAAAAGCCTAAACATCAAGGCTCTTGGTAAGGCACAAGACAATATCGCGATGTGTGGTGTTGTCAGTATAAAGTGAATAACTCCGTAGGTTACTAAGACCCCAAGTATGGATGGACTTCTCCGAGCACACATACTATTGGGACTAGCCCATGTCTATTAGTGTAGAAACACTAATAGGTTGCAACCAGATGCTTCATGGTGAGTAGCACCATGCGTAGTGCCCTTGAATTTTCTTGATGTAACAAAGATAATCTAAGTTAGAAACTAAATATGATCCTCACGGCATGTTGATGAGCATGGAGTGAACCCTAGAGATTGAGTCGTGTTCATGAAAGATAACTTTGATTAATAATAATATGTTTACCTTTCGTTATAAAATATACATGTTCAATAGCTTATATCTTTTACTAAGTACTTTTGTACTTACCTATTTTGCATGTTAGCTTGATGTTTTGTGTGTGAGAAGATATCATGATAAACCCGAGTTTGATGAGGACATCGAGGATGATGTTTAAAATTCATTATATCCTAGAAGTGTTATTGTGTTTTACTGTCTATGTTGTACTACCATGACTATGTTCTTTTAAATTTCAAGACATGTTATACTTTCCTTTTTAAGACTTGTTGTAATGTTGTAAGGTTCATACTATGTAAGAGTTGGATTCGTTGTTGTAAGTTTTACCTTTCTATCTTTAGTTTGGATGGCACTTATTTTTGAAACATTTATGTTTTCACCCTAGTGTCTTTAGCTTCCGTTTTTCTCTTATCTCGATACTATGACGTAGAGGCTTACGTATAATATTGAATTTATTTAATATTATACGTGCCGACGTTCTTTTCCGGATTTGGACTCCGTATCCGGGTATGGGGTGTTACAAATTTTTTCCTCCCCAGCTCAAAGGAAAAAAATCCTCCAATTCCAATGAAAAAAGAAGGCAAAACTTCTCCCAGAACATGGCTTAGTGGTAAAGGGTTTGGGTGCCTTAAAAGTTCTGCTAAATCTGGAGCTAGAGTGTGGATGTTTGAACCCTGTAAATGGGTGACTTCTTTTAGTTGTTTGGTATAATAGAAAGTGTTAGGAAATCTACACGGGAATGCAGCAGAATTTAAAATTTATTTCCTTTTAACCCAAGATCGACTTCGTATAAGCAACAAACATAGTAGTAAACGAGAAAGTTTCCTTAACTGATCTAAAAGATCGAAGCTTTATCGTCTACGAAGGAGTAGTGGTGCACGGAGCCGCCCAAGCGTTCGGCCTCTACCACTAGTCCACACGAACAGCCCATCGGAATCCCATCATGGATTGCTACCAGAAAAACTCGGTTGCTAAACCGACATTTTCTCTCTCTCAAAACTTTCTCTAGAAAGCTCTCTATTTTCAAGTAGTTTAGAACTCTTCTAATTGTGATGTACTAAAGAGCTAGTCAACCCCTTACTTATACTACTAGTTTTCCCAATGGGAAAAGCTTCTAAGTGGAGTAGGGAGAAAGAAAAACCTTTTACTAGTAAATAAGGAAAATAGATATTCTAGATTTATCTCATTTGAATTAATATCTTATATTAAATAAATCCAATATATTGTCAATATCTAATATTGATTATCTTTATCACATTACCATAAATCAACTTACACATGTGTGTGAATCTATACTCATTAATATCTCATATCAGTAGATGATAATACTATTAATTAATTTGCACAATCTAAGTGTATCTTATACACTATTATGTACGCCACATACATATTGAAATATGTATATTTAATTAATCAACATAATTAATATCTTGTATTATATTTATTCATAATAAATAAATACCACCGTATTAATTTATCACTATAACACATTATAGTCGAGATAAAACTTTCCTTATTTGGTTAATTATCACTATAACCGCATTTTAACCCGGCTAGATGTCCTTATGTGTGTGAACTGATAGGCTTCCGAATATATTGGCCGTAGGCATAAAGTGCATTTACTAAAATGCCCATCATACCTAACGATCATGGATAGCGTCTAGAAACACGTCAATGACCCTCAATCATCGGAAGAGTCAAATGCAATGACTACTTCCTTTCATGTGAAACGGTTACCATGTAAATAGAATCATGCCGCTGTTACAATATCCATACGGTCGTACGTCGAGTGTCAAACATCAACGACCGTATCTTATAATCTGGATATCCTACTCTCTCGAAGTAATATATTACTTCTGCTTTGCAAAGACTTTCGAGAATAAGACATTCCTTATAAGAAGTCCCTTTCGGATATTCACTAATGTTCATAGGATACGCGACTTCCGGACGAGCAACATGAATCTTACGCATGCTTTAGTATCACACCCAATCACTACCGCATGATCGCCCCATGGCTAGGGGAAACCTCAATAGTGTCAAAATATGACAATCCACACCGTGATGTCATGAAGACTCTGGTCTTAGGATAATTACACAACCGCCATATAGTGCGACACTTAATAAAGTAAATGGGCCAGTCTAACGTATGCATTCTTTAATACACGTCCACGTACAGTCCAAGTGTCCATACATTTTGATAGATGAGATTTATCCCTATTTTTAATAAGATAGAAGACATCTAATACGTGCTAGTCTAATCGTACTATTAATGTCATATTTATTAGTACATACGACTAGAGACATTTAAGTATCAAACTTATTAAAGTGAGTCGAGATCTCATCAACCATAATCACTATTATGATTTCTCTTTCACAGTTTGACACGAGGGACGTTATCATATATACAATATCATAATTGGTCTGTTAAACTTGGCGCCACCTGTTTGCATACAAGTACGACAAGCAAGTATATATGTCAAGATTGAAAAGTAAGCCAGACATGTGCAGTTAGGAAAGTAAGTAGGTAATTAGTTAAACATGGACATGAGTTGAGAAATGATATGCTGGTTTGTTAAAAGTAGTTCATTATATTTTTAAGTGCTCAATCCTTCCTCTTTTGATGGAGTAGACTTGCAGGTTTATGAAGAATTTGAGGAACAAGGTGAACAATTGTATGATGGAGTTATTGCAGTTTTGTGACGTTTTAGACATCATCTTTTATTTCCTTGGTTTAATTATGTTTTGTTTTGGTCTGTATGCTAATATGAAGTTTAGCTTATCCATCCGACGCTGCCAAAATCCATCCGATCCCCACCATAGCCTGCCAGAAAAAATAACCGAAGGGAGGAGAAACTAAAATTCGTCAATTGAGAGCTATCTGTAATTCAATTCCTCTATTTTGATATTGCAGTGAGAACGGTGTAGAAATCTAGGTCTAAACCCATATAAGAGGAGGGACCTCATCCTCAAAACCTAGGTTATGAGGTGAAGGAGTCCATATCTTAATATGGTGGGTGAAACAATATCAAGTGCCCAATGTGGGATAACTTTAACACGTCCCCTCAAGTGTGGGCCTAGGGCACTCTTAAGGCCAACAAAGAGACCCAATACTTGCACAATAAATGGGTGACTCCGATACCATGTAGAATTCTAGGCCCAAACCCATATAAGAGGAGATGCTCCATCCCCAAAACCTAGGTTATGAGGTGAGGGAAGTCCATCTCTTAATATTATGGGTGATACAGTATCAAGTGCCTTAAAAAAAGGTCACACATTACTTTCATACATATCAAGAAACTCAATACATGTATTGTGTTTTGGTATTATATTGACATATATACCTTTTATTTAATACTTTATTTGGAAGGTAAAAAGATAATGGGTAATCAATAAGGAAAGATTAGGGGTATAATCCTAGTTTTTAAAATATATTTTGTAAGGGTAATCTTGTCTTTATCAATGATTTTAGGGTTCTATGAGTTTCTCTTGGCCTTTAAGAGAGTGTTGCCACTTGCCACCGCCCAAGACCTCTGAAAAACCTATAAATAGGTTTTAAGATAGCATAGAAGTCAGAATTTTACGTTCTGGTCCTAGAAAAGCTTGACCAGTTTTCATTGTGTTTTCAGGAAATCAAATGATCAACGAGTTCTGTCAAGAAATTCTGACATTGGGAGCTTCGTTTGTTGCGGCGGTTCTCAAATATTCTGCGGTTTTATGAGATTAGGCGGATTACCAGATAAAAAAGACCCTTTAAGTGATTTTGTAGAGTGATCGACTTATTATAAGATAAATCATTTAAAAAAATGACATTTTTTTTAAGAGACGGAGAAAGTACTATATGATGATTATCATATTATTAGTAAAGATTAGAAGTATATTATTAGGTTAGTCAAGAGAAAGTTTGAAAAGGAAGGTTTTTTGGCGTATAAAAATAAATGTTTGAAAAGGAAGGTTTTTTCTCTCATTTTTACTCTCTTTCACATAATACACTTTTATCGTGGCGTATAATATATTTGCTAATAAATGTATGAATTAAATGATATAATTTGTTTTTATTGTGAAGTCCATTTCAGAGACCACAGCTTGCAAATCGGTTGATGAAGAAACAACGAAATATAATTGTAGAGCACATGGCATTGAAACAGCACACGTGTGGCACTTGACTTGGACGAATTAACTCTCTTGTACCTTGCAGGTCCACTCTCCACGTGAGTTCTTCCCATTACAATCTGCAATAAATCATTTTTTTCTTCTTCTTTTTAAAGCTATAATAAAACACACACAAAAAAACAAAATAGCATTTTAATTTAATTTTATTTTATTTTAATTTTATTTAGGAACATGTTTATCTTTTCTAATAATCAAGACAGTCTACCTCGTGAATTCTGAGAAATTCGATATCGGCAAAATACATTCTGATAATAATCATTGATAGAGCAAGAGCTTAGTGCTTTTAGATTTAGTTCTTGCATGTTTAACCTTAATGAGATCATTATTTTAAAAACATAAAAGGACTAAATTCTATGAAAGTGAGTGTCAAGTAATATTTCGAATTTTTTAAAAGGCCAAAATAGTCTTTTTAAAGATAATTCTGAATATTATATATAATATTTAAGGATTAAGTTTTAAAAAAAAGAGAAATAACCCCTTGGGAGTTATTTAAGAAAAAGAAGAAGAATAATACTTTCTTTTAAGTTGGAAGTTGTCAGAAAACAGATATAGAAGTTCGGACTCCTGACTTTGAGAGAAACAGATAAGAAGCAAAAGAGAATCTTCAAAGGATCTTATTAATCGTTGCTTGGATTGCTGATACGAGTAGAGATTCACGATCCTCGTAAGAAAGACTACGTTTGGATACCAAAAGTTGGAAGCTTTGAAAAGGTAATGGTTTTGCTTTAGTCTTAGAATCTTCAACTTTTGATCATGTTTGGTGTCCCAAGTTGTGCAATTCGTAGTTTTAATTTAGAAACTGTGATCGCAGTAAATTTAAGTTTAGATTGTGATCATATAGGTTTTGTTGAAGAGGAATCTAGTTTTGGCTGTTATGCTTTGATGTTCCTTTGCTTTGCTTTGGAATCCAAGTAAGAGGGCGTTCATATTGAGCTTCTTTTTTTTTTTTTTTTTGTTTTTTTTTTTTTTTTTTGTTTTAGAGTGTTTGGTTAGTATTTTGGTTGTGTTTTGTTGTTGTTTTTGTGTTTAATCTAATGTATATTGTTTGGTTTTGAGTTAGATCTTGTTGTGAAAAAAATCTACAGTTTTAGGGCTGTTTCGACCCTTTAGCGCCCGCTAAGGATGTTTATCACGCGCCAAAGATGAACAATGAGCAAACGGGATGCTTCAGAAACTTTTAAATACTGCTAAAGCTTTAGCGCCAAATGATGAAACGATTTTAGCTCGCGCCGATAAGGTTTAGCGCACGCCAGAGCTGAGTAGAGTCCGAATAGATTGTCCCGTCTGTTTTGGGGCCCGCTAAAAGGGTTTAGCACGCCCCAAGGCTGAGCAGAATGGTTTCCAGAGGTTCTGTTCCAAAGGTGAACAATGAGCAAACGGGATGCTTCAGAAACTTTTCGTGCCTGCTAAGAAGCTTTAGCGCGCCAGTGATGAACAGTTTTAGCTCGCGCCGATAAGGTTTAACGCACGCCAAAGCTGAGTAGAGTCCGAATAGATTTTCCCGTCTGTTTTGGGGCCCGCTAAAAGGGTTTAGCACGCCCCAAGGCTGAGCAGAATGGTTTCCAGAGGTTCTGTTGTGTTTTAGAGCGCCAAGGACTTTTTTTTTTTATGCATTTTGGGTTTTAAGACCTAATCTTGAATTGGGTTAATGCTATATGATATAGTAACCTTTAAGAAACATGACAAAGCAATAAATAAGCTTCTGATTTATTTATGGATTCTTCAAAGAGTTGAAGTTCAGGATCGTTGGAAGGGAATGACTGGCCTTGTGTTTTAATGAGTTAGTATTCATCAATGTCTGTGTATGTATTAGAACATTGTTAGAGTCTAGTTACCTAAGATGAGGGAGTAGAGCTGTTAAGTGAGCTTTTCATTAAAAACACTTAGGTGACTAGTTAATGATTAATAATATACATAGTTGAGTAGATAAAAATGTAAACATCAATGTTATTCTTGGTAATACACAATACAAGATTGTGATGTGTGGTGCGCAAGGACGGAGCTACACTGGGGGCTAGGGATGCTAAGCCCACCTAGCCCCATTTCTTTTTGTATTACAAATAGTATAAATGACATTATATTTCGATAAAATTGTTCACGCAAGCCCACCTATTCTTTTATTTATTACATGTTATTATTGTTGAATGACATTTTGTTAAATTTTAAAATTTTAGTGGTAACTAGTGTTGTCTTTAACCCGGAGCTTCCGGTTTCAGTCCCGGTCGGGACAAAAAGTATGCGTGCGCATATTTTTTATCCGTAAAAAAATAAAAATAAAAATTCTAGAAAAAAATTACGATATAAAGCAACACCATACAAAAATTTAGCCCACCCAACTAAAAAATCATGGCTCCGTACTTGGTGGCACTACAAAAAATAAATATTTTTGTGACAAACCTTTAGTGTCACCAATGGATTTCTTCTAGTGAGAATAACTTTATTTGTCACAATAGCTATGTTAACTTGTGACAACAATAAAATTTGTCACGAGTGGTTTTAGTAGACTTCATATACTTTTGGATGCTTTGATGAAAAACATCCTTAAAACATCTTAATGAAATTATTATTAGATAATATTTTATCAAAATCATGAATAAATAGTCGAGTCAAATGTTTGACGAGTCGAGCTCGATCATGATATAGTTTATAAAAAATAACTTAATTTTAATAAATATAATCGGCTTACGAGTTGAGTGGAGTTATACCGAGTAGAAACAAATCGAGTTCAAGTTTGTCTTTATATGACTCGATCGAGTTCAAATCGAGTATCGAGCCCGAGTTTTTTTGTCGAGTCCAGCTTGAGCCCTAAAGAGACTCGACTCGGCTCGTTTATACTTTTTGAACGATGACAATTGTAAATTAAACACAACATAATATCTTTGCCCCAATCTTCATCTCATTGCCGTAATTCCGCTCTCCTCAACGAAATCCTCTGTCTGTCCATCCCAATCGATTTCCAATTTCCTTTCATTATCGATTTCCTCTCACAAATTTCTCACGAATTTCTACTATACATACTCCGGCTAGGGTTTAGTAATGAGTCCACTGTGAAATACGCCATTAGTGAAAAGTAAGTTTAGATTCAGTAGAATCGATTTCACCAACTAGAATAATAAGAAGTCGAATGAAACTGATGATCCCAGTGGCAAGAAGAAAGACAATCCCTTTATTTGTTAGTCCTAGAAACTGATCAATCCCGGGAGTTCGGTTTTGTTATGAACTAATTGATCACTAGTGGGTTAATGGTAAATAAGGATAAGATATATTAAAGAAGGTTTACGGAAATAATCCTACTTCATTATGGATAGTCTATGGAGGGTTAGTTTATATGAAATGATTATATCAATGGACACTTATCGACTCGACTCGACGTTTTGAGAATAAGTTATATCTATAATCGATAGAGTTCAGTTTCGGATTTATGGTGGCGTAATTCCGGAATTAATGAGTTGAGTAGAAATATTCTGTTCGATGAATATTTTATTCAATTTATTGTAGCTACTGGTTATAGGTCCATGGCCCCCGGGTTGGCTCTTAACACTCGAGTGTTTTCTCGTTTTATGAAACCTCGAGATTAAATTAAATAGTTGGTCTATTTAATAAATATGAAATATTATTTATTTGGTAATTGGTGAAATATATGCGACATATATGTATCTTCTTATTGATGTATTGATGTTGGTTATGCTTAATTGATGCTGTATTACAGCAATTGGCAATTAATCGGTTGTAACAGCCTCAACCGCTCCTAAACAAACTCTAACCGTATTTCAGCATGTGTGTTCGACCAAATGCATAAGCCAACAGCCTTGGCATACATAGCTCGGACTTTGGCCGGATGTGTGGCACACACAGCTCGAATTTTGGCTATCAATTATTTCCATATTAATAAGTGTAGAATAAAAATCCTTTGGCATAACACCTTTGCAACAGTTCAAATATTAAACACAACACTTTGAATCTCATCTAAGAATCCTCCTTGATCAACTTGACGTCTCTAAACCTCAGGATTCTCCAGAAAGCAACTAAAGTCTTGTTGAAGTTGTGAAACTTGATCAAGAATACAACAAAACAATAATTAAGTAAAATGCGGAAGTATTATTATTCAAAGAATAATCAAAGAGTTAAGTTACAATGATGCTGATCATGGGGTATTTATAGTGTCATACACCTCATGAATCAGTTAAAGAAAGTTACAGAGCAGTTACAACAAAATAACCGTTCTAACTACAAGCTACACAAAATTATGCTTCTGCTAAGCACTCATCACTCTGCTGAGTTTTCATCAGTCAGTTGAACATACTCAGTTGACTATCATGCTGAGCTGATCTCCTTGCACTCAGCACTCATTTGGCCATATATTGTAACAAGTATCAGTTAATCATCTCGCACCAAATTGACTTAACAGATTCTGTGGAAATATTACATTACTTGTAACACGTTACTTATTTGTAACATGACATATTAATTATAGTGTATAAACAATTAATATGTCATAAAGTAACTCTATTTTGTCTTATTATACTCTAGCCGACTCTAGCAATTAATACTAGCCGACTCTAGTGACTAGGGGTGACCCGAATTAGTCCACGTGTACAAGAAGAAGAAGTATGATCAGGACAGGGCAGGTCCCTGAAGTCCCTGGCCAGAAGAAGAAGTCGACCAGGCGGGTCCCGACCGAAGAAATGCGATAAGGACGAGCGGTCCACTGAAGTCCCCGGCGAAGAAGAAGGCGTCGACGAGGCGGGTCCACGACCGGAAGAAGTATGATCGGGGCGAGGCGGTCCTCAAGTCCCTGGCCGAAGAAGACGTCGACCAGGCGCAGTCCCCGACCAGATGAAGCGGTCGAAGACATGCTCATCTCGAATAAAGCGATTCGCGATTGAGCGTGACGCGTGGGGGTTTACGTAACCGCCCATTAGCCCCATTATCACCGATAACCGCCTGAACTACGGTTGGACTTGATTCCAAGTATATACTTGGATACGTAGGCAGCTTATTCATTAAGTTCAGTCCATAAGAAAAATAACGACGGATTCTCAGTACAATCCTAGAGCAAGAAAGACCCGATTGTTTATTTGTTACATATTTAGTTCGATCATTGGCGCTAGAAGGAGGGTAATTTCTTGTTTCTAGTGGGGGAATTGCAGAGTAACCGAACATGCCACCTAAGAAGAATCAACAAGGGAAAGATGTAGCAGGTTCTTCACACGATCCGGAGAATGTGGATCAGAACCAAGATCGAAACCCAGAAAAGCAACCGCAAGATCAACCAAATACGAAGGAAATGGCGAAACAACTCCTGGTGGATGCTTTAAAAACCATGGGAGATGAGGATTTTCAGGTTCTTTTTGAAAGTGTGAGAAAATGAAAGGAAAAGGTAGACGCTGTTGGAGAAGAAAAGCAACTACCATCAGAAAACAAGGGTAGTCACAAGGAAGTTGCAGAATCCAGTGGTCAAGTTGTTAAGAGCAAAACCCGTCACGCTGATGAAGCTGCAAGAGCCGAGTTAGATGCGATGTTAGAAGACGAAGAGGATGAATTTCATCTTGCTTCGCCTTTTGCAGAGTACATTGAAGCATGCCCCTGTCCCAGAGGGTTTAAAATACCCAAAATCAGTCCCTATGACGGAACCAAAGACCCGTATGATCATATGCACCAGTATATAGCGCATATGCAGTTGTACAACGCCCCTGACGAAATGAAATGCAAAGCCTTTCCCGCGCTCCTATCTAGAAGAGCTAGGGACTGGTTCAACAAATTGCCGTCCAGATCTATCACCAGTTTTACGGTTTTAACAAAGAAGTTTATGAGTATGTTCATTGCGGCCAGACCGTTTCAAAGGAACAGTACTCACTTGCTCACCATTAAGCAAAAGTCCGACGAAACGGTTTTTCATAAAGAGGTTTAATGCAGAATCAACCCAGGTGGCTGATGTAGATGACCGATTTTTGGTAGCCTCATTCGTAGCAGGGCTACGAGAAGGGCGGCTACATGCTAAATTAAATGGGAAAAACCCCAAAACTATGGAAGAATGCTTGGCCATCGCTTTTAAACATTGTCAGGGTGAGGAAGCTAATCATGCCAAGCGTGAGTTGGAAAAAGGAGATAACAGAAAGGGAAAACCAGAGGAGAAATCCGATAAAAAGCGTAAATCAGTTTGGGATAGGGTGCAGGCACCCATAACCGACAGATTGGGAAAAAGAGGTGCTCTGCAGGGCAGAGACCTGATCCCGTTGAACATATCACGAGAACAAGTTCTTGCTATCATGGAACGTAAGGGAATAGCCAGAACTCCATTTCCTATGAAGGGACCAAGAGAAAAGAGAGATCAAACCAAATTTTGTAAGTTCCACCAAGATGTTGGTCATGATACAGAGTCATGCAGGGAGTTAATCAGGGACATAGATGCAGCCGTCATGGAAGGACAGCTTGATGAGGTGGTGGACAGATCTCGTAACGAACAGCCTGCAGGGGCGCGGGAATTTAGGAGAGGACCATATCGAATGAAAAGGGGTAGGAACAACGAACAAAGAAGGCGAGGCACCCATCCCAGATCAGGGGCGGACAAATCGATAACCGTCCGATAAACACAATTAACACGATCATGGGGAGGTCCTGGCGGACGAGATAAGGAGGAGGAAACAGTTTAGCAGGTCAAACGGGTCAAGACCAAAATTCTGGTAAACGTCAAAAGGTATCAGGAGAAGTGAGGTACGGACCAGAGGACCCATTACCCATGGTAATCAACAACGAAGGGCTGGTCATTGAAGCCGTGATCAACAAAAATTGGGTGAAGAGAATTTGCGTGGATACAGGAAGTGCTGTTAACATATTGTATTATAGGGCTTTCCAGGCCATGAAGTTAAAAGATTCCAATTTAACACCGGTATCTGCTCCACTTTTTGGATTTGCCGGTCCACCTATTCACCCTATGGGTATGGTCACATTACCCACAACTTTTGGTAAATTACCTCAGGGCAGGACCCTCATGGTAAATTACATCGTGGTTAAGGCACCTTCAGCGTACAATGTCATCATGGGAAGACCGGCCATCATCGATCTGCGGCGCTTATCTCACCACCCACAGCGACATGAAATTTCCGATTTCAAATGCTTGGGATCGATCGAAATTAAAGGAGATGTGGAAACAGACCAGAGAGCTGTTACATCTCAGAGTTGGTGAAAGCAGTTGGTTCAACAGTGACTCTTGAAGAGTCATGTTGCGGAAGAAGAAAAGACTTGGGTAATCTGCAGACCGGACCGAGTCTGCATTGGATAGGAGAACCAGAACAGAGTCAAGGGTGAGTATAGGATCATGGATCCCAGACCCCCATAAAGGAGTGTTAACATATTTGCTCAGGGAATACCAAGATGTCTTTGCGTGGAAGACGGATGATATGCCTGGTTTATCACCAGAATTCATAGTACATAGTTTGAATGTGGATCAGAACAGACCCCCAGTTCGTCAAAATAAAAGGCACTTTGCACCAGAAAGGATCTCAGTCATCGAACAGGAAGTTGCCAAGTTGAAACAAGCAGGGATTGTCAAAGAGGTGGTGTAGCCAGAATGGCTCGCCAATCCGGTTCTAGTAAAAAAATCAGATGGATCGTGGAGAATGTGTGTAGACTTTACGGATTTAAATAAGGCTTGTCCTAAAGACAGTTACACCTCACCCAGAATTGACAGGCTGGTGGATTCGACTGTGGGTTTTGAAATTTTCGGGTTCTTGGACGCGTACAAAGGATATAACCAGATATTCATGGACCCAAAAGATGCAGAGAAAACAGCTTTTATCACAGAATTTGGCATATATTATTATGTGACCATGCCGTTTGGGCTGAAAAATGCAGGAGCCACATATCAAAGGGCAGTTAATCGAATTTTCCACGATCAGATAGGCAAGTCTATGGAGGTCTATGTTGATGATTCACTGATCAAAAGCAGGACTTTAGATCAATATTTGCAAGATGTGAAGGAAGTTTGCAAGGTGCTTCGAACAATAAAGATGAAACTAAACCCAAAGAAGTGTGTACGT
Organism: Gentiana macrophylla; assembly: GCA_026214975.1. NCBI lineage: Eukaryota > Viridiplantae > Streptophyta > Magnoliopsida > Gentianales > Gentianaceae > Gentiana > Gentiana macrophylla. Next base: position 120,159,933 of record CM047805.1, read on the forward strand.
TCGAGTCGATCCGGAAAGTTCTTGGGTTATATGATCTCTAAAGATGGAATCCGGGCCAATCCGGACAAGTTGGATGCTTTAAAAACCATGCCACCTCCTACTAACATTAGGGAGGTCCAAAGGTTAACAGGAAGACTGGCAGCATTGAACAGGTTCCTCTCACGTTCAGCACAGCGTGCACTGCCTTTCTTCAAGATTTTAAGGAAAGCTTCACCATTTCATTGGGGGACCGATTGTCAAGAAGCCTTTAATGATTTGAAAAAATATTTGTTAGAGTTACCAACTCTAACATCTCCTCAGGAAGGAGAGGTTCTGTACCTTTATCTATCAGTTTGTGATGAAGCTGTTAGTGCTGTACTGGTTAGGCAACAGGACACACTTCAAAAGCCGGTTTATTACACAAGCAAGGCCTTACATGGACCTGAAGTGAGGTACTCAGATGCGGAAAAGTTAGTGCTAGCATTAGTACACGCGACCAGGAAACTGAGGTCTTATTTCCAGAGTCACCCAGTCATTGTCTTGACCGATCAGCCACTGAAGCAAATTTTGAGCAGGCCCGATAACTCAGGTCGTTTAGCCAAGTGGGTAGTAGAATTGGCAGGTTATGATCTAGAATATAGGCCACAAACAGCCGTGAAAGCTCAGGCCCTGGCAGAATTCCTGGCCGAAGAGAAATCAATCTTAATCGATCAACAAGTGAATAAGAAAGAACCAGGTCAATGGAAATTGTTTGTTGATGGTGCGTCCAGCAAGAAATGGGTCGAGGCGAGTCTCTCTCCTCATAAGTCCAGAAGGTGAAGAATTCCCCTATGCGTTACACTTTAACTTCCAGGCAACCAATAATGAAGCTGAGTACGAAGCACTGATTACCGGTTTGAACCTAGCTTTAAAGCTGGGGGTTAAGCAGCTCAAAGTTTACAGTGATTCTCAGCTGGTAGTAAACCACATCAGGGGAGATTATGAAGCAAAAGAGGAACCTATGAAGAAGTATTTATCTTTGGCCCAATCAATCATTGACCAGTTTCAAGAAGTACAGGTGGAGCAGGTCTCCAGATCACAAAATACCGAGCGGATGCCCCACAAAGTTGGCCTCTAATTTCTTATCAGACAAAAAGGTCCTCATCGAGCAGTTAAACCAACGTAGCTATGAAACTCCTGAGGTGCAACCGGTCACCACAAAGGGAAACATGGATGGATACCATTGTGTCATACTTAAAACATGGCCAGTTACCAGAAGACCGAGGTCAAGCTCACACAATTCAGCGCTTATCTGACAGGTATGCCTTGTTCAATGATATATTGTACAGAAAATCATTCATATCTCCTTGGCTACGTTGTGTTACTGTGGAAGAAGGCAATTATCTATTGAGGGAAATTCATCTTGGGATCTATGGAAACCATATGGGATCAAGGGCATTAGCCAGGAAGTGCAGGTTGTTTGGCTATTATTGGCCCAAAATGCAGCAAGATGCAGAGGAATTGGTTTTGGCGTGCAGGTCATGTCAGGTCCATGGTAATCTATCCCATCGACCATCTGAAAATTTGGTTCCTGTCATTGCGGCCTGGCCTTTTGATCAATGGGGTGTCGATCTGGTGGGACCACTCCCAACAGCACCAGGAAATTACAAGTTCTTAGTAGTGGCTGTGGACTATTTCACCAAATGGGTGGAGGCTGAACCATTAACCACTATCACAGCCAAACAGATCCAAAAATTTTTGTGGAAAAATCTAATTTGCAGATACGGGATACCAAAGACTATAATTTCAGACAACGGTACCCAATTTGAAGACAGTGGAGTTCAGGAATGGTGTACAGAGTTGGGCATAAAGCAGCATTTCACCTCTGTTGGTCACCCCCAGGCAAATGGTCAGGTGGAACAAACTAACGGGCAGATCAAGCTTGGTTTGAAAAAGAGGCTGGAACAAGAGGGAAGGCACTGGGTGGAGCATCTCCCAAACATTCTGTGGGCTTATAGGACTACCCCAAATATGTCAACACATGAAACCCCATTCTCATTAGCCTATGGGCGTGAAGCTGTTATTCCAGCAGAAATCGGGTTGCCGTCTCCCAGAACCATGCTCCATAATGACCAGATTCAGGAAGAGGAAATGAAGCACACCAAGGATGAACTGGAAGAAAAAAGAGATGTTGCTTTAATCCGAATGGCCAAATATAAGCAACAGTTTTCCCAGTATTACAACTCCAAGGTGAAACAATGCTATTTTAAGATTGGCGATCTGGTGTTGCGCAAAAATGAGATCAGCAGGCAGGAGCCAAGTGGAAGTCTCAGTCCTAACTGGGAGGGTCCCTACCGAATCATCAAGGTCCATGGAAAGGGGGCGTATGAATTGGCTGATAGCCAAGGAAAGACCATCCCTAGAAGCTGGAATGCAATTAATTTGAAGAAGTTTTATGTTTAAGGCAAGTGACAATCGTTCTTACTTTTGCAAGTTTGTTATGTATTTTGACTTTGTGTTGAACTATTGAATTTATCCTGGCTACAATATATTTCTATCATGAAACTCTTCAAAAGAGAAAAATTTATTAAGTCTGAAAAATCAGATCGTTTGTTGACCTCAGGTCAGGTCATTTATTTTAGACCTCAGGTCAGGTCGGAAACTCTTCAAAAGAGAAAATTTATTAAGTCCGAAAATCGGATCGTTTGTTGACCTCAGGTCGAGTCATTTATTTTAGACCTCAGTCAGTCGGAAACTCTTCAAAGAGAAAATTTATTAAGTCCGAAAAATCGGATCGTTTGTTGACCTCGAGTCAGTCGGAAACTCTTCAAAAGAAAAAATTTATTAAGTCCTAAAAATCGGATCGTTTGTTGACCTCAGTCGAGGTCATTTATTTTAGACCCAGTGTCGTCGGAAACTCTTCAAAAGAGAAAAATTTATTAAGTCTAAAAAATCAGATCGTTTGTTGACCTCAGGTCAGGTCATTTATATTAGACCTCAGGTCAGGTCGGGAGCTCTTCAAAAGGAAAATTTTTTAAGTCAAATAGTTTGTTGACTTCAGGTCAGGTCATTTTTTCTAGACCTCAGGTCAGGTCGGGAACTCTTAAAAGAAAAATTTGTTAAGTCTGTCAATCAGATTGCTTTTTAAACCTAAAGTCAGATCGTTCGTTTAAGGCCTCAGGCCAGGTCCGAAACGCCTCAAAGAGGAAATTCATTTCTTAAAAACCAGAGTAAACCTGGGAACAACTACAGTATGACGTGTGTTACACAGCAAATCACACTTCATACTGGGGGGAACAGAACATAATGAAGGGATACACTACAAGACGCAAGGCAAACACAACAAGTTGCAAGAATTGTGCAAACAATTTATAAATGCGCAACAAAGATGGAACCAAAAACTTTCATAAAGATAATCAAGGTGAAAGACAACAATAGCAGGAAACACAATGTTTGAAATCAAAATTAAAGTAGAGGACAGACTGAATGTTTTTATTTGGACTTGGAGGAACTTGAGATTGAGATGAGGAGCCAATTTGAACAGGGGGGTTTTCTTGCCATACTTAGAGACCAAATCCACCCCATCTCTGAACTCTTTGAATCTGGTCTCATAGATTTGAGACCCATCACTTCTGTTCCAGCCCGCATGAGAAAGTTTGGTGACGTCAACATTGAGACCAGCAGCTTTCATGTCCTCAATGGCTGAGGAGTACCCAAACCAAATGATTGGGGCAAATAACATCTTGATGCTGTCGGCTAGCTCATCAGACTTCCTATAATTGGCAATGGCCTCAGCAATGTGTTCAGGCAGTTTGCTCTTCAGGTTATCCCTCTCCTTTTCAAGAGTGTCCACCATCTTCTCCGGGCCGGATTTGATCTGGTTAGCAGTAGCAAGCTGGGTCTGGAATTCTTCTTCTTTGGCTTTCAATTCATCAGATAAAGCCATCTTTTCAGCAGCAGAAGTGTTAAGCAAGTCTTCATATTTGGCCTTCCACTCAGATAGAGAATTGGCCAGGTCTTCTTCGACCTTCCCAGAATTTCTCAGCCTGGACAGAATCTCTTTGCCAAGTTTAGCTCCCTAAGAAGGAATACATGAAGTAAGATCAGCATGTGTTAAATAAAAATTAAAAATATATATGTATATATGTATACAGAACATTATTTATGAAGAAAACACTTACAAAGGTAGACAAGTCTTGGTTGGACCATTCTCTCCAGTCATATCTTTCCCCCTGGTGTCGATCTGAGGTCTCACCCCCTCCATCAGCGTGATCCTGAGATCTAGAGCGTTTCGAAGCATGCCTGGTCTCAGTCTCTACCAAAGCACTGTGAGAAACAATCCAAAAGTCATTGGTCTCCTCAGAGTCGTCATCAGCAGGGTCTGTCTCAACTGAAGGCTCAATAGGATGACTGTCAACAGGCTTGACAGTCTGATCTGGAACATCTGGATGGACGACAGGTCCAGATATGTTCTGACCTTGGGGTGGTGAAGCCTCATCAGCGATCTGGACGATATCAGTAAAGCTTGCCACTGCAAATGCCAACAAAAATTAGAAACATGTCATGGAAGGAAAATATAAAGGTATGAAACAAGAGACCAAACAAGAGACCCTACTTAAGTTATATCTCTCATCCGATAATTCAACATAAGGTTCTCGGGCCGCCAGCTCTCAAGTGAGCGACATCAATCGATTAGAACTGATCTTGCTGCACCAGTATATCGGAGATTCGCTGATATCCTTTAACAATTTCTTACCCGCTTTGCTCTCTAGCACATCACTATTCTTAGTGGAGGTGTTCCACTTGCCCAGATCCCTAACAGTGTTGTGTCTAATAAAGAAGAAATGCTTCTTCCAATCAGAAAAGGACTGGTCTGTTTTCCTAATCAAGCGGACGCTACTCAGATTGTCAGTTCTCCTACAGAAGCAATACCAACCAGGGTTCTTCTTAACCTGTTTGCACTGATAAAAGTTTCTAAAAAGTACTAAAGAGACGGGGGTCACAAAGCACCTACACCAAATCAAAAAACCAGTAATAGCCCTTATACTATTGGGAACTATCTGGCCAAACCCCAGATCATAGTATCGGAGTATTTCCAGGAGAGCTGGAGGAAGAGGAAATCTAAGGCCGCACTCAAACTGTTCTTTGTAGACAGTGCAATATCCAGCGGGAGGAGCAGCAGCGCTCTTCCCAGGGGCAGGTCGGATAGGAGCATAAGTGTTCCTATTTAGCCCTAACCTATCACAAATGTCTGTGATATCCGAATCCTTCAGGGTAGAATCGATTGCGTGACAGGCCATCATTTTCTTAGTCTCGTAGGTCCTTCTCAGTGCTCTTATGGGCGCGGATAAGCCAGATATGTTATACTCAGTCGGGGCGAATTCGACAAGAGTAGGAACGATAGAGGCAATCAGATGAGGAGGAAGAATAGAGAAAAGAGGATTTTCGCCGGGGTTGGATACTTCAGGCTGGTCTGGATTCATATGGAGTAAACGAAGATTAAGAAAAGGGAAGAAGACTTACTTGCAAATCGAAGAGCAAACCCACCAAATCAGACGTTTGCCGCTATAAATAATGAAGGCTGGCTACAGAGTTTAATAGGAGTGATGATTTTTTAACCGAGGGATGGGACGTTTGAGTTACACATCGATTGGAAAGAAAGCGTGTGCATTTATGGTGGCGTTTGAGATAACCAAGGCAAAAATAGATAGGCCATCCGGACGGTACACGTGGAGTGAGTTTGAACTTCAGATCTTAACCCTTTAAGGCCAAGCCAAGTCGTTTAAGATCTGGGGGGCTTTGACTAGGGGTGACCCGAATTAGTCCACGTGTACAAGAAGAAGAAGTATGATCAGGACAGGCGGGTCCTCAAGTCCCTGGCCGAAGAAAAAGTCGACCAGGCGGAGTCCCCGACCGGAAGAAGTATGATCGGGGCGAGGCGAGTCCCTGAAGTCCCTGGCCGAAGAAGACGGCGTCGACGAGGCGGAGTCCACTGACCAGATGAAGCAGATCGAAGACATGCTCATCTGAATAAAGAGCAGTTGCGATTGAACGTGACGCGTGGGGGTTTACGTAACCGCCCATTAGCCCCATTATCACCGTTAACCGCCTGAACTACGGTTGGACTTGATTCCAAGTATATACTTGGATACGTAGGCAGCTTATTCATTAAGTTCAGTCCATAAGAAAAATAACGATGGATTCTCTGTACAATCCTAGAGCAAGAAAGACCCGATTGTTTATTTGTTACATATTTAGTTCGATCATCTAGCATTTGATAGCATTCATTACTCTACTCATGCTTGTATCTATTTATACTCATACTTTTATCATGAATAAAATAAGTTGAGTTTACTCAAGTATTATTGCTTTCTCAAACTCTCTTCATGGTATCAGAGACATAATCGTTCTAATCCGCTGCAAATCCATACATTCTCTCCCTGTTTCTTCAAGAATGTCTTCATTATCCGACGCCTCTTCATCCTCAATTGAGTCCCAGCAGCCTCAGCAGGATGGGGTGACTGAAAAATATTCTTTTACAAATCACAGACTTGATGGCAACAACTACCTGCTGTGGTCAAGATCTATGAAAATGTATATCTCATGCCAGAGCAAGATGGGATACTTGTTAGGCTCCAAACCTGCCCCTGCTGAAACTGACCCCAATTTTGAAGCATGGGATACAGAAAATAACCAAGTCATGACCATCCTCACGAGGTCAATGTCAAAAGAGATCTGTGAGAATTTCATGATGTATGACACTGCTAAGGATATCTGGATAATGCCAGAGACCTTTACTCAAAAAAGGACAATACATCTGAGGTCTATGAACTTGAAGCCCAAATCCAAAATTGTAGACAATGAGACCTGTCTGTAACTCAGTATTACAACCAACTATCTAAGGCATGGCAACACCTAGATATGTTGGAAACTCACCTATGGAAGGATGTAGAGGATGCTACCATATACAAGGATATCATTGAGAAGAATGGGGTATTCAAGTTCCTTACAGGACTGAACTCATCCCTTGATTAATGTTAGAGGTAGAGTTCTTGCTACTAAACCTCCCCCCAACCTCAAATCTGTCTTTGCTGAAGTCAAATATGAGGAGAGTAGGAGAAAAGTAATGCTGCAAAGCAACCCTGCTGATCACTCTCTCGATAGCTCAAAGAATCTTTGGTGGTCGTGAAGCCTCACCGAGGTTACTGAGACTTACAGGAAACCTACTGAGAAGACAGGAAAGTTGTTCTGTGACCACTGCAAACGCACAAATCACACCAAGGACACTTGCTGGAAACTACATGGTAAGCCTATTTCTTTTAAACCCTCCAAACCAACCAGGGAGAGTCAGGGCAAGCATGTCAGTGAAGAAAGGAACAAAGATACCACGTTGGATGCTCAGTTTGTTGCCTTCAAAGCCTTCATTGCTCAACAAAAGGAAGTTAGTTATATCACTGACATAGCTACTCATGCTAAAACAGGTATATTCCACTCACCTCTCAGTAATGATACTTGGATTGTTGATTCTGGGGCTTCATCATGACTGGTAACAAGAGTCTCATATCTCATTTTACGCCTTGTCATCAGACCCACAATATTAGGATTGTTGATGGATCTATTTCATGTGCACAAGGTTTTGGAAATGTTAAACTTACTGATAAGATCTACCTTCAGGATGTCCTATTTGTTCCAAAATTAGACTGTAACCTTATATCTGTCAGTAGACTCACTAAAGACCTAAATTGGATAGTCCTGTTTAATAACAATCAGTGTATATTCTAGGATCTTTCTTCACAGGAAGTGATTGGGAGAGCTAAAGCTTGCTCAGGACTGTTTATGGTCAACCCTGCTGAAGACAGAAGATTGAAGATTGAAACTGCCTCAGCAGCCTGCAACCAAACCTTAGACAATATCATGTTATGGCATTATAGACTAGGTCATCCAAGTTTTGGTTATTTAAAATCTTTATTTCCTGAATTGTTTAAAGGATGTAACCTCAGTGACCTTCAATGTGATATTTGTCAGTTTGCTAAACTTACTAAGTCTGTGTATGCTAAAATATCTTACTTACCCTCCACACCTTTCACTCTAATACATAATGATGTATGGGGACCTTCAAGAATTAAAAGTATAACAGGAAAGAGGTGGTTTGTCACCTTCAAAGATGACCACACCAGGATCACATAGCTTTTTTGATGAAAGATAAATATGAAGTTGGAACCATCTTCCAAGAGTTCTATAACATGGTATCCACTCAATTTGACACTAAGATTAAAATCTTAAAAATAGATAATGCCCTGGAATACTATGAGTCCAACCTCAGCACCTTCCTGAATGATAAGGGAATTGTTCACACCAGTAGCTGTGTAGAGACACCTCAGCAAAATGGGGTTGCTGAGAGAAAGAACAAGCACTTACTAGAGATGGCTAGATCAGTCATGTTCACCACACATGTGCCTAAATATATGTGGGGTGAAGCTATATTAACTGCCACATACCTAATCAACAGGTTACCCAGCAAAGTGTTAGGATTCAAGACTCCAATTCAAGCCCTGCTGACAACTCATCCCTGTCCTCATCTCATTGCTGACTTGCCTCCAAAAATCTTTGGATGTACTGTGTTTGTCTATATCCATGCCCAACATAGAAGCAAACTTGACCCCAAAGCTCATAAGTGCATTTTCCTTGGATATGCCAAAGACAGGAAGGGCTACAAATGTTATTCTCCCACTGACAAAAGATTCTACAACTCTATGGATGTGAAATTCTTTGAAAAAACTCCTTACTACAGCAACCCTACTGTGACTGTCACAGATGGAAACCTAATTGAAACAATAACTCTTCCCTCCTCTCATAGTCCTCTAACTCCAAATGCACCCTCAGCTGAGAATCTTGAAACCGTGCCAATCCCTATACCAATTCCTAATATTCAGCAACCTCGTAAGACTCATCAGCCTACTGACTCTGAGCTCCCTACATCTACTGAACCTCAGCAACCTGTTGATACTCCACAACCTCCTGAACCTGCTGATATACCTCGGCAACCTGCTGACAGTCCTAAACCTACTGATATGGATGACAGACCCATTGCTGTCCGAAAGGGAAAGAGATCATGTATTGACCACTCTATTCATAATTATGTGTCATATGATCACTTGTCACCTGGTTTTTCTATGTTTACACAAGATTTGGATACTCATTCCATTCCTAAGAATATACAGGAAGCTCTCCAACATGACAGGTGGAAGGCTGCTGTCAAAACTGAAATGAATGCACTCATTGACAACCACACTTGGGATCTCACCACTCTCCCACAAGGAAAGAAGACAGTCAGCTGTAAATGGCTATTCACCATCAAGTACAATGCTGATGGTACTATTGACAAGTACAAAGCTAGGCCAAGCAAAAGAGGCTTCACTCAAACATATGGACTTGACTACAATGAGACATTTGCACTGTGGCAAAGCTCAACACAACTGTCAGTCTTGATCTCCCTTATTTTGTCCAACTTGACTGGCCACTCCACCAATTGGACATCAAGAATGCCTTCCTAAATGGTGACCTCACTGAGGAAGTATATATGACTGTACCTCCTGGTTTTACCAACACTCACACTAAAAGGAAGGTTTGTAAACTGAGAAAATCTATGTATGGCCTGAAGTAGTCCCCAAGAGCATGGTTTGGCAAACTTACTACCGTGGTTAAAGTCTGCTGGTATCATCGGTTGCCTTCGAGATCACACAATGTTTATTAAAACAACCAATAAGAGAAGGTCCATCCTTATTGTCTATATGGATGATATCATCCTTACTGGTGATGACCCTGCTGAGATCCAACACTTGAAGACCCTCCTGGCAAAGGTATTTCAAGTTAAAGATTTGGGCTACCTCAAGTACTTCCTTGGCATGGAAATAGCAAGAAACAGCCAGGGTATCTCAGTCTCACAGAGGAAGTATGTACTGGACCTGCTGAAGGAAACTGGCATGCTAGGGTACAAACCAGCTATCTCTCCAGTAGACCCCAGTAATCCACTAGTACATGGTAGTATTGCTGTAAGAAAGGAACAATATCAGAGACTTGTAGGGAAACTCATTTATCTCTCTCATACAAGACCTGATATTGCATATGGAGTTAGTCTTGTCAGTCAGTTCATGCATTGCCCTACTAAGCACCATTGGGATACTGTCTACAGAATCCTACAATACTTGAAGTCCACTCCTGGACAAGGCTTGCACTTCACTAAGTCTACTGAAAGATCAGTAAAAATCTATACTGATGCTGACTGGGCTGGTTGCCACATATATAGAAGATCTACCACAGGCTATTGCTCATATGTGTGGGGTAACCTTGTCACTTGGAGAAGCAAGAAACAACCTACTGTCTCTAGAAGCAGTGCTGAAGCTGAACTCAGGGCACTTGTTTTGGGCATTTGTGAAGCACTGTGGCTGAAAAGAGTCCTTACTGACCTTCAGCAGACCCTTCAACAACCTATCATACTCTGCCGTGACAATAATTCAGCATTATGCATGGCAGAGGATCCAGTTCATCATGATAAGACAAAACATGTGGACATTGACAGACATTTCCTTAAAGAGAAGATTGATGCCAAGATCATTCAACTTTAATATGTTTTCTCAGCAGACCAGAATGCTGATATTCTCACCAAAGCCATTCCACCACTTATGTTCAGCAGGCTAAGTAGCAAACTTGGCTGTATTGACATATACAACCCAATTTGAGGGGGGCGTGGAAATATTACATTACTTGTAACACGTTACTTATTTGTAACATGACATATTAATTGTAGTGTATAAACAATTAATATGTCATAAAGTAACTCTATTTTGTCTTATTATACTCTAGCCGACTCTAGCATTTGATAGCATTCATTACTCTACTCATGCTTGTATCTATTTATATTCATACTTTTATCATGAATAAAATAAGTTGAGTTTACTCAAGTATTATTGCTTTATCAAACTCTCTTCAGATTCTATCATAGCAAGGTTTAGGATTCTTTATAACATAAAATCCCTTAAAGAAACAAAACTAAAGATCAAGAACGAAAATTTTTAATCCACTCTTACCGTAAAGATTCTTTATTTTAAATCAACTAAAATAAAAAAATACAATAGCTTTACAACACAAACTAAGATTTTGTTTTTTCTATATATTACTAGTTGCAATACTCACTCCGTGCCCGTTAAGGGTATAAATACAAAATTGAAGTACATTTTTACATTCATAGAACTAATACAATTATGGATTTTTATTAATATGAAGCCATAAAATTCAAAACATACATTGGCTGATTAAGATACCATCTATGATGGTTACATTTCAGCTAGCATAATTTACAAAAGATACATAATTACAAAAGATAGTGGCAACAATATCATTGTAAGCACACATAGTTATGTATATTACTTCACCATTAAACTTTATCCATGATAAAAAAATAATGGTGTTAATATACTAACTATATTTTCCCAGTACATCAAAGTTTAGCTTTAATAAAACATACAACACTACCATGACTGTACTTAATATATTAACATACAACAGTTCTTAATTTTCCTTTTCCTTGCTCTTGTTCTTCATCATTTTGACTGGGCTTTCAATAGTCTGAACTTCATGTGGAACATCAACTCATTCAGTTGGCTTTTCCTGAGTAGCTATTGGGACTGTTGCAGCGATAGAACCAAACATCAATGTTCTTTTTTAATGTGGTGGCTGGCTAAATGTCTCACCTTTGGGCTCTACCGAATCTGCAATTTTTTTCGAGGACTGCCTTCGTTGTAGGGCTGAAGAATTCGGTTGTTTCTTTAGTAGGCCTTCTTCGGTGTACAGTTGCAGAACTGTATAGTTTTACCTCCTCCCAAAGTCCATCAGAAGCTAAAACAAGAAACTCCATGTCCTGTGTCAAATTTATAATCTTTGTATCTGGTTCAGCTAAAACCAATCTTTCAAATGTGAACCACCAATGCTTCTTGAAACAGTAAGTACTCCATGAACCCTCCAAACTCCTCTATGATATTGATACTACACAAATCCATCCTGCAAAATGCACACCACACATTTGAGAAAATGTTTCACTTACAATTCCTTTATTAATTTGTACTGCAAAGTAAATACATTTTCTTCGATTCTTCTGCGTTCATTATCATCTCCTGCTCTATGATCTGTTGTCAAGGGTTCAACCTTCCCTCTTCTAATGCGAGCCTTGATGCTTGAGATCCCTGGAAAATCGAAAGAAATGAAGTTGTATACCACACAACCTTTAATAACTATCCCCATATATGAAGAACTTTCACCCGATAACTATTCTATATTTGAGAAAGTCGACTTTCTCCACGGTGGTCGGCCAAGCTGGTCAAAGTCGATTCTGGAAACTGCCAGTCCGGTACCTATATTCACTGAGACGGTTTTCACATACCCATTGTTTCATGCTAGCTCATTTTCAATTCTTCCCATCATCTATATATATATATATATATATATATTCTTTTATATATTGGTTTGGCCGGAGCCGGAGCTGCGTTGGGTTTCCGGCAGCAGCTACAAGGTATACAAACATTCACTCCACCGGACCTACCCTACATTATGGAGATTTGGAGCCAACTATAAGTGGAGAGATCATGCAACAGCATCACCCAAAGCACCATCAAGCTTACGCCACTAATTACAGCAAGGCTTTGAGCAGCTAGATGATGCCATTCATATAGGTGATGTTTCAGCTGTCGTGAAGTTGCAGAGAGCTACCAAGTTTAATGGCAGAGGCCACATCAACCACTCAATCTTTTGGAATAATCTGGCCCCTGTTCGTGAAGGTGGTGGTGGGCCTCCAAAGGGTTCTTTAGGATGGGCTATTGACATGCATTTTGGTTCTTTGGAAGCTTTAATACAAAAGATGAATGCTGAAGGCGCTGCTTTGCAAAGATCTGGATGGGTGGGGCTTGGTCCGGACAAAGAGTTTAAGCGTCTTGTGATTGAAATCACCACAAATCAGGATCCATTAGTTACCTAAGGATCCAGTTTAGTTGCGTTGCTCGGCATTGATGTTTGGGAACACGCGTACTACCTGCAGTACAGAAATATGAGGCCAGATTATCTGAAGAACATATGGAAGGTGATGAACTGGAAAAATGCCAGTGTGGCTTACGAAAGCGAGTGTCCTTGATTGAGAATGGGGGGCTGTAATAATGATATTGTATGATGTTCTACACTGTCGATAAGTTCATCCAGCCGCTTTTACAGTATGCTAAATTATCTAGTTCGTATGTAAATCGAATAATGTATCTTGAGCATCAGATGATCAATAAAACAGATTTCTTTCAACTAAAAAAAATCCCCACATATGAACATTAATCATCTTCCGATTCACTTATCCATGATTAATTTGTGGACCGAAAGGGCATACCAGTAAGATAATAAACAAATTTGCAATGAAATTTGAGATCCGTTAGACTAACACAATTCCTGTAGAATGTCATGGCTACAAACTTCAGCATGCAGAATTTCATTTGCAACATAAATTCATTGATCACAGTCCAAGAAAATGATAAGCTAACCTTTGCTCTTCAGAGAGTACAATAATCCTAAACTTTGTACTGTGTTAAGGTATCACCTGCTTCTTAATTTAGAGCCTAGAAAGAAAGTGAGTTCATGAAAGCCACAGGAAAACAATAGACCTAACAAAGGACATAACATGCCAGCTCAAGAAATGAATGAAAAGTTAAGCAAGGGAAAGTGAAGAGCTTGAAGTGCCTTCAAACTTCAAAGTGATGCTCAGGCTTATGCAATGCAGTGAATAATGTTAGGCCGAAACGACACGAAAAGAACAAGTCAAGTAACCGTGTGTGTAGGATACCTGGAGATCAGCCATTTAAAATTTCAGTCGGGCAACAACAGTCCGAGAAATGAATGTGAACATCAGTTAGTAGCAGAACCCCGGCCATGAGCAAATCACACGGAGCAAGGGAAAAGGTATAGCATACTCAAAAGCGAATAGTAAAACGAGTATTAAACAAGAATACATAATCCAACATATAAACACCCATCACACCCATACTATTGGGTAGTTTTCCATGTACTACCAGAACATATAAGCCCAAAATAACCTTACAACTATTCAAAGTAAATAAAAAAAATCTCAGTTGGAAGAACTTCAAAAATGAGAAGACTACTTCTTAATTCATTTCCTAAGCATGGTTTAAACACTCAAGGGACCAAATTAGTCGAAAAAATCGAACGGACAACCTTATTCACTCTTTTCATAGTTCCCACAAAACACTTTCCCTGTCAAAATTTAAAGTAAATCGTCTATTTTTTTTTCTTTCATTAAATAATGAAGATTAAGTTTTATATTGAACATCAATTTGAACATAGCAAACTACATTACAAAAGCTTCCTAGTAGCAAACAAAATAGACAGACTTCCATGTTCTCCAATGGCTATTCCTGATCTAAAGTTGTCTTCCTTTCCTAAGTATGAACCAATGGCTCCTTTCATCAGCTATATATGTATAATGTCACAAAAGGCAATACCTGACCAAAGAAATCCTTTATATAGTTTTAACACATGCAATAAACAGCCAAAAATATTTAATGGCATAAAGCATTTACTGTACCTTCAAGTGAGTATCCGGTGGAAGCTGGAAACCCATTAATTGATGCATGAGGAGTAATTGCAAGAGAACCGGGTGCAATGCCAGGCAAGAGGAGAGACACTATTGTTTGACAGAGAGAAGGCTTGAATTAAATCCACACAATTTAAAGGGATAAGAGGTAAGAAGGAATTCCCTTTTTATTATTATTATTATTATTATTATTATTATTATTATTATTATTATTATTTAGATTCTGAGATTACCCGGTCTGTGTAAGCTTGGATAACCGATTTCGAAACACATGACAAGCAAAAAACCAGTGGGCAAGAAGCAAAATTATGCAACCCCTCTGCATCAGCCGCCATCAATCAACCTTGTAGGCTTGTACCAAAAAATCTCAAAAAACAACAGAGAAATTCACCAAAGAATCTAGATATTCTACCAAAAGCCTCCCCAAATCCTATGGGCAATACACATATCCACCCTAAAAGGCGTCAGAGGATGACGTTGTAGGAAGACTGACGTGATGTCCGTGTGATCCCGTTGAATATATTTTCTAGGAAAGAAGAAATGTATTATAGAACGAGGAATTCTACAGCCACATCCACATTTGCACAACCAAAGCGGTGGCGTTGACGTGGAGCTGAGCTGGCGTGGGCCCGCATTTAAGTTGTAAATTTGTTTTTATTTTTTTTATTTTAGTTGATAAATCAGTAAAAGACATTAAAGGGGTTAATAATCTTTTTCATTTTTCACTGGACGACATTTTTTCCATCAGAAACCCTAAAAGTCTACCTCACCTCCATCTTCGACTTCTCCCCCTCTATGAGGAGCCCGGATCGTCTGCTGTGGTGAATACACAGCAGGCCGTGCTGTGATAAGGAAACGACACCGTTTTGAGTCTAAACGACACCGTTTTGATCGCGAACTTGAAATAAAATAATAATAAAAAAAAACACAGCAAAACGGCGTCGTTTTGCGTCGAAACGACGCCGTTTTACTTCACAGCAGCCATAGCAGGGGCCAATATACAGCAGACGGTCCCAGTTCCTCCATGAGCTGCGCCGCCGCTTCTTTCCAAGGTAAATCCCCCGTCGCCAGCCACCCAACGAATCTAACGACGAGAACGTTGCTTAAATCGATGCTCCCAATCCTCCGCCGCTCTTACTGAACCACCGGAAAATCGGATTCATCTTCATCAAGTAATGTTTATGTTGAACTGTTTATGTTCAACAGAATTGATACGGGCTTCAACCGATGCTTCCAATCCTCCATCTCTGTAGCCAAGCCCTAAAAGTTGCCGCTCTTCGCGAGCCCACCGAAAAATCATCTTCACGTTTCTTCTTTTCTAATTAGGGCTCTAAATATTAAATGAAATCTCACATTCTGAATCAACTGTTCATAGCAGTTCTATTTGGGGGTTCAGCTTTCCCCAGAAAAAAAAGCAAGTTACAGCTACTTTTGTCCCGGGGATCAGGTAAGAAACTCATCTCGTTTTTTTATTTCCCTTCTTTTTTATTATTATGTTTGTTATTTTTACTAGAGAATTTACCACTTTTTATAGTTGTCTTGGACAACAGGTGCAAGCGAGCTATTATCCGAAAAGAAAAACTCATATCTGTTTCGAATTCATGTGTAAATTTACATTATTTGATGTTTTTTTTTAATTTCCATCAATCGGATTCTGTTTTTGTTCTTTAGATTCTTTTGGATTTGATCAATGATATATTATATAGTACTTTGGGTGATTTTTTTTATCAGGGGAATTCAAACCTCCTCCGTCTACTTTGGTTGTTGTTGACATCTTGTAGTGTTAGATGTTAGATAGAACGCTTGCTAATCAACTGAACATCGCCTCGCACTATATCCGATTACTCTTCTGACAGCTCTACGCTCGTGAAGTTGTGTCCTGTATTCTCAGTTTGTGTTGTTATTCTTATCCGTTTTCATCTTCTTCTTCTTTTTTAAAATTTATCGTTCAATATCATATATGTGAGAGTAAATTTATGTTGCATTAAATGCATAAAGTTTGAATGGGAGTGTATTCAACTTTTCTGCATTCACGTTGAGCATCCTTTTTCAGCTAAATAGAAGTTTTAAGAGACGAATCACGTAAACGATTTTATCTATCGATGCACCACATTTAATATGCCTCACTGTGAATCATTATTTTGAAATAATTGTTTTTTCCATTTTTCTGCTTTTCTTAAATTGAAATTATACAACTTCCATCACTTCCTCTCTCTTGATTGTCAAATCTCTCACGTTCTGAATGGCTTCTTAGTCATATTCTGACCAACGTTCTTTGATAATGTAAAACCTCCATTCGCACGACTGCCTTCTTTCTTGCAATCGAGTGATCACTAAAACATATCGGCTTGAATGCCTTAAAAAGCCTTGAGAAGGTTAATTTTACAATTCGCAGATCGCATAGCATCCTCAAGAAGAGCAAGAAGAAAAAAAAAAACACATATTATGTGATGAACCAAACATGTCAATCGATACAAACAATACAACAAGAATCACAGAAGGAAACATGCACATACTCTGTCATTCGATTCAGAAGGAAACGTGCACATACTGTATCATTCCAAACAAATACACAATGCATAGCACTATTAAAACTTTCAAAACAAGAAACTAATTTTTGAAAGCAAATTGAGACACATCCATCTAATGGGCTGATAGATTGCTTATGGAAAACATTAGCTGACTACACAATCAAATGATAGCATTAAATGAGAAATCACTATAGTTACGATTTATATAATAAGGTTTACTAGTCAAATATGCCCGTACAAAATAAATTCAACATCATAAAAGAAAAAAAAATTATTTATATTTTCCTCTGCAAATGCATGTAAGTTTACACATGAATTCGAAACAGGTATGAGTTTTCTTTTCCAATAATAGATCGCTTGCACCTGTTGTCCAAGACAACTAGAAAACGTGGTAAATTCTCTAGTAAAAATAACATAGTAATAAAATTAAAAATAAAAAGGGCCAAAAAAACCGAGATGAGTTTCTTACCTTATCCCGGATGAAAAGTAGCTGTAACTTGCTCTTTTTTGTGGAAAGCTGAGCCACCAAATAGAACTGCTATGAACAGTTGACTCAGAATGTGAGATTTCATTTAATATTTAGAGCCCTAATTAGATAAGAAAAAACGTGAAGATGATTTTCCGGTAGGCTCATGAAGAGCGGCGGAAGTGGTGGCGGCGACTTTTAGGGCTTGGCTACAGAGGAGGATTGGAAGCATCGATTGAAGCCCGTATCAATTCTATTGAACATGAACACCTTGATGAAGTTGAATCCGATTTTCCGGTGGTTCAATAAGAGCGGCGGACGTCGTGGTGGTGGCGGCGGATTACAGAGACGGAGGATTGGGAGCATCGATTTAAGCACCGTTCTCGTCGTTAGATTCGTTGGGTGGCTGTATTGAGGTGGCGACGGCGCAGCGCGGTGCGGCGCCGCTTTTTGTTGAAACTTTAGGCTGCTCCCGACCGATGCTTTTAGTTGAAGTTGTTTTTTTTTTTAAAGCATACTTATTGTTAGATATTTTTTCATAAATAAATATTTTGGTTATCGTTTGCATACTTGTTGCCGTACGAATTAATGTTATCATTTGCGCTGCCTTCGCAGAGTCGGCGGCGCCAACTAACTAATCATGGTTCGGGGCAACGCCCCGAAACCTACTCCAATGCATGCATTAGTTCATGAAGAGATATGCATTTTCAGATACATGCATTTTCGAACTGATATGTACTTACCCTTTCGTGTAAGGGTTGCATGCTTTCATCCGGTGAACAGTGACAACCCTACCTTTTGTGCAAGGAGTACCTCCATTCGTTTATGGGGTACTTGCAACCTATAAAAGGCATAAGTATGCAGACGAAAATTCATAAGTTTGACAACATCATAAGAAAAACTTTGATTGTCCTCGAGTTTGATTCAAACAAGTCACTGTTTGAATCAAATCCTGAAAGAGATTTTCATTTGATCTCTTAGTGACAAATCGTGTGGGACGAAACATCTCTTAAAAGACAACGCTAATAATGTGCCTTGGAGTTTCTAGTTCTCTGTCAAATCCTAAGTACTACATTTTTTTCAATATTTATCGCGTTTTTAACATCCGTAAATGCAAAAAATTAATAAAGCTTGTTTGTATGTCTATTTTTTTTGGACCAAGTAAATTTTTTTATTGGGACCTTTATCGATTGGAGTAAAAAAAAATTGGGCCTTTATCAAAAAAGAAAATTAACATATTATATTAGGTTGGATCGGATTAAATCTACACGAAATTTTTTTTTTTTAGCGAAACATGTACCGTTGGGCCCCCCGACACCGTTGGGTTTAAGACCCGAGTCTCAGTGGCCTTAGCATAAGGCCGGCCATGGGCGCAACTCATGGAGGGGAGAAGTCGAAGATGGAGGTGAGGTAGATTTTTAGGGTTTTTGATGGAAAAATGTCGTCCAGTGAAAAATGAAAAAAGATTATTAACCCCCTTTAATGTCTTTTACGGATTTATCAACTAAAATAAAATAAATAAAAAGAATTACAACTTAAATGTGGGCCCACGCCAGCTCAGCGCCACATCAGGTTGTGTCTTTGGTTGTGCAAAGGCGTCAGAGGATGACGTTGTAGGAAGACTGACGTGATGTCCGTGTGATCCCGTTGAATATATTTTCTAGGAAAAAAGAAATGTATTATAGAACGAAGAAAAAGAAGGGGAAAAGTAGTTCTCATGCAAAAAAAAAATTTAAAAATATGAAGCTGCTGACACGTGTCAAGCCAAGAGCTTGCCACGTGTCAGCAAGAAAGCACACCAAAAATTAGAGAAAGGGGCGACATGGAGGCTGATGGATGCATCTTTTTCTCTTTATATAAGATATAGATATATAGGAAATGAAAGTGTTTGAGCTTGTATCTGAAATTCTGAATTGTTTCTCTTGTAATAACTTTCTCTTCATCTAAGAAAATTTCTTCTGTATATAGAGGGTCAACATGCCCCTGATCAATTCAAATTTTCTTAATGGAGGAAAGATGACAACATATGTCTTGGAATTAAGGTGGGAGAAGACCTTGATTGTCGTATATCAAGTATCAACTCCAGCAAGCTACCATGAACGTTGGTCAGCTTCTCCTTGGCTTTTCATAGATATATTTCAACAAAACAACATTCACTTTGAATTTCATAGCCATTGCTAGCTCTTTAGAGCAAGTCAACCATCACTTCTTTGACTCTTGAGACTTACTTGGATTGGTAATGATAAGAGAGCTTCCACTTGAATTCCTCCGTTTGAATGTTTTAAGGTGAGGTCTACAAGGGAAATGTGTTATATAAAGTGTTGCATTGTATATTATAGCTAGTATCACATATTATATTATGTGATTTATTTTTGTATAACGTATCTCATTTAATCCTTTTGTATCTTAATCATCTTTTGATAGTTATGATCAACACTTTAAGACAAAATAGTTTGCCAAACTATATGTTGAAAAGTGTTAGTCAGAGGTGACTTGATCTCTACGTCTGAAACTGTTTTGTCAAAGCTGAATCTGCAAGACTCAACTGAAGTGGTGTTCAGCTGAGTGTGACATTAAGCAAAAATGTTCTCATCTGAAGTCTGGCGATCACATTTGAAGTCTGTTTCTGAAGCGATTAAAAGTAAAAGATTGCAGCTTTGACTGCAACCAAGGCTAGGCAATTCTCCACCATGTGCAAAATCGAGGCTTTTCTGTATAAATTGGATGATTTGCACCCAATCTGACACAATCCTGAAAGCGAATCATCTCTGATTCATCACGTGTTTTGATCCGGTGAATCTACCCAGATTGCAATGGTAAAAGGGCTTTGACCCTCTGGTTTGGTTCTTTAGTTGGTTAGACCGATGGATTAATCCTATGAGGTCTCTGTTGGGTCAATGTTGAGGGTCTCCATGACTTGTGATGCATGTGCCAGTTGGTTCAGGGTTGGTTTCTTCATAACCACTCTATGAACCTTCAGTGCTTCAAATCATTGTTCAACCAGTGTTTCTTGTGCCTGTTGTTTTGGTCTGGTTAATAGATGGTTTGATATGGGTCCCTATCTTGACTATGTGAACCCTAATTCGATCATCTATGTGATATGAGGTGCATACCTAATTCAAAAGTCGTATGACATGCTTATTTAGCTGTAATTTAAGCCTGACGGCACTTAAAACGGGAGTTGTATGTTCATTCACTCAAATCATTCAAAAGGTTGCCTTGCCTCGATTTATCACCCGTCTCTCAGTTTATAGGATTTGAATTCAGTATTCACTCTTAGGCTTTAGGGTTTTTCACCACTAAATCCTATAAATAGTCACGTATATCAACAAGGATATATCAGTTCATAACACAAGAAATGTGAAATTTCAAACTCTTTCAAAAGTTTTTTTGTTCGTTTTTGAAGTGAGTCTTAAAATGTAGGTTGATGTTTGATCATCTGTATGAAACATTGATTGATACTGAAGTTAAAGGATATTGAAGGTGATCATCCTTCTTCAATAGCCTTGTGGTTTAGCATCAGTGGTGGTCAAGTGCAATCTGGTGTTCTTCTACTTAGATCATTGACACCTTTTATTTTTTGCATTGCTGCGTTGTGTGTATTTGTGTCTGTGCAACTTTGTCCACCTGTTTGGTTTTTAGTTTAATCTGGTTGATCAGTCACTAAGGTCATAAATTTACTGAACGTTTGAGTTCTAGCACATTGGAGTGAGGACATTGGCCCTTAACTCTCTTTTTAGTATCTTGATTGATCTTGTGTCAATCTGAAATACAAATTAAGATTGAGCCGTGTTGTTTTCGTGCAAATTTTTAGTTTTTGGTCAAATTTGTTGTTGTCTAAGAAAGTCAGATACTACTTCTGAGTGTTCTTGTTTGATATACTAGACATGGCCTTATGGATAAGGCATTGCATGACTGATTTCTTGAATTCTAGCAAATTGGAGTCCAGACTGAATGTTTGGCCTAGTCCTTTTGTCTTTCCCCTTGCAATGTGGTGAAATTCAGTGATGTATCTCATTGAGACTAGCATCCTGATCAAACTTTTCTAGGTGTACAATATCGCCGGCAAGTATACCGGGGTCAATTGTAGTCTAGTAAGTGGTCAATGTCGTATCCCACGAGGATTGTGAGGTTAAGTACCGAAAATCTATATTATTTTGATCTATGTTCACAAAAGACAAGAATGTAAAAGTTCTAAAGATCAAACTACTAAGCTCAATCAACTTAAACTAAATATGAGTGATCAAATGATAAAAAGCTTAGCCAAGAAAATGCAATGATCAAGTATATCTCTACTAGTATCATTGTAATGAACAACATTCCTACCTTCCAATAGTGCTCAAGTGTGTGTTATCGGTGCATCTTCTAAGCAAGCAATTTCCCCTCATACGAGTGTCTGGAATTACTCTATGCCTCCTCATTGGTCTAAGAACCCTAGATCTAATGATTCAACATGATGAAGTTCTTTGAATGCAATGAATGAACAATAATCACCGGAGAAGAAATCGAGTTCATCTCAAGGTCGATTTTATCTTCTGGTTTTCCTATCTCTTTTCCCACACAAAGCTTCTCATTTCAGACTCAACTAAGTGTGTGTGTGTGTGTGTGTGTGTGTGTGTGTGTGTGTGTGTGTGTGTGTGTGTGAAAGTGTTAGGTTATTACTCCAACAAAAACATGCAATACAATGCAAATAGGAAAAGATAACAACACAAGAGGTTATGAAATATAAACTATCATTCTCAATCAACCAATAGAGATAAAAACTATCACAAAAACAGTATCTCGACTAGTAAGAAGACTAGCCACTCTTAGCTATGAATTCCAACATGTCAAAGAATGAATTCATATCTATGACAACAAGTAAATCACAAGTAAAGGAAAAGAATTTACCAACTCAAATCTATGAACTTGAAGAAGGAAACTTTCATTCAATAATAGAAGATTCAAAAGGAGTTTACACCAAAAGATGGAAACTTGGTTCCAATCAAAGATTCTAGAAATCAAAAGCAAGAATTCTTAATGTTTACAAGTTGAATTAGATGCTATACTATGGTGGATTTTGGCTAGAGGAGCCTTGAAAGTGGAGGTGCCTTCAAGATAGAGAGAGATAGAGTAAAAAAAAGTGAATTCCTGGGTAAAAGTGTAAATGCCATTATTAAATGCCTCATCTGCACAATATGGCATCCGCCGAAGATGTTGACTGCCGCCAAAGCATTTGTTTTTCATCTGGAGGATGCCAAGAGTAAACAGGCGGCCGCCAAACTCTATCAAGTTGTTGGGGCAGATGTCAGACATTAATTGTTGGTAGCAGATCTGATCTTCAAATTTTGGCGCGATTCTGAAACATTGTCGAACGCCAATGCCATGGTTGACGGAAGCCAGCAGTGTGAAGTCCTTTGGTTCAACTCTGGTTAGTCCTGCCGTACGCCAAGTGGCTATTGGAGGACGCCATGAGTCTTGAAATTGTGACTTCCCGCTCTCTAATGCATCGAATCGAACAACGATCAAATCTATGCTTTGACACTTCAAATTCTAGACTCCCGAGCTCCGGTATCTTTGCTGAAAAACAAAAACACAAGAACACCATGCGTAAATCCGATAACAAAACTTGGATAATAAGCTTAGATAATAGACAAAAGTATCGGTTTTTATAATATTTACTATGTACGCAAAAGATACCAAATCATCACAGTAGTTGCTTGATGGGAGTCAACTTTACGTGATTCCGGAGCATTTCTCACCCCCGTTTACCACATGTTTAGCACGTTTTTGGTCTATTTAGACCGTTTTAGGGGTGATATCGTGATTTTATGGCACGGGGAGTGAATCCGTTACTTTGACAGATTATTACCCCTTTTTTGTTGATATTAACCCTATTCCCGAGCACTTTTACCCTCCGGAATTGTTTGGATGTTTTGGTCGTTCATGATGTTGTAGGGTATTAGTATCTTGAGGACCCGGAAGGTGATGATTCATGGTGAAAAGCATGATCGAGGCACGAGGAGATATCAAAAGGGAAGAAAAGTTCAAGTTTTGGAGCAAATGGGGTTCAAACGCGCGTTTGAACCCCCAAACGGGCGTTTCAGAAGCCACCAGCTTGATCAGAGTTCAACCTCTCTAAACGCGCGTTTCAAATTGCCCTAAACGCGCGTTCCAAATCCTCCAAACCCACGTTTCAACTTCCTAAACGTGCGTTCCAGTTGAAGATCAGACAAGAGCCTACCCATAAATAAAGCGAAACGCGCGTTTGCCCTATGCGAAACGCGCGTTTGAAGATGTGAAACGCCAGGTTCAACCTCCCAAACGTGCGTTTGAGGCCAGAATTTTGCACCTATAAATACCCCCCTTAGACTATTTCTTGGAAGAACCATTCTCTTAGCAAAACCCTACCCATTTCTTAGCTCGAATTTTGTAATAGCTTTGAATACATTCTCTTAGCTTAAATCAGTATAATCTTAGCTTAATCTTTCCATTTCTTAGCTTAGATTTCTACTTCAAACACTAAGACACCATCTTTTAATTAGTTCTTCATAGTGTACTTTTTGGATCTAAATTTCGAAATTCTAACTTCTATGGTAAATTTCTCTTCTCTTTTACTTATTATGGCTTTCATTTACTGTTTTATGTATGTTTTAACTAGTATAATGAGTAGCTAATTCCTTTTCATAGTCGAATCATATGAAATTTGGTGAAATCACCCTTTGGGTGACGAAATTGGGAGTGGGTAGTGCTTTTTATTGTTTAATCTTGCTTGTTTCGCATCTTAGAACTTATTATAACATCGCTAGATTAGATTGATCACCCAATTTAGTAATCTCACATACCAATCTTACATATGTACTTAGCGGGGAGGTATGGGAAAAGGGGTTCTAAGATCGCAGCGTAGACTCGGCTTAGTTGTTAAGCCCGAGCCCAATGCGAGGTTACTCGTTTTTAACGTTTAAGCGGCTCTAGTGCATAACATGTCTTGTCAGTGAATCTTTTAAAAGGAAGGGTAGTTAACATGGCATAAGGTGCTAAGAGAGAGTTGTTCAGACTTTAGCACCGGAATTAGGAGCACGCACCCGTGAAATTGAATGCGAGAGTTCGTTTGTTATAATGCATACTCCCGGTTTTGTCTACCATTAGGGTTGAAACTAGCTACTTTGATCATGGTTCGGCTATGTCCCTTAATATAACGTTAAAAACCGAGTAGTCAATCTTCTTTCTTTCTTTTCTATCTTTAGACTCGTTAATAGAAATCACTTTAGTGTCGTTGTGGTAAAAAAGCACTTTAAAAAGATTGATCACCTAGACTAAGTAACACGTTCGCTTTGGTACTCACAAACACTTTTCCCTTGGGTTCGACCTCGTACTCCTGTAGCTATTCTAGCAATCGACCCGGTACACTGCCAGTTAGAGAGTTAGTTTGCCCACGGTTTCGAGTCTTTATAAATTGTTTTTGTTGGGGTAAATTTTAGCTCAATCATTGCTCAAACAGATACGAAAATACCAATAAACGCGCGAGAAATGAGGATAAAACATGAGAGGCATACCTAATTCAAAAGTCGTATGACATGCTTAGTTTGCTGTAATTTAAGCCTGCCGGCACTTAAAACGGGAATTGTGTGTTCATTCACTCAAAATCATTCAAAAGGTTTCCTTGTCTTGATTTATCACGCGTCTCTCAGTTTATGGGATTTGAATTCAGTATTCACTATTAGGCTGTAGGGTTTTTCGCCACTAAATCCTATAAATAGTGAAGAGAGTTTGAGAAAGTAATAATACTTGAGTAAACTTCAACTTGTTTATTCATGTTTGAAGAAAGGGTATAAATAGATACAAGCATGTAAAGGTCCTGGCTAGTAAAGTAAAAGTCACTAGAGCCGGCTAGTATTAAATGCTAGAGTCGGCTATTGCATAATAGGACAAACTAGAGTTACTTTATGACTTTAGGACATATTAATTGTTTATTCAATACAATTAATATGTCTCTTGATACATAAGTAACATGTTACAATGTAACGATTTATAATTACAACTAATGTAATATAATGCTTCCACATATAATATTTCCACAAATAGTCAAATATATCAACAAGGATTATATTAGTTCATAAAACAAGCAATCCAAAAAGAGCGATGGTTCGACCGCCGGGCCGGGCCGGGTCTGATAACTATGTTGTGTTGTGTGTATCTGTGTTTGTGTTATTTTGTCCATCTGTTTGGTTTTTAGTTTAATGTGGTCGATCAGTCACTAAGATCATAAATTTACTGAACGTCTGAGTTAGTAGTGGCCTAGTGAGGACATTGGTTCTTAACTCTCTTTTCGGTATCATGATTGATGTGTCAATCTGAAATACAGATTAAGATTGAGACCTGTTGTTTTCGTGCAAATTTTCAGTTTTTGGCCAAATTTGTTGTTAGCTAAGAAAGTCAAATACTACTACTGGGTGTTCTTGTTTGATATACCAGACACAGCCTTGTGGATAAGGCATTGCATGACTGATTTCTTGAATTCTAGCAAATTGGAGTTGAGATTGAATGTCTGGCCTAGCCCCTTTGTCTTTCCCCTTTGCAATGTGGTGAAATTCAGTATTGCATCTCATTGAGACTAGCATCCTGATCAAATTTTTCTAGGTGTCCAATATTGCCGGCAAGTATATCGGGTCAATTGTAGTCTAGTAAGTGGTCAAGGTCATATCCCACGAAGATTGTGAGGTTAAGTACCGAAAATCTATATTTTTTTTGTCTAAGTTTACAAAAGACAAGAATGTAAATGTTCTAAAGATCAAGCTACTAAGCTTAATCAACTACAACTAAAAACGGGTGATCAAATGATAAAAAGCTTAGCCAATACAATGCAATGATCAAGTATATCTATACTAGTATCATGTGAATTAACAACATTCCTACCTTCCAATAGTGCTCAAGTGTGTGTTATCGGTGCATCTTCTAAGCTAGCAATTCCCTCTCATACGAGTGTCTGGAATTACTCTATGTCTCCTCCCTGGTCTAAGAACCCTAGACCTAATAGGTATTGAAGCTGCTAGAACACCTAAACCCTAAAATTTTGCCAGAATATGAATTTTTGGATGATAAACCCGCTAAAACTCCAATGGAGTCTAAACAAGTAGTACAACGTGGAGATTCACCTTCATTAAACGCCAATAATGCCTACATATCAATGGTTGGTAAACTGATTTACCTCATTTTCACCTGACCTGACATTGCTTTTGTAGTTCAACGGTTGCGTCAGTTTTTGGATACCCAACCAAAAACCACATGAAAGGAGCTCACAGGCTCCTAAGATACATAAAGGTCAATCCAAGACAAGGAATTTTCCCTCCCCAGCTGAAAACAACCCCATCTTGAAAGGCTTTACTGAAAGTGACTGGGCAGGATGTCTTGAGACTAGGAGATCTATTTCAAGATATATTTTGTTTTTAAGAGATGCTATCATATCTTGAAAAACAAAGAAACAGACAACTATTGCTTGAATTTCATCTGAAGCTAAATATATAAGCAACTTGTGAAATTCAATGGTTTATTTACATTTTGTAAGATTAAAAGATTCAAATTCAACTTCCTGCAGTTATATTATTCACACACTACAAGAAAAGTACTCTTTTGCTACATGATTTTTTTTCCACAACACAAAAAGAATTGTGGATAATATATACTTGTCTAAACTCAATTGCCACACTACTGTAACTAAAAATAAGTATATAGCATCACTTTTTGTTGTGGCAAAAAAATATTTTTCTTGTAGTGACATTGCTCACTGTCCTGTTTTGTATGGAAGAACCAAGCACATTAAGACTGATTGTCATGTTTTGAGCGACAAAGTCAAATCAGGCTTGATCAAACTCATGCTTGTTCATACCAATAAACAACTTGTTGATATCCTCACCAAGGCTCTGGATGCACCTATATTTTGTCTTATTGGATAAGCTAAGCATTTCCAAAAATTTCCATCAACGATCCAGCAGAAAACAGTGTTGGAACAAGCAGAATGTGCAATCTGATTCATTCACCAGCTTGAGGAGCATGTTACAAATTACAATATAAGAATAAGTGTAGGATGCAAGAGGATGTGCGCACACTCAGGACTCAGGATACTCAGTTAAGAGGATACAGATGTGATCAGATCAGCTGACATGCAGAATTCAGCCGAGAAGTTCCAGAGCTGAAGATTCAGCTGAGCAGACTTCAGTCGGAGTACACGAGTTTGTTCAGTTTTCTGTTATAACCGCATGTAACTTCTTTTAACTGAATTATGAGGAATATCATCTATAACACTCCATCATCAACTACATTGTAATTTAACTTGACCATTTTAATGATTAATAAGAATTCCACATTTTATTTTATTTTTGTATTTTCAATTTCAACTATATTTATTGTGTGGAAAGACATTCACGGGTTTTAACCGGTTATTCGACGGGAATGAATTCATCAAAACAACTTCTAATGAAAAGAAAGAAAAAAAAAACCCACTATTCACATCAATGCGGTATACCATACAAAGAGGATAGGATCCTCTCAAGTAACTTGAGGAAATATTATCTCAACTATGCATGATCCAACCACACACCCCAAAGTGTAAAACACGTAGCCATTGATTAACTTTTTTTAAAACTACGTAGTTTAGTTACATGAGAGGATCTTGGTCCCCGTACAAAGAACTTCACTTAGAAATGCCCAAAAAGCAATATAGAAAAAGAGATGTTACTATTTATGTTTTTAAACTTGAATGGTTGAGAATGACAGTCACTACATGTATTACTACATTTTTATACATGTATTACTACGTGTTTGTCCTTCTTAACCATTTTAGATTAAAACATGTCATCTACGACCTTTAACCAAATTATTATTTATGCAACCACCTTATTATTATTTATGCAACAAAATAGGATAGCTCCCGCTTATCAGTAATCTACTTACATTACACATTACCCACTTTCATGAAGTATGCCACTCCCCACCAGCCAAAATTATGCAAAAACAACATCAAAGTCCACCGATATCTATTGATTGATCATCTTATAAGTCCCCCGGGTAGCTTATTGATGTAATGTATAGGTAAAATATAAGTACAATACTAAGATATAGGTGCAGTTGTACCAATTACCTATTGCTATCAAAAATTAACGCTAATCAGAATAGTAATGATACGGACACAACCGTTATACCACAACCAGTGATACAACACTCATCTGGCCAAATCTGATATAGCCTGTGCACAGATGATTAATCACAGAATGAAGAAGCGCACAACGCTAACTCGAGACACAACGGCTGCAGTGCCGTCATCGTCGCTATCCTACAAGATAATGGGTGTCTTCGTATCATTTACAAAGAGAAATCACCGGAATTACTAGTCACAGATGTCTCTGTTGGATGAAACCTCCACTCAAAAACGTAATCTTTGGAATCACTACAGGCCAATCGAATGGCATCGCAAAATGCATTAACAACCCTCTTATTTTCATCATTTCCCCACTCAATTCGGACCCAGCAAGTAAACCCTTTTGAAGATAACAATGGAACCTCTGAATCGGAAAATTCAATCAACACCTCTCCGCCGATTCTCTTACATGCATTGCTTCCGCCGCCGCCGCCGCCACCTCTGCCACAGGACATACAGTCAAGCCAGCAACATTCGGGTTGTCCCACCATTTCATTGTAAGCAGAATTGGTAAGCCTCACTTTGTTGTTTGAATCGGAAACCACAACTGGAAATGCCTCCGACTCCATCTCTTTCTCCACCTCCTCGGATTTCTTCACCACCTGTTTTCTGACTCTTCCGGTGCTGGAATCGTCACCGATCCGTCCAACGGTTATGCTCGACCCAACAGGCCGAACCGGTAACGGTGCAATTACATTCACCACGGTTGAAGATTGATTTTGGGGCATGAAATTCAATTCCTGATCAGAATATACACTCAAATCTATAAACCCAGCTCCAAGCCCGTCGGTTGCTCCGGGTGGTGTAATGGGAGCGCCGCAAGGGACAAAGGAAGGCAGTGTAACTGTACTGCTTGAATTAATAGCTGCCATGGGTGATTCCATTCCGCAATTTAACGACAAAAGACTTGGATTTAGAAAAGCAATCTGTGGAATCCCATTAGGATCGTTCACAAATCCCTTCAAGCCCAAAGTTTCAACAGGTGGATGAGGCGCCGTTACCTGATAAGGAGGAGACAGTCCTTGGAGGCAAGTTCTGGATCGTTTGACGGATGGAGCAAGTGTAGTCCGGCCTCTCTTCCTTGTCCTACTTGGGCGAGCTTGCAGGTTGGGCCAAACATTCATCAGATAAGGAGAATTCTGAACACTCTGCGGGATGGAATTCGAAGAAGCTGGGGAATTCACAGAATTATCCCCATCACGACCAACTGGAGACGACGACGACGCCGCCATATCTGGTTTTGGTGCAATGGGCCTGTACCTCGCCATGATTTCTGCAGTTCTTGCTGTGCTCTGTGAATTCAAGGTCTGCATCATCTTTGATTCAGAGGGGGAGAGGGGGTTTAGGAGTTAGGTGGGTGAAATCTTGTTTGTTGAAGAGGCGAGAGATATAAGAAAAAAGGTGGCCAATGAGAAAAGGGCAACATGAAGTAAGAAAGACACTTGGAAGTGTACGGAGGGTATGTGTATGAGGTTGTGGCAGAATGGGACATGTGGATTTTCAAGAGGTTTGCTGCATGCTTTACACTTATCACTTGTAAAACTTCCATCTCCACCGAGATCTTGCTATATCCCCTATGGAATTTAATCAATTCATTAATCTAATTCATTAAGAATGAAGTTTAAGTAATTTGAAATGTTAAGACAATGAGTCTATTATTTGCACCGACTCATTCTACTGATCTACTATATCATATTTACAATATCGAATTTATGAAAATCGATTCGTGAGTTTTTTCTTTTCTTTTTTGAAAATCGAGTTTTAGTTCTTGAATCAATTTTTAGAAGATTGATTTACAATTTGATGCATAGATAGTGTGGTATAAATAAATACTACCCCCGTCCCAAAATGTAAGTCCATTTGGGGTTTTTCACAGTTATAAATAAGGTTTTTTTTTTAGGAAACTTATTAAGAAAGTTGGTTATATGTCATTAATTTTGATAAAAATGTCTAAAATGACATTTGACTATTATTAATGCAAAGTAGTAAAAAGTGTATTAGTATAATAAATGAGGGGTAAAATTTGAAAAATGTAATAAATGTTTCATTGGTTATCTAAATGGAATTACATTATGAGACAAAACAAAATAGCTAAATAGACCTATATTTTGAGACGAATGTAGTATTTATAAGATAATATGGAGTCACAATTATGACCTTTTGAACTAAGAATAATGAATATGGTGTTGAAAAATGTTTTGAGTAATTGTTGCGTGGAATTTGATTATTTTAAAATAACAGAATAATCCTATATAATTAATAGTATGGAAAATTAGGGATAAGGACACAATCTGGAATATTTTTAAGAATGGAGACAAATTCACATATTTTTTATAGGAAGAAGAACAATCAGCATAATTTTATAATGGTAAGAATGAACAAATGAATCCTAAAATCAATGAATCTCCTCAGGTGAATCCCAAAATCAATGAATTTAAAAATTGAATCCTTAAAATTAGTGAATTTAAACAATGAATTTTGAAAATTAGTGAATTTCGACGATGAATTTCGAGAGTGAATTTCGAACACAAGTGAATTTCGACAGTGAATAAATAGTTTTGTCCTTTATGCAAAAGTTTCAAAAGACTGTCCTTCTACTCAATTGATGAAATATTTTTGTCCTTCTCCCTCATTCCCCCTTAATAGTATTCTATTATATATGTGAATTTTTAAATTAACAAGATCAGCTTATGGCATAATTATGCTGCAGGTGAAATTTTGTTAAAAGTATTGACCAAAAAGGATAATTACACATGAATAAGTATAGATCAGCATTAATGAGTAGCATAATAAGTTGAGTATTTATGTAAGAACTTTTCAACCCCAAAACAAAAGTTCAGAATCAGGTGTTCCACAGAAACAAATTTCTAATTAATTCATATCAGTAATGCAAACGACTGTTTCTGAAGTTGTAACCTGTAAAAAGAGTGACATTAAAGGTGAATGCATATTCCGGTAATACCAGAACTGCATGAGAAGCAGTAGTCATGACATATTTTACAACACAAAAGTAAGTTTTGTCAGTTAAACACACAAAATAAGCGCCACATTATGAATTATTATCACTCCTTGAAGTCAGAATGTAAATAATAATATGGAGATGTTCCTTAAAGTCCAAAACTGAGTTTATTTAGAGACATTTTAAAAGTACACAAGCTGGTTAGGCTTGTTTATCCTTGGCCTTGCACTTCTTTGATGGAGTGCTTTGGAGGGCGTCTGTGGATGGTGTGTTTTCCTCAACAACAACTGCTTTTACTGGGGATTTACAGGTATCCGCATTAGTGATTGAATCAAGTTTTTCACCTGGTTATGATTCTTCAAATAGTAACGTCCTTTTAGTGCCAAAGGTTTGATTAGGACCTACTTGATAATGTATAGATGGTTGTGATAGCTCTTCAAGGACTGCCTTTGTTGAAGCAGTAAAGAACTCTTTCTCAACAGCTGTAGTGGTGCAGATGATGAAGATCCAACGTGTCCCATGGTATTATCAGTGGTAAGAGCAGCATGGCTTGTTCGTTGTAAAACTGGTTGTGCATCTTCAATCCTTTCTGTAGCATGTTGGTATGCCTGAACCTCATCCTCAGTGTAAATTTTAACAATTGGGTATCGGCGTACTGTTTCACCTCTTGAACTTCTGTTGTAGAACTTGAGGAAACAAATCACATGTTTTTCAGAGCATCTTCAATTTGATTTGTTAACGGAACATCCTGCCATTTAGATTTTTTTACATCAATTCATGTAGCAATTGTTGTGTTTTTTTTATTAAATTTCTTGGGTTTTTTTACAAATACTTGTTCAGTGGCAAGTCTAATCTCATTTGGTGTGAAAGGAATAATCTTTTCAAAGTCAGGAGATTTGATAGTTGCCTCGATAACATTAGTGTCTTGGCTTAGAAAAACATCGATAGTTCCACCGGAATGTTTATTCAAGCACGATTGCATCAGTAAAAAATGTTGAACAATTTATACCAAGGTTGAATAAATGTAAATGGGAAAGTTGTGTAAGAAAGAACGATCGTTACCGCACAACCACATTTGTACGTTCTTGGCAATCTGAACACCAATTTTTCCAATCAGTATCCACTTCCAATGGTCTATAACACTTTTCACAAGCTTCAAACCAAAGCTTATCTTGAGCTGGTAAATAAGTCAGTTTCCCCTCAGTCCAAAGAGTTTTAACCTGTAGAACACAGTTTGTATAAAGTATAGTTTCATCTATACCTATAAAAATAGAGAGTGCTTTTTTAATATAACGTACATTTCCAATGGATACAAGAGCATGGTCTAGAGGTATGATTTCTAAACTGGTTGGAGGGTGGAAAAGTCTTGATGTATCCCTGTAAGCTCGATTTTCAAGCAACGTTGTTACTTGTGTTGCATGAGCAATATACCTGAATGTGAAATGCACTACAAATTAAGATGATTCTTCAGTACACGCAACCAAGAATGTGTTGCGACATATTTACCATTCTTTTAAAGGATGTTCCTCGTTCAGTGGTGGATTATGCAAGAAATAAGCATTGGTCTTTGTTCCAAGCGACAGACCTGTTAATATAGTTGAAGCAATATCCAACACAATATTTAGGTATCTAATTAATCCACATGTATAGGAAAAAGCAGTTGCATCATATAAAAATACTGGCAAACCATAAAATATGTTGGGGAGTTGCACTGTAGATGATTTGAATTGAACACACAACATACTGTATTGCACTTGTTAATAGATACACATTGAATATCACTCAATGAAAACACATCACAGAAAGTTGTGAACATACAGTTATGTGTCGTAACCTTCAAACCATACGGAACAATCAGTGTTAGGTCCTTGTAACTAGCATGAACATTTACATCAGTTTCAACCAGAAGGTCATCTTAGACTCTTAGCAGCATAAGAACCATCCTGTAATGCAGGCAGAAAGGTAATTTAATTGGAAAAGCTAAAAATTTTGATTTTACAAGGATATTATTGATATCTGTATATCTCTATTTTATAGGATTTTAATGACTTACTCATCATTTATTACAACAATGTCTCTAACCGAGGCAAACTCATCTGTCTGTTGAAGTGGTAAAGCCTAAACGACCAATGCTTTGATACCTATTAGTCAACAGGCATCGTTATATTTGTGAGCATAGACAGAACATGTTTACAACAAATACCTTACAAATCTGAGATTTAAAAAACTAAATTGTTGGACACTTACAAACAGGACGACCTTGATCAGCAAATCGGTACATATCAGAGAACCTATCAAACGGAAACGTGCATGGTAAGGGAGGAGAACTGTTTCTTCATGAGATTCCGCTAGAATTCGCCAATGTAAAGTCCAGGTGTATGCATATTCAACAGCCCTATATGCTGTGGAGTCACTTTGACAGGTGCGTTTGATATGTAGTACCTTTTGAATGGTTGAAGCATGTTTGAAAAGAAAGCCACATTCCCATCAAACATGACAACGGGCACCTTTGTACCCTGTCCAATAAAGGAAGCAGAAAGTGAGAATGTGGCGCAACACATATATACCGTGTGCAAATAAAGTAAGAAAAAATGTGCAAAAGTAAAGGTCCTTCATAATTTTTGTTACCAATGTATCTGTGACCATGTAGTTTCTGTAAAGAGGACCACCATCGCTCTTTTTCGGCTTGTGCCGTTCAATGACCTGGACTAACATAGTCCACTTCCTGTTTTCAGTGGTGATCTAATGAGCATGAGATAATGGTCTTTCCATTTTTGGCTACATTGCACAACGGAGTCTTAGACACTCTTAGGTAAAATGTTGATGTTAGTAAATCGCACAAATAACATATATACAAGAATTAATGAATACTTAATTGAGAGAGTTGAACAAGGCTGTTATAGTTACAGAACTGATGCATGTCAATGAGTATGTATTCTGTGAGCATGTACACAATGAATGCATATAGTGTTCAGTTTATACTTGCTGTTTAAATAGTCTGCGTAAAGCATCATGAATGCAACCAAAAAAGGGAAAAGAACACATATTTTATGAACGAAGGAGCACAATCAGAATCAAGTTGAGTTTTTATATTTGGGAATCAGTAAGTGCCCTGCGTTTGCCTTTTAGGGTACCCATGTATTGTCTTTTTTGTTGGGGGTTCCCCTACCAAGGGCATTTTTGTTGAGGATATGCACTGGAGGTGGATAATAGGCATCAATCTCATGGATAGGTGTAGAAAGAATAATACTCCCTGAAGAGTTTCGAGAACTCTTAACAACCTTTTTGATACGCCACTTCAGGAGTGCTAAGGTTCTGTATTCATCATTATTGGGCACCAAAGCAGGGCCCAAATCATTGAGGTTATTTATTATAAGTTGTGTTGGCAAAGTAATTTTTTTGGGACCGTCGATCCACGATTCAGAAGAAACATTCATAGTGTTCAAATACTAAAGAGCAAAACCAATTTTAACTAAGCAAGTAAACCACTAAAACCATATAGAATGAGTAGAAAGGAAACAAATACAGTTACCAAAACCTATTCATCCACAGGCAAGTAAGCAAATCACAGGTAAACAAAAACTAATTATTGTGAAAACTACTCCTTCAAACGACAGAGGAACACAAAGTACCTGCAATTAAATCAACCTTTCGAATTGAGAACTGAATCTGACGAAGCACAACCTCATAAGAGGATTTGAAATTGAGAATTTTAGTGGGTTAAAATATGATAATATTGATGGCAGTGAAAAAGGCATCTTTTCACAATATGGAAAATGTATGTAGGAGTGGGCAAGTAAAACTAAGCTAAACCAATTTCCACAAGTTGACGGCGATATCACTCGATAGCACCAATTTGTTTGGAAGTGTGAGGACATGAAATACAATAATCCCAGTAAGGAAAAGAATTTTATTAAGCGTTTGTATTCATCACCCCCAATCAGTTTGGATAGACTTAATTAAATGGTTGCTCAACCAAGGTGCTAAATTGCTTAAATATTGATTCAACATCAGACTTAAGATGCAATGGATAAAACCATAGATATTTAGTGTGATCATCATGAAAACTAACGTAATACTCAGTACCATAAATAGTCTTCGGCACAAAGGCCCTGTACACCAAAATAAATCGAATCTTAAAGACTAAAGAAAGTAAAAGACGACAAAGGTAAATACTGACGATGGCTTTTGGCCATTTGACAAGCAGCACAAATTGTTGTAGGTGCAAAGGGAGGTGCCGAGATATTATTTTCACGTGGAGTATAACGAAGAACCTGGTAAGAGCTATGACATAAACATTAGTTCCATTGGGTGACCGATGAGCAACTAGAAACAAGGGCTTGAGCAGGAAATTGATTAAATGCCTTGGGAAAGCGATAGAGGCCGTCTTTAAGGAAACCTTTGTGATAGATGTGGCCTGAGTAATCATTCACAAGAAAATAGTCATGGTGAAAATCAAGTAAACATCATTATCCTTAGAAAATTGGTGAATGGAGAGAAGATTGGTATAAAGAGATAGGGCAACAACCACACAATTAAGAACATATGAGTTATGAGGAGTATAAAGAATAGAATAACCATAGAACATGATGGGGAACTTGTACCAATCAGCAACAAGTAAATTTTCCGGACCATAATAAGCATCAATTGAAAGATCTAAGTTGCAAGGATTGTTTGTGCTGTGATGCGTGGCACATGTATCAGGATCCAATCGGAAGTAGAGGGCGTATTGGGCATAGTGAGATATGCCCGTGGGGGACAAACTGGCGAGAGGCAATGAAGGTTGTATCAAATCTCCACCAATATGTGTTTGCACGGTGTGGTCAACTTTTGCACAAAGCTAACATGTCAAAAGTGGACCGGACTAAGAGAAACCATGACCACGGCCTCGAGTAATGTCATGCACTCGTCCTCGATTATTCGAAAAACCAGAATAGCCACGACCACAGTTGTTGTTGGCCGGTGGATGATACATTGCAACATTAGCGACGGGTAGAGGTTGCGCGGAGGAGGGCAACTGTGTTGCGAGAGGAGGAGGTTGATTATGAGTGATCCGAGTCTCTCCTGTCAGCAGTAGGTAAAATACCTCTTCCATAGTAATTTACGAGCGAGAGTAGATCATCGTAACCAAGGATTTGTACTCCGATCCAAGACTGGTCGGTATATACACAATGATGCCATCGGGATCCGATGGATGGCCAGCCATATTTAAATCATCAATGAGGTGTTTAATGGTCATGAAGTAGTCAGTTACAAATAAGGAGCCTTTACGAGTCGTGGCCAACTTTTAAGTACATCATTATGTCCATTGTTTTGTCCACCTATCTATATGATTACGCTGTAAAGGATTTTTTGGGGGGGTCTGGTTGCCGTTTTGATTAGACCTCTAAAATACTGGAATTCGATTGTGATCGTGCCTCAAGATTGTGTCGTCCTAGATGACGAAGATTGTGCCGCCCATTAAGAGTCTTTTAGGACCCAATGCAAAAATACTTTTAATGGGCAGCACAATCTTCACCATCTTGGGCGGCACAATCTTAGGGCACGATCTCAGCAGAATTCCTAGATTTTAGTGGTCTCACAAAAAACAACCAACACTAGTTTTTACTGTCCCGAAATTCTTAAATAATATTTGTAATTTTTTTTATATGCATGTATAATATTTATTCAAACCATAAATCATGATTTTTCTTTCCCTAATTAGAAAAGTGTGTTTGAAATGTATGAAAAATTGCAATACTTTTACTTGAGAAACTTGAAGAAATATGTCCGAAAAGAAAATTCTTGGAAAAATATACTTGAAAAGTAAAAATTTAAAAAATATGTCTGCTTCCAACGCACGAGGGCAGCACGTTCACCGCATGATGCACGCATGACCAATTCACGACGCATGCGTGACACACACACACCGTATGCGTCGAAGAATATTTTTTCTAAACATTTACTTTTCAGGTATAGTTCTTCAAGTTTTCCTTTTACTTTAGTTTTGTTCAACTTACTGACATTGCCGGTTGCCATAGCCCATAGCTGTAAAGCTCAAGAAAACCGCAGACTTGGTCTACCTTCAATTTTATGCCCACACTCTTGTTTAGTTTTTGTATTTTTCGACCATCTTTTTTCCCTTTCCCTAGTCTATTTTTCCTTTCCCAGAAAATAACAATCTAGCTTTAAGACCAAATCTTTTTTATTTTATTTTTTATTTTTTAAATGTAGTTAGTATTTGTAGTATTAGCTTTTGGATTGATTCGGAACCACATCCATTCCGCTTATTCAAACGACAAAGTTAAACTTTTTTAATCTTTTTATTTATTTTATTATTATTATATAACTAAAACTAATTCCCTAGCAGTTACCGTTACTCCCTTTTTCAATCATTTGGAGTTTCTGTAGGAATATTTCATTGTTTGATTTAGACACTTCATCGGTAGCATCGACCTTTGAACATTTCCTATTTTCAGTTTCACTATATCATCAACAATTTTACAATATCTGTTTCCATCTTTCTCTTTTTTTTAGCAGAAAAAAAAAAAATTAAACAATGTCTATGGAGCTGAAAGTTGAAGATGATCCTACCCTTTCAAAGCTAATAACTGCTTGTTATGATCTGAAAAGCCTTCTCCAAACCTCTGAAAAAGTGGAGGTAAGTTTACACCAAATGGACAAGAAACTTGGTGCTGTAGGAAACTCTTTAACCATGGCATCAAAAAGAATTGCACCTATACAAACTCTTTCCATTGCTAATAAAGCTCTCGACACCCGAATAAACCGCGCCATCTCCCCGGCTCTCCTCCTTCTCGAAAGATTCAAGCTTTCCGAGTCTCTCCAGACCAAAATCATCCAACTTGCCTCGAGTTTGTCCGAAGAGACCGTACCAAACACGAGGATGAAGATGTTGATAAAGTATGTGGATTGTGTCGACGATTTAAACGAAGTCATCGAATCCATTAGTCAAGATTGTGAGCCAACGATTCAGAAGTTGCAAGAAGTTGTGGAGTTCTTGAGTAGGACTAAAGCTACTGATCATTACCGGATACAACGTTTGAGGGAGACTTTGATTACTTTAAAAGTCCTTTATGAAACTGAGGTTGATGCCATGAAATTCCACGGATTGCTCGACGAAGCTTTAATGAATTTGCAAGATGAGTATGATAGTATACTTTTACAGATTAGGCATAAGAATATTGAAGAGGCTGCTCAGCAGGATGAAGAAGATATGCTTATTAATGATCATCAACCTGCTAAATTGGGTAGTGAGCTTGAGATTCGAGTTCTTGAACGAATCACGCAGACCTTAACATCCAATGATTGTCTAGATATATGTATTGACATCTATGTCAAGGTAAGATTCATTTCATTTTCGATCCCATCATGTTATTTTTTTTTTTCTGAATTAATGATTTTTTTCGTTTCAGACAAGATATAGAAGAGCAGCCAAGACACTGATGAGATTGAATCCAGATTACTTAAAGACATACACACCAGAAGGAATTGATGCAATGGAATGGGAAAACTTGGAGACAGCAATAAGCCTTTGGATAAAACACTTTGAATTAACAGTGAAGTCTGTTCTCATATCAGAAAAAAGACTCTGTAATCAGCTCTTAGGAAGCATAATGGAAGGAGCCATCTGGCCAGAATGTTTCATTAAAATAGCTGATAAAATAATGGCTGTGTTTTTTCGTTTCGGAGAAGGTGTTGCAAGAAGCAACAAAGAACCACAGAAGCTATTCAAACTCTTGGACATGTTTGATTGTATAGAAAATATCAAGCCACAGTTCTATGAAACTTTTGAAGGTGAGGCCAGTGCGGATATATGTTCTCGGTTTAGAGAACTCGAAAAACTTTTAGTCCATGCTTCTACTAAAGTCTTTTCAGAGTTTAGCCTCAAGATTGAGGGTAATCAAGATTCTGTTCCACCACCTTTTGATGGATCAGTTCCCAAAATAGTAAGGTATGCCATAAACTATCTTAAGTACTTGGCAACAGATGCTTATAGTGTACCGATGGCCCGAGCATTCAGAATCGAACAATCATGGAAGGCTGGAATACTTGCAAAGCCTGAAAAAGATGAGGGTTTTCTAAAAGATTCGATTTTTAACGTGATGGACGCGATTCAGAGGAACGTGGAAGAAAAGAAATCACACTACAAGGATAGAGCATTGTCTAACATCTTTGTTATGAACAGTTACTGGTACATTTACATGAGGACAAGGAATAGTGAACTTGCAAAGCTGACAGGAGAGCATTACATGAAAAAGACATACAAGAACGTCGCAGAAGAATCCGCGTACATGTACCAAAAACATGCATGGGGATCATTAGTCAGACTATTGGATGAAGAAGAATTGACACGAGAAAAAAGCGAATCAGCAATCGGACCAATCATAAGAGGAAAAATGGAAGCGTTTATGACGGGTTTTGACGAAATGTTGCAAAGACACAGAATATCTTACAGCATCCCTGATGAAGACCTGAGAGAACAAATTAGGAAAGCCACCATTAACTATATAGTTCCTGCTTATACTGAGTTCTTGAACTCTTACTCCACTTATCTGCCTTCAAAATTGTATCTTTCGCCCGAATCGGTTGAAGGGTTCTTGGGCAAGATCTTTGATCCTGCAAACCAACAAGCTGGTCATGGTGATAGCAAATCAATGTCAATGTCCAGACAGCCTATGCAAATGGATAGGAAAGATAGAAGAAAAAACTCTTATGTAGGTCGGCAATCGCGAGAAAGTGATTTATTTAGAAGAAATATGTCAGTTAGTAGTACTGATGCTTCAAGGTAGTGACACATGTAAAGAAATCTCAAGTATTTTGAGGGATATATATATATATCATTCTCAGAAGCTATGTCTTTGTCTATGGACTATAGTTTTTGTGTTATAAGGTAAATGGGAGAAAGCAAGAGTTCGCATATGTAATTCTGCTGATTTAAAAGATACATATGTTTTGAAGCAGGTAATCTGATACCATTTTCTTGAAAAATGTTGGTCAAGAATGAAGATTTTTATTTGAATAATAAAGTATATCGATTACAGGGAAACGCACCGTATCGCTTAAGATTTCACCTTCTGTGTTAAAGCATAACTCTTTCCAGAGGTACATTGAAGATCAGCAGCAATGTACAATTGTACATTTACATTTTAATCTATGTTTGAGAGTCAGGATCCTGTTAAGTATTTGAGGAAGTGTTTCATTCAGTAAAATTGATCTAACCACACATTCAAATTGTGAAAACGATTTACCTGTAGATTTTTTTTTTTTCTTTTTTTCAAAACGGTGTCTTTTGGTAATAATATGTAAAAACAATTGTACTTGATCCTTAAATACTTAAAAGGACCCTTAAGTGCTTTATCTTGCCTCATTCTGATACAACTAGGAGGGTTAGAACAAGTGCAAATCTAATTTGTTTGAGGAAAGATTTTAACTTGAGTGTTTGGTCTAAAACAATTCACCCCCTCTGGTTTACTTTTACATCTTATTGATCCTATCAACTATTACGCGCTTACAATAGAAAATAAATTTATTCTACTTTTAAAATATTACGATTTGTAAAAGATGATTGACTATCAACAATAAATAAATAAACTTCATATTATAATCGAGGAACAAATAATGTCTTTTAATATTTCAATGGAAATATTGAAATAAACAAAAAAAAAAGTTGAAAATTTTGTGTGACGTCGTGTTTGAAAGTGTCGACAACGTCTTGGATATTAAAATTTTAAATAACATTTTAACCCATCGACACATGTAGGAAAAATATCCGACAGTGCGCACGACCCTCATATTAAAGTGTCGGTATTTCCTAAAACGAATCGAATTTCACAGTCCTCCTATCCATGTGTTAATTTCCAATATTATTAGTAGTGTCAAGAACTTTAAAGTTGCATGAGTTTGTAACCCTTTGAGGGGAGGTTATTGGATACACCCGTCATATGCGAAGTGCATATATATGACAAACTATAGACCTTGATTTTTAAACAGAATTCAAACTCTATGATCCAGATTTGTTTATCGATTAATTATGTTTTTTTCGTTTTTGTTTTTGGGGTTGTGTTGGTTTTGTGTGTTGGTGTGGACTTTTCCATTTTATTACTAACCAAAATGAACCATGGAACCTTTTATTCAAACCATTTATTACTAAAGTCAGTTTGTTCCTTCTTCTTTTTTAATTTAATTAAAAAATTAAAATAAAAAACCATTAAATAAAGACACTTAAATAAATAAATTGTTTTCAAAAATAAATAAATAAATTGTTTTCAAAAATAAATAAATTGTTTTCAAAAATAAGGAGTAAGGAAAATTGTTTTCAAAAATAAATAAATAAGGAAATGAAAATGAAAATGGGAATGAGAATCATTCCTTTCCCTCGCAAGAATCTTCCTCTATCCTCTGCATCTTCATCTAGCCTTTGCTACAAACTAATCTGCACTTTGGAATTAATATCTGCAACTTCATCCAGCTTTTCTGCAAAGCAAACTAATCTGTACACTAATTTTCCCCAAGGATAGTAGCAAATCCAATTCAAAGACGGACATGGCCATACCTTTAACCAGTTCCACAGCATTCACATTCTCAGATTTCCCAGAAGACGTCCAAGTCTGTATCCTATCATTCCTCAACCAATCAGAGCTCGCCAGGTTCGAGTGCACTTCAAGACGCTACCTTTCTCTCTGCCGCGACGACCATAGGCTCTGGTTCTCTATGTGCGACCGCAGATGGGGTTCCAACACCATCATCAAGAAATGGGGCAATGGTAAAATTTCCTATAAGCTTCTTTACAAATTCCTTCTCGAGTACGAAACTCTTATTGGATTCTGGCGGCGTAGCGGTAACGGCAGTACTAGCACTACTGCCACGTCATCCCCCGCCTCCTCCTCCGTTTCTCCGCCGTCCCCTCTTGCGTTCTTCGAATGGGGCTCGTTTTATATAACGGGTTCTAGAGTTTTGCCTTCGGAAAATGGTACTTATGATGTGATTAAATCTCCTTTTCTTTGGATCAGTTTGAATTCTAGGGGGAAGCCTGTGACTTATCTTGATTTGGATGGGAAGTTCAGTTTATCCGAAAAATTGGTTGATGATTCTGGTGAATTAGGGGATTTGGATAGTGATTTGATTCCTGTTGATTTTAGCTTTATAGGAAAATGTTATTTCGTAATCGAGGAACGTTTGGCTTTTGATATATGCACAAATTGGAGTTCAAATGGGTTGTTGACTAAGGTATCTAGTTCTGGAAATATAAGAGGGAAAGATTGTGAGGATGTTTATGGATCCCCCGGGAGCTTTCCTGACCGGCTAATGTCTGAAATTTATCAGCACATTGCTAACCGGACTAGCCCAGGTGGAAATGGATCATGGAGGAGGCAGAAGAAGAGAGAAAAGGAAATACTTGGTAGGAGGAAGTTGGAGCCTGAGCATTTTATCAAGATCGTTAATTACTCGCCTGTGCCTTCTCGGCCTTTGCAGGGTTTATGGAAGGTGTGGATCTTGTTCTCTGCATCTTCTTGTTACTTTTGAATCCCATTTAGAAGTTAACTAACACCCATTTTGACTACAATGATATTGCAATTAATTTTTCCTGTGTGCCATAGGATTTGGCTTTATGATCCCGTTTTGTAGGTTAGGAATACATATTATTGCAAGCAGATTATGTATAGTAATGTTTTTAAGCCTTTATATAAGTACAAAGAAATCAGCTTTATGAGTCTTTTAACCACATAGCAATATTTCATGTTGAGCAAAGAGTAACTAGTTAATGATTTCCATTCCATGTCTCTACATAGTACTGCAGAAAAGCTGTCATGGGAATTGCTAACCAAAATGAACCATGGAACTCATGTAGTTCAAGATGTAACATGTTTTTGTCGATAGAACTGAACCAGGGAACTCATGTAGCTTATGGTTAAACCGGCATAGGCTTCACAGGATCACCTGAGGTGATTAAGCCATGCCAAAACATGGTTTGATCTCCAACACGTCCTCAACTGTTAACCACCAAACTAAATTTCTCTTTTGACATGTGGAACGCCAGTGCCCATCAATAGTGTACTGAACTGGTTTTCTAATGTGCTACAGCCTTTCTCGAACCAAATTGGAAATTGCAGGGGTTAGTTATGAAATATGGTACATTTAATCTGGTGGTTCTTGCATTTGTATGGAAATTTAGTATTTATATGTCTACTTGTGCTGCTAGATATATGGTTGTAAATGTCTAGACAAGGATTTTATAATCCTGACATTTTGAGTACCCTTTTAATGACTTATGATCTCTACTTACCTTCCAAACTTCCTCTGTGCTTTTGACATGTATATTTGAGTACCCTTTATCCACTATAAGCACACTTGACTTGATTGCAGGGCATCTCTGATGACATAAACTTAGAGTTTTATCTCATCACGTATGATGACATCGGGGGGATGTCTTGCCGAAGAGTCGAAGACTCATCATCTAGACCGTTTAATGGCCATACCCCAGTATTTTGGACCTCAAATACTAGATTGATGGAGCCTCCATTTTCTGCCGAGGAACAACATTTATACGACAGCCGTGTCCATCTGATGCCGCCATCGAGTGAGACAGATGATGATTTTGACGGTCTTCCCCGTTTCACAGATCCAGAGGGTGTTGTTGTCTCTGGTATGATTCAGATGA
This sequence comes from Gentiana macrophylla, assembly GCA_026214975.1. NCBI lineage: Eukaryota > Viridiplantae > Streptophyta > Magnoliopsida > Gentianales > Gentianaceae > Gentiana > Gentiana macrophylla. Next base: position 120,204,316 of record CM047805.1, read on the forward strand.
ATTCAAGCTATGATCTTGCTATTCCAGGGACTACAATAAATCATAGACAAGGAGAGGGCAGGGTTTGGCAGTATGAGAATGGGACTATCGGGTTTGGATTTCTTCGAAATAATTGCATAGTAGACTTAAAGCTTATAGCTCAAGATGGCCATCTAATGGATGCATTAGATTTCTTTTGATTATAAATGCTTCCTTCTTCATTAAAGTAGGGATTGATTTGATCACTGTACATAATTTATTTGTAGATGTCATTTGATGCAACACTGTTAGCAACATTCAATAAAACCCCTCTCTGTTACCTTTGCAGAAATTGAAACCTTCATTTTCATTTGAAATTAGTTAATTTTAGTTCTGATTTCTTTAGATCACAAGAATTACTGTATCTAAATGAAGGTGAATATGTAAAAGTAGCATACAAAACAGTTCAGATCTACCAAAAAAACCAAACCATCTGCGAAAAAATATTTATTCAAAATCAGTAAAATATACAGTATCTCTTTCTTCTATGCCATTTGTAGTGCATAATAATATACAAAACAAAATCTTTATTTGAATAATACAATGTAAAGATTGATAAGCATTTAGCTTTTAAACAAGATTTTGTAAAATGGGAGAAAAGTGGTAATGCAAGTAATTTCAGGCTTTATTTTCAGGCAAAACACCTCAAGCTTGTACTTGTACAGCACAAATTAAACACATACAACACACACAGTGTACTGAAAAAAAACTCAAAGAACACGACAACGTCAAAGTTGTTACAAATCCAAAACAATGCGATACAAGCCGAGATTAGAAAAGAGGCCAAATCAAAGTTGTATGTAAAAATTACGATTCAACCACGGATTCTGATCTGTTTCTTGATGACGAATGCTTCTCATTGTCGCCCCCACCGCCCTCGAGCTGGCTTAGGTTGCCTTTCTCTTTAATGAGTTGAGTATGGTGATGCTTACAATATAATCTTCCTTCATGTGCTATGTAGTTTGACGGGCTGATTACGCATCCTCCATGGCTGCACCTGAAGCAGCTCTTGTGATATGCAGTTCCATTCACCGAAACCTTCATAAACATTGATTATGATCTTATTATTATTTACTACCCTTTCCGTCCCGAATCGAGCAGATTATATATATACTACTAGACTGGTAATCGAATTGCTACCTTTTCAGTTGGATATACAGTCTTGGCACACCCCAGGCATTTGTCTTTTGTTCCAACAAACATGCTGGACACCTTATTTGCCAATGGTTTCTGTCTCAACGATTTTACGGGTTTTAATCAAACTAATTAACCGGTATAATTCAGAAAATGAATGACAATATGAAATCGGATATCTTTAATCTTAGGACTTACCTCAACATCAGTACGAGGTCTCTCCGGTTTCGCAACTTTTGGTGTACCTATGAATCCATGTCCAGAAATAAGTAAATAAACAAATAAAGCAGATCAGAACGAGCCCAACAAATTTTAAAGTCAAACAACACTAAATATGTAATAATTTCCAAAAATAAAATTTTTTTCAAAAAATGCTCAAAAGTTTACCTTCAAAGCTCTTATCCAAGCTTCCAGTTCTTTTAAATAGCTGATCGAAATGTGGCCTGCAGTACAGAACTCCTTCGAATGAATTGTAGTTTCCAAGCTGCAATCATATCAGCTTGTAAATACACCATAATCCATACAACACAGTAACAGTAAAGGATCAAGAAAAAGCAAAAATTCTTTTTTAATATAATTTTATTTTTTAGCAGATGCAAACACACAATTATTTGTCCTGCCAACACCACCAGATCCTGATAGATCTCAGTATAAGTGTAGAAAAATGCATTAAAAGATTTGATGATGAGAGATAGAATATACCTTAAGGGTGCCCTTACAGTGGTGACATCTAAAGCAAGCTTTATGGAAGACTCTGTTATCTGCAGTTAACTTATCAACAAGATAGACAGTCTTGTCACAGGCCATGCATTTTTGGGTAGTTCCTGCAAATGCAGCAGCCATTGTTATTGTTAACTAACTAAGATTTCTGATGCAGCAGAAAATTAAAGGCTGGAGATCTGGTTATTTATGTATGAAAAAAAAGATAAGGTGGAAGGTGTGATGGAGAAAATAATAAGAGTAATTTCAAAGTGTGAAACAGAAGAGAGGAGAGAAAGTGGACCTAAAAGAAATGATGTTAAATTAGTGTCGGTCGGTGTTGGGAGTTGGCTGTTTTGTTCTCCATCAAGTAGAGAGAGAGGGGTAAAAACTCCCTTTGAGATATTCTTTGGATCTCGATCCCCGACTACGCACTCTCAGCACAATTTCACGCAGTCAGATCATGCTAACTGTCGTTTTGATCCAAAACGACGCCGTCTCGATGCGATGAAAAAATTTAAAAAAAAAACACAATCAAAACGGTGTTGTTTCGGATCAAACGACACCGTTTTGATGCACAGTCGGGGATCGAGATCCATATTCTTTAGCTGTCAATTTTTTCCTCTTCATTTGTTTTTTAAATTTCAAATGAATCCACTTGTTATGGTGGCTGATATATTAGTGCAATTCTATTGTCATAACAATTCATATTTTACTCCTTCCGTTTTTTTAAATGTCATTTTAAAAAAGAATTTGATTATAGCTGAAAAATAACTAACCTGACTAGATCCATCCAATTTGCATCCAATAAGCTTTTCTCCCGGAGGCAAATCAATTACTACATCCGTCCTAAAATGTAAGTTTATTTAGCTTTTTGGTTTTGTTGCAAAATGTAAGATCATTTAGAAAACCAATAGAGCATTTATTACATTTTTCTCTTTCTAACCCTCATTTATTATATACTCAACCACTTTTTACTACTTTGCATTAATACCAATGAAATGTCATTTTAGTGTTTTTAATCAAAATTAATGACGCATAACAAATTTAACTAACTTTTTTAATACGTGTGAAAAAATTCAAATGAGGACTTACATTTTTGGACGAAGGTAGTACTTCCCAGGTGTGAGTTTTTTGTAGAGCTTCAATCTCTTTTGTCATTGCTTCTTTCCACTCATCATGTTTGATAGCTTGATTGTAAGTCTTGGGTTCTTTAACAACACCAATAGCATTAATGAATCTGGCATATTCCGTTGAATTTTTTTCCAAATTCTTTACCTCACTCAGCAGATGTGGGGTCTGCCGAACTGTATGAGCACCACCTTGATAAAAGGTTTGTGATCTCCTTGTCCTTGTGGATCTTCTTAACTGTGTAGGTATAGATGCCTGGCTGACAGGAGCATGTTCTTCATTAGATGCCTCAATTGCAGTTGATCCTGTGTCTGGCTGGTCTGCTGACCCATTCAGCAGATCATCAAAATTGTCCATCACTAGTAATGGCACTGGCATAAGATATCTAGCTTTGTCTAGTACTTGTTGAATTAGAGGAAAGTAAGTCTCATGGAATTGAGTATTTCTATCAACAAAGATATCTTTGTTGGTGATGTCCAAAAGAATAACACCCTTGGAGGAGTTTGAATTTCCAAGATAGACACAAGTACTACATCTGGAATCAAATTTTGTCATGTACCGCTGAAGTGTGCAAGAAAAAAATAAGCATCCTAAAACCTTAAACACGGAATAATCTGGCTTGGTGCCATAAAGCACTTCATGTGGAGTACTTTCCTTCAGTAGTGGTGTAGGTGTGGCATTAATCAATTTTACACCATGTAAAAGGCGAAAACCCCAAGACTCAAAGGGTAGATTACTCTGGAACCTCAGACTCCTGGCAACATTCAGCAAATGCTGATGTTTCCTTTCAACAATACCATTTTTCTTAGGTGTGCTGACACAGGATGTCTATGTATGATGCCCTATTGAGCATAAAAGTCAGTAAGTTGAAACTCAGCTCCATTTTCAGATCTAATGACTTTAATAATTTTATGAAACAGAGTAGAGACAAATTTAACAAAGGATTTAACAAAATCAGAAACTTCAGATTTATGCCTCATAAAAAAAACCCAAGTAAATCAAGAAAAATAATCTACGGCTATAAGATAATATTGTTGTCCATTCACAGTATGTTGTTTGAAAAGACCTCAAATATCCATATGAACAAGATCAAAACCAACATTTTCATCAGTAGTACTTAATGTAAAAGGATTTTTCTTTAATTTTTCCATAGGGACAGACATAACAAAGATCATAATCACAAAATTTGACATTGGTAGACTATGAACTAATGACTTGCAGTCTCTTATCTGGCAAGTGTCCTAGCCTATAGTGCCATAAAAGAGCATCATCTAGTCTATCAACAAAATTTTATTTTCTACAAAGATTAACAATGAAAAATTGATCGCTTTGATCCATGACATATAGTCACATGTAACTCAATTTGACCAATCATTTTCTTGATCTTGTCCTGCAAAACACACTTTTTAGCAGAAAAAACAGCTGCACCTTGTGTATGATTAATAAAAGAAGGTAAAGATAAAATATTGTATTTGAAACCAGGAATGCAAAACACATCATGTAGGACCAGCTGAGGGTTTACCCTTACTTGACCTATATGTGTAACGAAAACATTATTTCCATTAGATAATCCCATTTTCATACCAGATGAAGGTTCGGGATTACTTAACAGATCTAATGATCCTACAATGTGATCTGTGGCACCAGAGTCCAAGATCCATTCTATAGATCTTACTAAATCTAGATCACATGTCTCTGTAGCAGGTGAGAAAAATATAAAAATCTCAGTAGGCTGCCCAACAACAAATCCTGCATGTCTGGGAGGATTAGAACTCATCAGAGCCATCAACTTATCAAGTTGGTGTGTAGTAAGATTGGGAAACCATGGCCTAGCAGACCTATATTGGCCCTGGTCTTCTTCTGCTGACTGTTTCTCTTCTACCAAACTAGACCTCTTTGACTTGAAACTAGGAGGATAGCTATTTTTCTTGTAACAAGTCTCTTGAATATGACAATTGAACCCACAAAAACTACACTGAACCTTCTTGGGATTCTTAGGTCTGGAATTTGCAGCAGCCACAGAATCTGGTCTGCTAACTGATTGATTTTGCCTCTGTTCATTCTTTTGAGACAAGAGAATCATAGTATCTTGACTATTGGCCTTGCTAGCCACATATAACTTCTATCTTTCAAACTTAATGGCCATTGCAAAAGCATCATGAATTTTAGGGAAGGTACCATCAGCATTGCCTGTGAAACCATTGGCTCAAATTCATCCTTCAAACCTCTAAGGAACTTCATGACATGTTCAGCCTCCATATGATCCATCAGAGTGCTAATAGCATTGCAGTGACATTGAGGATCACAAGAACAAATTGGCATAGCCCTGATGGTCTTGATCCTATAGAACCATTAATTTTGTGAAATATTGATTGACAGAATCTATACATTGCTTCAGCAGATGCATCTCTTCAAGAAGGTCTGAAAGCCTCAAGGCATCCACATTAGAAAATCTAGCAGCAAGATTTTTTTCAATCTGCATGTGCACTCTTGAAATACATCAAACTTTGGGCAATGGTGTTCTAAACAGAATTCAAAATCCATTATCTCACCATTCTATCACATTGTCTTCATGCATGAAAATCTGCCGAATCTGCTTCTGGATTTTTAATTGTGCCGTCTACGAAGCCAATCTAGTTCTTGGTGATTAGCGGACATCTTCCATGGGTTGTAATTGTTGTCATTCATCAATGGATGAACGAGAACCAAAGATGGATTCTCATTAGGATGTACATAGAATGGACTGAAAGGGCTTAATTCTTGTTTCTTAGCTGCCATGGCTATCAAGAACTCTAGAATTTATCAAAAAAACAACAACAAAGTAAAAAATGATCAAGAAATGATCACAAAACTCATAAAATGATCACAATTTACTCTCAAGAAACTGTAAACACAGGAAAAGATAAAGAACTCTCTCAAAATTCTTCAATAACCAGAGAAAATGCAGGAAACATTCAAAAATTCTCAAATTTCTGCTCTGATACCATGTTGAAGTTTGTAGGATTACAAACAGAAAATAAAATGTGGAAGAATTATTATTGAACCAAAATCAACAAGTTAAGTTACAATGTTGCTGATAATGAGGTATTTATAGCTTCATACATCTTATGAATCAGTTAAAAGAAAGTTACAAACGGTCACAACAAATTACAATTGAATAACCATTTTCTACACTAAACTACTCATCAGACCGCTGAATCTTCATGTGGTCTGCTAAATTCATCAATTTCGCACTCAAGATTCCTTGACCTCTTATATTGTAAATGATTCAAAATCAACTGACTATACATGAGGCAAGGTGAGTGTCTGAGAGCCATTAGAGCATAAAAGATGTATATTTCTTTGTCTGAATCTTGAAGTATGCTACATCCAATCAGGGATAGTTGATTTGACTATTTCGAAGATAAATCGTCACTACTAGAACGGGTACCATGCCGGAATTCCGGGCCACAACAAGAACGAGCAACAATTGAATAGCCATTGACCAAAAGAATATATTTATCTCATCATCGGACGGTGAGAAGCTTCATTGAAAAAATAATAGTCTTCTCGGCTGTTTGAAAACGAGTCAAGGATAGTAGGGAGGGTATTTGGAGCATTGAAAGTTGTATCGAGGAGTTTATGGTAAACGGCTGAGGAGTTTAAGAGAAGATGGGGGTTTCAAGTTGAAGAGAAGAGGGTAGAGACTTTTCAGAGTTTAAGGAGAAATGAAACGGCTGTTCTGATGAGATGATGATGGGAGAACGAGTTTTATGTAATAAGCGTAGGGTTTGAGAATTAAAAAGGCTGGGTTAATGGGCTTTAAATAAATGGATTTAGAAACGGCCCAGATTTATTTTATTCAGAAGCAGGCCGAATTTGTGGGGGGAATTAATTGGCTGAGTGATAATAAATTAATAGAGCACGGGTAAAAGCAGGCAGAATATTTATGTATTGCATAGCCCAATGTTGCATCTTACACCATAAATACATATCATACAAACATTTTTATTTAATCATTTATGGGGTGTGTGTGTTTCATGGTACCTGCAAAAAAGAAAAATGCCTTAGTAAGTCATACGATTTCTTGGCAGAGTTAGTCACAGATAAAATATATGTCATAGAAAATAAGATACTGTAAAATTAATCAAAACACATATGGATTATTGTAGACACAACAATATCCCAACAGACACAACTAGATAGGCCAGGTGGGGTTTCACTCAAGGGTACAACACTTGACTGAAACCCCACCTGAAGGCCATGGTGAAGTCTGGGTAATATGACTTGCCAACATCCCATGTGACATGTAGGCTCACGATACTCCGTACAATGCGTTACAATAATACAACAGGTGTTATCCAACTAGTCATATATCCAACATTATATATAATCACGGTATTCTTTTGATACGCTACGGGTTATTAACTGTACATTACCAAGACTATACGGGAAACACATAAATGCACATAAGAGCACATAAATAGCATAAATACACATAAGTTCATGTTCAAGCCTAAAAACCCTGGCAAAGATTGTTGGAATATTGATGGTTAAAATGGAATATTTTAAATGATATGTCATATTGGGCCTATTGGGCCTAAGTGGTGAATGAAAAGTGTTAGTAATAAAGGGAAAATTGGGGAAACCAATTTCTCCCACATTGGAAGGAAGGAAGGAAAAGAGCAAATATATATATGATGTTGCTTTAGTGTAGTGGTAAGAATTTACCAACTTTATACACCGTTCTCTACGCGGGCGCAGGGGGGTGCAAATCCATCCGGATTTCGGCTTGAACTTGTGTGCGAGCGCGCGTCCTGCGGACACGAATGCAACTCGATTCAAAGGCTTCCAGTGACGGTTTCAAGCTGAATACTAATTAATTCAGAGACCTTCCAACTGACAACACTTAATGACATTCATTTCGTGGTAATGAAGCTGAGGCTGTTCCACTTCGTATTCCATCAGTTCCCAACTCTTCTCTGCATGATAAAGCCTATATAAACAGACAACTTGATCAGTTCTTCACACCCGAATACAGAGCATTCTGCTTCCTCTTTTCATATGAAAACTGAGAGTTCAAACTACAAGGTTCTTAAGCAATTGAAGGCGTTGTGCTTCCTGTCATTGCTATCCGTTCTATCCTGGGAGATTAACGTCCCGCTGAAGCTCACGGCACACGAAGGTGAGGGGGCGAATTAGTCTTAAGGAAACTGTGTGCAACACAGGGCTCGGATCATATATCCTTTTCGTTTCTTTGCAATTGTAATTCGAATTTGTTGTTTTCGTTTCTTTGTAATTTTTCTTTCGTTTATAAATAAGATTGTCCAACAATCTTAAGACTAAATCTGATAATTCTTGTTCATTGACGGAAAGAATTAAGAACGAACAGTTTGTATAACTGTGTCGGATCGAACAAGTTCTTCTTGTGAACAGTTTCGATATTCATCAAACTGAATTCCTACATTCTGTGTTTGAAACGAGTTTGAAAAGATTCAGTTTTCTGTAATTGAAGAAAGCGAATCGAGGTGTGTAAAAAACGAGCTGTTTTTTATTTTAACGAGCTGTTTTAACAGGCTGTTCAGTTTCTTAAACGAGCTGAATTTTAAACGAGCTGTTTTGGATTTAAAACGAACATTGGTTCAATAAAACGAGTTCTAAACGAATCTTTTGTTGAATTGAGTATAGATCAATTAAAAATTGTTCTATAAATTGTTGAAAGGAAATTTAATCAATTTGTGTGTTAAATTTCAGAAATGTCAACCAGTGCGGCTCAGAATGGTGCTGATGGTCAGATTCAGGCTTTGGCTATGGTGCAACAAGTGCCAAATCGAGGTGTTGCTCCTATGAATCAGCATGAGAGGCCTGAAAAATTCAATGGGCTGAATTTTAAGAGATGGCAACAAAAGACGATGTTTTATCTCACAACATTGCGTCTGGAAAAGTTCCTAACTGAGGATCCACCAACAACAGAAGGGGATCCAGATCAAGATTTTCTGTTTGCCATAGATGAATGGAAACAATCTGATTATCTTTGTAGACATTATGTAATGAATTGTTTATGTGACTCATTGTATGATATTTATTGTGATAAAAAGAGTGCAAAAGAATTGTGGGAGGCACTAGATAAAAAGTATAGAACCGAAGATGCAGGTACAAAGAAATTTGTCGTTGGTAGGTTCTTGGAGTACAAGATGGTGGACTCTAAACCACTCATGGAACAAGTGGAAGAATTTCAGTTGATTCTTCACGAGATTCAAGCTGAAAAGATGGAGCTTAGTGAAACTTTCCAAGTCGCTTGTGTTATTGAGAAATTACCAAATGCGTGGAAAGATTTCAAGAATTACCTTAAGCATAAGCGAAAGTAAATGAGCATGGAAGATCTTGTTGTTAGGCTTCGTATTGAAGATGACAATAAGAAGTCTGATAAAAGAGGAAATTACTCTCAGAATCTTGCAAGGGCCAACGTGGTAGAACATGGCCAAAGCTTGAAAAATAACAAGTTTGTTAAGAAATCAAAAACGGGACCAAAAGCTAAATTGGGACCGAAAGGTGGCATTGAAAAACCTAAGTTCCAAGGGAAATGTTTCAATTGTGACAAGATTGGTCACAAATCTGCTGATTGCAAGCTACCAAAGAAGAAGGTTTCTGAAGCAAATATTGTTCAAGGCATGAAAGATATTGATCTCTGTGTTGTTGTGTCAGAGGTGAACATGGTGGATTCAAATCCAAAAGAATGGTGGGTAGACACAGGAGCTACAAGGCACATATGCTCTGACAGGGAAGTGTTTACTAAGTTCGAGTCAGTTCAAGGTAATGAGACTTTGTTCATGGGAAACTCGGCTACTTCGCTTATAGTTGGAAAAGGAGAAGTGATTACGAAGATGACTTCGGCAAGCATCTAACTCAAGAATGTGCTATATATCCCGATATGCGTAAGAATCTGGTCCTGCAGAGTCTTTGTTGAATAAGAATGGCTTCCGTCTTGTTTTAGAGTCCGACAAGTTTACTTTAACTAAGAGTGGTATGTATGTCGGTAAAGGGTATGCATGTAATGGCATGGTCAAGTTGAATGTAATGGTCACATTAGGCCAAACAATATCAATAATAATATTGTTGGTTCGCTTACTTGGTTGAGTCACCTTCCTTATGGCATGGTAGACTAGGACATGTTAATTACGATTCCTACGTAGATTAATAAGTCTAAAATATATCCCCAAATTCGAAATTGATAAAGAACATAAGTGTGAAACTTGTGTTGAAGCGAAATTAACAAGAGCGTCCTTTCAAAATGTTGAAAGAAATACGCAACCACTCGAACTAATACATAGCGACGTGTGTGATCTTAAAATTGTGCAATCGAGAGGCGGAAATAATTATTTTATTACCTTTATCGATGACTGCACTAAATATTGCTATGTATACTTGTTAAAAGGAAAATATGAAGCGATAGATAAATTTATTCTATTCGTAAAAGAAGTTGAGAATCAACATGGAAAAAAGATCAAAATACTCCGAAGCGATAGAGGTGGTGAATATTTGGCACCACTAAGCGATTTTTGTGCCGAACATGGGATTATTCATGAAATAACCGCGCCATGGTCACCACAATCGAACGGAGTTGCTGAAAGGAAAAATCGAACATTGAAAGAAATGATGAATTCAATGTTGTTGAGTTCAGGAGTGACACACAAATGTGGGGGGAAGCTATCCTATCTAGCAATTATCTTTTGAATAAGATACCCCGAAAGAAACAAAAGAAAACTCCTTATGAACTATGGAAGGGTAAACCTCCATCCTACAAATACTTGCGAGTGTAGGGGTACCTTGCAAAAGTGCTTGTACCTACACCCAAAGTAGTAAAGATAGGATCAAAAAATGTTGATTGTATATTCATTGGATATGCACACAACAGTAGTGCTTATCGATTTCTTGTGTATAAGTCAGATAATCCTGAAATACATAAAAATACGATAATGGAATCGAGAAATGCATCATTCTTTGAGAATGTATTTCCGGCTAAAACAAATGAACCTAGTTCATTAAAGCGTGTTCATGTTCAGGATCAACCTTCTGAACAAGTAAATGAAGAAGAGCCAACTGAGGTTGAGCCAAGAAGAAGCAAGAGGTCGAGGACTGGAAAATCTTTTGGTGAAGATTTTTTCATAGAGACAGATCCTCAAAGCTTTAAAGAAGCGACAACTTCTTCTGAAGGTCCAATGTGGAAAGAAGCAATAAATAGTGAAATAGACTCTATATTGCAAAATCATACATGGGAGTTAGTTGATCTATCTCCAGGATGTAAACCACTAGGATCAAAATGGATCTTTAAAAGGAAAATGAAATCTGATGGATCTATTGATAAATATAAGGCCAGACTAGTAATAAAAGGTTATAGTCAAAAAGAAGGTCTTGATTATTTTGACACATATTCTCCAAAGGATTTAGAATAACTTCCATTAGGATGGTACTTGCTATAGCCGCTTTGCGTAATTTAGAAGTACATCAAATGGATGTGAAAACCGCTTTCTTAAATGGAGATTTAGAAGAAGAAATCTACATGGAACAACCTGAGGGTTTTTCTAGTCCAGGACAAGATAAGAAAGTGTGTAAATTGGTTAAGTCATTATATGGCTTAAAACAAGCACCAAAACAATGGCATCAAAAGTTTGATCATGTTATGCATGAAAAAGGGTTCAAAACCAATGAATGTGATAAATGTATTTACATGAAAGAAACAAAAGATGGCTATGTTATCTTATGTCTTTATGTGGATGACATCTTTGATAGTTGGTAGTAATGATAAGATGATCAAATCTACCAAAGATATGTTAAACGCCAGATTTGAAATGAAAGATATGGGTTTAGCAGAGATGATATTGGGAATTAGAATTACAAGAAATTCTAATGGTCTCATTTTGAGTCAATCTAATTATATTGATAAAATCCTAGAAAAATTCAATAAAGATGACTCAAATGAAGCTAGAACTCCAATAGATCAAAGTCAACCTTTGTTCAAAAATAAAGGTGAGGGTGTATCTCAATTAGAGTACGCAAGGATCATTGGAAGTCTAATGTACTTAATGAGTTGTACTAGACCGGATATCGCTTACGCTGTTGGCAAGCTAAGTAGATACACTAGTAATCCGAGTCATGAACATTGGAAAGCTATAGTGAGGTTACTGAGATACTTAAGATATACTCGTAAGTATGGCCTTCACTATACAAGAGAACCAATTGTTATAGAAGGATATACTGATGCAAATTGGATTTCAGATTCAAAGGATTCAAAATCCACAAGTGGCTTTGTATTCACGTTAGGCGGTGGAGCCGTGTCTTGGAAATCTTCCAAACAAACCGTGATAACCAGATCCACAATGGAATCTGAGTTTGTGGCATTGGATAAATGTGGGGAAGAGGCAGAATGGTTGCATCAATTCCTGAGGATATTCCTCAATGGCCGGCCGATGCCAGGAATATGTATTCATCGTGATGTACCAATCGATTGAAAGAGCACAAAATATAATGTATAATGGTAAGTCTGTAACATACGCCGAAGACATAATTCCATTAGACAACTACTCTCAATGATGCGATTACCTTAGACTATGTTAAGTCAGAGGATAATCTTGCGGATCCGCTAACCAAAGGGTTAAATAGAGAGGTAGTTGTTAAATCATCAAGAGGAATGGGACTAAAGCCCATGGAATAAAACTTTTGCGAAGGAAAACCCAACCTTGTAGATTGGAGATCCCAAGATCTTGGTTCAATGGGAAAACCTAATTGCCGAAGTAAAGTCACCGTGGGGGTAACCTCAAGTTCATTCCTAAGATGAAGAAACAAAGTGAGATTGAACGAGGATAAGCTCACGAAAGAGCTTTTAATGATTTGTGTAAGAAGAATTTTTAAGAAAATTCTCATTACGAATCACCTATGTAAGAGAGAAGAGGGCCGCTTGAAAGGGAATTGTGAGGGCGCAATTCTTAGAAACTCTTCTTGAACCAAAGAGATGTCCACGGCCAAAATGGACATAACCGCAAGAACCTATGTTGATAGGTAGATGCAGTGTGGTTGATATGTCATCATTTACATCAACGGCAGAATAGTTCAAGGACATCGCGTGTACTAGTCAGCCAGTAAAGTAAACATATTTAATCAAGGGAAGGTTCAAAGGGTCACACCTACCTATCCTATGCATTGATCTACCGCCGAACTCTCAATTTCATTCTTAGAGCCTTTGTTAGGGTTTAAACACTATTCCATTCATGTGAGGGATTGTTGGAATATTGATGGTTAAAATGAAATATTTTAAATGATATGTCATATTGGGCCTAAGTGGTGAATGGAAAGTGTTAGTAATAAAGGGAAAATTGGGGAAACCAATTTCTCCCACATTGGAAGGAAGGAAGGAAAAGAGCCAATATATATATGATGTTGCTTTAGTGTAGTGGTAAGAATTTACCAACTTTATACACCGTTCTCTACGCGGGCGCAGGGGGGTGCAAATCCATCCGGATTTCGGCTTGAACTTGTGTGCGAGCGCGCGTCCTGCGGACACGAATGCAACTCGATTCAAAGGCTTCCAGTGACGGTTCGGTTTTGCAACCTGAACATTTATTTTTCGAGCTGAATACTGATAATTAATTCAGAGACCTTCCAACTGACAACACTTATGGCACTTCCACTTCGTACCTGCTGTAATGACATTCATTTCGTGGTAATGAAGCTGAGGCTGTTCCACTTCGTATTCCATCAGTTCCCAACTCTTCTCTGCATGATAAAGCCTATATAAACAGACAACTTGATCAGTTCTTCACACCCGAATACAGAGCATTACGCTTCTCTTTTCATATGAAAACCGAGTTCAAACTACAAAATTCTTAAGCAATTGAAGGCGTTGTGCTTCCCATCATTGCTATCCGTTCTATCCTGGGAGATTAACGTCCCATTGAAGCTCACGGCACACGGGCGAGGGGCGAATTAGTCTTAAGAAATCGTATGCAAACACGCGCTCGAGATCATATATCATTTTCGTTTCTTTGCAATTGTAATTCGAATTTGTTGTTTTCGTTTCTTTGTAATTTTTCTTTCGTTTATGAATAAGATTGTCCAACAAAGATCATGTGTATAATCAAGTTGACAATGCTAAATTAAGATTTAGCTTGATGTATAAACACTGAAACTTAATTCTTAAGATACTAGCTACTCAATAGACTTTAATCAGATCAACTGATTCAGAATGCAAACAAGAACATATTTAGTGACACGGTCAAGACAGTTTCACTAGTTGTGTTTGATGGCGAGATGGATCTATCTTCTTAAGCTTATCAAGATAGGTTCCAACCAATCTTACTCTTCAGATAAAATGTTAAGAAATGTGTATGAGCAAATTGCAGTAATTTAAAGCACGTATTAATGCTAGAGCACTTGCAAGACTAAGTGCCATTTTATGTGTAGTGACACGTGTGTAATGCAGTCACAGAAGAATTATGTCAAAGAGTATTTTAGATTTTTAGCATAAAAAATAATACACTTAACTAATTTGTGTGAAAAAATCTAAACGGATTTATATTTTAGAACGAAAAAAAAAAAAAAAAAAAAAAAAAAAAAAAAAGGAAAAAAAATTATAATAAGAAAAAAAAAAAAAAAAAAAAAAAATCCGTGTTTTCGACTTTTTGTGCACTTCCAGATGAAATGGTCAAATCACATGTATATGTATGATATTCAAAGCTTCCAAAATAAATATATTAACTTTTCAAAAATATATATATATATATATATATCCATTTTAAATCTCCAATTTTGACTCTAACTAATTCTCCCCTGCATAAAGTCTCATTACCGAAGCATATCCCCAAATTATTTCCCAAGGCTACAACTACATCTGCAAACCTTGATTCTTTCTTGCGAAAAACCTCACACCCCTTCCTCTTTTGAATCCTGTAAAACCTTTCACTTCACCCCCCCACAACAAATGTTGAATTCGTTGATTTGCGGGACTTCAAATCTACCCGAAGAAGAGCATGACATTGAAACACTTATAGCTCCATGTTCAAAATCAACCCCAAAGAAGCACAAGAAAAGCAAAGATTCCAAGAACCCTTATTCAGATCGAGGTCTTGAGAAATTTTATGCACTCTTGGATGAACTTGAAACCAAGAAGCAGAAGATTTACACACAGAAAGGATCCCAAGACATCTCTTTTGTTCGATTTGTATATTCGAGCTCCGATGATTGGAAGCCAATCGTTGTTAAGGCGAAAGAAAGAACACAAGTTCAGAACCAGGGGATGAAGACAAAGATTATTGCCACAACAAATTTCGAGAAAAAAGACAAAAGTTTGATCGAGGGATCGGACCCTGTTGAAGAAATTAAAGGGAGTGCCGGATCAAGATCGAATTTCAAGATTGAAAATTTGAAGGAACCCTCTTGGTATATGCCGTTGATGATTGTGTTGATTCTTTTGTTTTTGATAATTTATGGGAAAACATTTGCTATAGTTTGTTCATCCATTGGGTGGTATTTAATACCTACAATTAAAGCCTCAAGTCCCAATTCGAGTTCGAGTTCGAGTTCGAGCTCAGGTTCAGACGACCCAAAATTGAGAAAGAAAAATGTTGTCGCTAAGGAATCGACTTCTCCAAGGAGTGTGCTGCTAAGTGCACCTGAAGAACAATCATCTGCTGGACATGCTCATCGGAAAAGCTGGTGAAAATGAAAATTTAATAAAAATTTGTTTTCCTTCCTCTTTTTCCTTTGTAAAGTGGCTAAAAATAGCTTGTAATTATTCATATAATTATTTCCTGGTGCATGTTTGATGTGGTTGTAAAAAGATCAGTCCATCTCTGGCGTGTTCATTGGTGTGAATTAATTTAGTTCGGGTTCCTTGTGAAATTCAAAAGCAAGCCATCTTTTAATTTTGAAAAGACTTTGTCGTTGTTCTAGAACATCTATATTTTTATTTTATTTTATTTTAAAGAAAAGAGCATTTATTCAATTATACCAAAAGAAAAGCCTTAATTACATTATAAGACAGCCTAATGCTTCATTATATACTCGACCATAATTAATCATTATTTTGTTAAAAGATGAGTAGGTGTGTGTTACCTTCTATTTTGACAAAAGAAAAACTATAGGAGGAAACAGAGGCGGACGCAGGATCCCGGATGAGGGGGGACGATACTATGGGCGAGTGTAAATTTTTAGAGGGGGCAAAAAACATACACAACATACATAATAGTGTTTTTTTCGGATCCGAGGGAGGCGATTGCCCTCCCTACACTCAATGTACATCCGCCCATGATAGGAAAAGCAGGCTAACATGCTTTTACAATCCTGAATAGTGCTCCCGACAAGAGAAAGATCAGGATTATCCGAAACCAACCTATTATGCCCAGGTTGAGGTATACACAGGTCGTGGCAAAAACAATAGCATGGCATATGGCTAGGGCCTCCCCGACGAGAACATCGTAATTGTCTTCTAATAAGTACGATAAGCTGCCAAGAATAGACCCCATATTATCCCGAAGCGCTCCTCCAATTGCTACTTTATTTTCATGGGTAGCAACATCCACAGTGAACTTTGACATACCTGTCGGGGGCGGTTTCCATGATTTCTGCTGATTTAACGGATTGGGATCCGGTCCATTTCTCTATGTCGCTTCAACGTAGGCCGAGGCTTCACTTTCTGCCCGGGAGATGATTGTAGTAGGTGGTGTCCACTCATTCTCGAAGACCAATGTTAAGGGTGAATTTATACGGGTTAAAACGCTATATTCTAAGATATTTCCCTTCATATTCGTATAATTTGCATTAGAAACGAGTGTTTAATAGATTTATTAAGCAAATGAGGTTTTAAATAAGTTATTCGCAAAATTGGATAATTGTGGTGTTTTAATTGTGATTTTTATGATTATTTGGACGATATTACATTTTGCGATGTTTTACTGTGTTATAGGTACATGTTTGATGCTCAAATGTTGAACAAAAAGAGATAAGAGTCGAATTTCATTGATGATAAAAAGATAATGATGATTGGATTTGATGAAAAGAGATAGAGATGAAGAAATCAAGATGAAGTCGCACCTGAACTGGCGTCCATCAACTTGAACTGGCGTCCAGTAGGACGGGCGTTTGACATCCTGGACGAGCGTCCAGGAAGAGCTTTTACATTCGTGATGATCGATTTTCATGGTCAAGCGTCCAAAATTGCACAGACGGGCGCGTCGGCGAAGACTCGGCCCGACTCGAAATTTCAACGCATCTGGACGGGCGTTCACCTTTTCCGGACGGGCGTCCGAACGCCGACTTAGCAGAACCGACATGAAATTCTATATATAGCTGCGGTTTTTTCCACACAAATCATCATATATTCGAACCTAAAACCCTGTGGCGGCTAAGGCTGCGTTCTCCTTAGTTTACAAAAGCAGCTTTTACTTAAATACTTTTATGCACTTTTATTCTAAACAATTCGAATCTCGAAGAGGATGCTAAGAGGCTGACCTCCTTTGAACAAGCGTTGTGAAGCCATCCAATCAACAATTCAGTTTTGTTCTTGATTATCTTGTGAGTATTTTAATTCAAGTTGTTTCTTTATCATGTTTTTCATGTTGTTATGCAATTTATATCGAAAGATCGTTGCATGTTGATTGCTTGTCTTGATGAAAATCATGTTAAACTTTAGATCACCGTGATAAAGAATAGATCTTAAATCTAATTAACGAGAGTTATTAGGTTAGATTTCTAGATTAAAAACGTTAAAGTTTACATCTTTGGTTAGAAGAAGCGTTAATCTTAGATCGAAAGATAAAGATTAATAGATGAACTATCTAAGAAATTAGGGTTCGTACTTTAGATGAGATGAATCACAAGTTGGTTAAAGATCACGAGATAACCTGAATTGGAATTGAATGTTGTAGGATAGGTGGATCAATTGCTTGTTCGTTCGTAAATCATTAATTAAAACCCCTTGAATTTGAATTGTTTAGCTTAGTTAGCCTTTTATTGCATATTAGGTTTAGCTTAGTTTAAATTGGTTCGCAACTATACTTTCCTGGCTTTAGATCTCGATCTTCTGTCCAGTTTACGTTGTTATCTTCCGTTTAAGTTATTCACTATTTTATTTTCGTTTTACTTTTTAGTAGTAGTAGTCGTGACATAGTTAGGTTAGGAATAAGAACTAGAATTCACAACCCCGATTCCCCGTAAGATCGACCGGTATTAACCTCTATACTACTACGATCCTTATACTTGAGGAAACCGGATTTATAAATATTTATTACTTGTTTGCTGTGTTAGATAAATCCGTGACAAGTTTTTGGCGCCGTTGCCGGGGAACCGGACGGTTGTCTAGTTTTTGTTTTTCCTGTTTTAATTTTATTTCCTGTTTTTAATTGTATTAGGTAGTTTTTAATTAGGTAATTAGGGTTTTAGTTGGGGTTTTAGGTCTTCTCTTTATAGTTCTCTTGTGATTAGATTTTCTTTCTTTCTGTTCTTCTGTCTTTCTATCTTTCTCCACATCTTTTTCCTGCTGTTTTTCTCTTTTCCTGCTTCGTTTTCTGCTTCCAAACGGGCGTCTAGAAACGTGGACGCCCGTCTGTTCAAAATTTCTCAACTCTGAATCGTTTTTGACTAGTGGGACGAGCGTTCATTTAATTTGGACATCCGTCCAATTCTTCAGCTGATCAGACGAGCGTTTGGACCTCCAGACGCCCGTCTAGTTCAAATTCTAGGCAGACGCCCGTCTGTTCCCTTGTCTTAACTAATTCTATTTCTTTTTCTCTTCTTAGGCTTTAATTTTTAGTTTAGGATTTTAAATTCTTAGTTTTTAGGCTTCTTCCACTTGTTTTTGGTCCGGTTTATGCAAACTCGGAGTCAAAAGGGACCGTTACTATACACCCCTGACCCCGAGCGAACCGTAGTCCGGCCAAACAGGCGGATTTTCCGTTCTGCGGTTCTGGCAGACAGAGCCGAGCAAGATCTTGAGGATCAACTAGCCAAGGAAATCACTGATTTTGTAATAATGGCTGCTAATAATAGACGTACGTTGGCAGACTTCGTCATGCCAGGCGAAGTCAAAGTCAACCCGGCTATTGTTATCCCAAACCATAATCGCACAAACCTTCGAGTTAAAGCCGGGACTTATTCGGATGATGCGCAAGATGCATCTATTTTCCACGGTTATCGATCGAGAATCCCTATACTCACTTACATACATTCTTAGAGATATGCGGTACTACACGCATCCAAGGAGTAAGTGAGGATGCTATCAAACTAAATCGTTTCCATTTTCGTTGAAGGAGAAGCTAAAGAATGGTACACCTCTCTCCCCGTAATCTATTACCACCTGGTCTGAACTTGAAAAAGAATTCTTGAGTCAATACTTTCCACCTTCAAAAACAGCCCAGTGTTTAAACGAGATATTCACTTTTTATCAAAAAGAGAATGAGTCGTTTTTCGAATGTTGGAAGAGATTCAAGTCTCTTCTTAGGAAGTGTCCCCACCATGGCTTGCCACTGGAAAGGCAAGTCAACACTTTCTTTAGTGGATTGACCGAGCTTACAAAAGGCATGGTCAATAGTTCATCTGGTGGGGCATTTCTGAAGAAAACGCCTGAAGAGGGATGGGCATTGTTCGAGGACATTGCTAAATATAACTATGCCCCATCTTATCAAGCTATTCAAGCACCTCCTCCTCCTAAGGTTGAGGAAGTAAACATGCAAAGTTTGATCGACATGCTGCAGAAGCAGATGGCAACGTCTCAAATTTCCAATCAAATGAATCAAACCTCTTCTTTTCCACAGAACTCCCAGGTTCTGTATTGTGAGAACTGTTGTCAAACTGGCCACATGGTTGGCCAGTGTCAATTCAATCCCCCTGCACCTTATCAAGTGAATGCTGTTCATGATTATGGACAGTGTAATCAAGTCACATGTCAGAATTGTGATGAGGTGGGGCACACATCTAGATTCTGTCCTATGAACGGACAGAATGCGGAAGTAAATGCATTCTACGGCCAGAACAATCAAAGGTTCAATCGGTTTTCTGGCCAAAATAATTTCCAAAACCAGGGGTTTAATCAATCTTCAAGCTTCAATCCTAATTCGAATTCTAATTCGAATCAAAATTTCAATAGAAACCCTGGTTTTAATCAGAACCAAAACTCAAATTTTTCCAATCCTACCCAAAGGTTCAATCAGAATTGGCCTTCCAATTCTAATCCTGCTGTTCAAAGTCGGCCCAGCCAGCCCTATTCGCAGAATCCCCATACCTCTCAAGGCCCCTCGTACTCAAGTGATATCAAAGCTCAATGGGACTCCTTTGGGAGGAGCAGCAAAATAGATCAATGAAAAATCTTGAGAGGCAAATCGGGCGAGTTATGGTGAACAGTTAGCTTCTCGACCCCCAGGGCAACTGCCCAGTTTCACTGAGAAAAATCCCAAGGGTGGTCAAGTTGCTCAAATAGACTTGAACAATGGCCAATGTACTGACCTCGTACCATCAATTCCATACGGTAGAGAGGAGGCCAGTGCAATGAACCTCAGAAGTGGTACTCAAGTTAGTGGTCCTTCCCACCAGGGAAACCACTAGCCCCTCCTGCCATTGATAAGGCAGGAGGGGAAGATGAGCACCTACACTCCCCTTAGCCGAAAGAGAATACTCAGGTGGCTGATCCCCTGAGAGGTGAAAAAGTTGGAAGTCCTCAGGTGGCTGATCCCTGAGGAATGAAGAAACAAGTGAGAGTCAGGAGGCTGATCCCCTGACGAGTAAGAAGAATGAGAAAGTTGTGAGGTGGAAGGATTTGGAGGACAAAGCTGTCAATGCATCTTCAAAGAAAATCTTTTCTGAGAATGATCTGAAAAAGCTTCCATTTCCACCACGAAAGAGCAACATTCCTTTAAGTGAAGATAAGAAATATGAAAAGGTGCTGAATCTCTTGAAAAATACTCAGGTAAATCTTCCACTATCTGATGTCTTGGTTGAAATGCCTAAGTATACAAAATTTATCAAGGATGTTGTTTCTTCAAAAAGGAAATTGTCAGACATGGAGAGGCTGATTGGTGAGGATTGTTCAATGATCAATTACGAAAACCTACCAACCAAGAGAGGTGACCCTGGAAAGTTCGTGCTTACCGTGTTAATGGGAGGCCTGGTCTTCCCTAACTCTTTGTGTGACCTGGGTGCATCTATAAGCCTCATGCCATTGTCTGTGTGCAAGCAGCTAGGTTTAATTGATCTTCTAGAACCCACTACCATGAATTTGCAATTCGCTGATAGATCTTCTAAAAAAGCAGCGGGAATCTTAAAAGACGTCCTGGTTCAAATCGATAGGTTTACCTTTCCCGTCGACTGGTACGTCCTGGACATTGAAAAAGATGAAAATGTCCCCCTGATTCTTAGAAGACCTTTTCTGTCTACAGCTCGAGCCCTCATTGACTGCGATGGTGGGCGAGTGACGATCCGCGTTGGTGATCAAGAGGTGAGCTATCATGTCTCCAAATCCATTCAAGTACCCTCTGGTCCTCCAACCGGTTTTTCCATTGAGGAGACGTCTGATGACTTCGATGATTTGATGGAAAGGCAAGTCATGGCTGTTGCAACGGAGTATGAGCGGCTGGTTGATAATTTGAATAATCATGGTGTGGTAAGTCTAGAAACACCGGAAGTCGAATTTAAGGATGAGTCGTTGGAGGAGAAGCTTTGGCGCTTGGACCGCTAAGTAAACTCAAATGATGTTGAGTTGAAAGGTGGAGTGCTCAAATCTAGTTTAGAAGACCCCCCTTCAGATTTGGTGTTGAAGCCGTTGCCTAAACATCTTAAGTATGTGTTTCTAAGAGAAGGTGACAAGCTTCCTTTAATTATTTCTGCCAAGCTGTCTCGTTTAGAGGAAATGAAGCTAATCAACGTCTTGAAGAAAAATGAGAAAGTCTTTGAATGGCAAGTAGGAGATATCAGAGGGATATCTCCGGACATCTGTATGCACAAGATCAAGACAAATGAGGGTGCGAAATGTGTTAGATGACCCAGAGAGGAGGCTCAACCTCATATGCAAGAGGTGGTTAAGAAGGAAATCATCAAACTTCTGGACATGGGAATCATTTATGCCATAGCTGATAGTGAATGGGTTTCTCCGACTCAAGTAGTTCCCAAGAAAGGTGGAATTACGATTGAGAAGAATGAGAAGGGAGAGGAAATAGCTTTGAGACTTGTCACTTTGGTTCTGAGTCTCAGATCGATTATAGAAAGCTCAATGAGGTAACCATGAAAGATCACTTTCCCCTTCCATTCATTGACCAGATGCTTGAGCGTCTGGCGGGACACGCATTCTACTGCTTCCTGGATGGGTATTCAGGATACTTTCAAATACCCATTGATCCAAATGACCAAGAAAAGACCACTTTCACCGCTTACTTATGGTACATTCGCTACAGCGAAATGCCATTTGGTCTCTGCAATGCCCCAGCTACATTTCAACGATGTATGCTGGCTATCTTTGACGGACTCGTAGAAAAGTGTATGGAAATCTTTATGGACGATTTTTCGGTCTTTGGTCAATCTTTCGATGATTGCCTTGATAATCTTGACCAGGTCTTATCTAGATGTGTGGAAAAGAACTTAGTACTCAATTGGGAAAAATGTCATTTCATGGTTGATGAGGGAATAGTTCTTGGCCACAAGATCTCCGCCAAAGGTATTGAGGTAGACAGGGCCAAAGTGGAAGCTATCGAGAAGATGAGTTATCCTAAGAATGTGCGTGAAGTGAGAGGCTTTCTTGGACATGTCGGCTTTTACAGAAGATTCATCCAAGACTTCTCCAAGATAGCCAAGCCCCTGTCTACTTTACTAAAGGAAGATGTTGAGTTCAATTTTGACGAGAGCTGCAAGCAAGCGTTTGAGGAGCTTAAGGACCGTTTAATCTCTGCTCCAATTCTTATATCGCTTTATTTGGAACCTACCTTTTGAACTTATGTGCGGCGCATCAAACTATGCAGATTGGTCTTTGTTCTAGGACAAAAATCAAAGGGAAATTCCAGCCAATCTATTACGCCACACACATTGAATCCTCTCAAGTTAACTATACTACTACTGAAAAGGAATTATTGGCCGTAGTCTTTGCTATGGACAAGTTTCGTAGTTACTTGTTAGGAGCTCAAGTGATTGTGTGGACTGATCACGCTGCTTTGCGGTATCTGATGACTAAGAAAGAGGCCAAACCGTGCCTACTGCGTTGGATATTGACCCTACAGGAGTTTGACGTTCAAATTAAAGACAAAAAAGGCAGTGAAAACGTCATGGCGGATCATGTTTCGAGAATGTTAAGTGAGGAAAAGGATGATCCAGATGATATAGATATTTACTTTCCTTTGGAAAATATCATGCTTATCGATGGTTGTCCTCCTGATGTTCCATGGTATTCTTCCATTGTAAATTACCTTCATTCCCGATATCTCGATCCAGAATTGTCTTATCAGGAGAAGAAAAAGTTCTTCTCTGATTTGAAATCTTTCGTTTGGGATGAACCTTATCTTTTTAAGATCTGTAAAGATGGTCTGTTTAGAAGATGTGTTCCAGAATCTGAGCAGCGCGATATTATTGAGTAGTGCCACAGTGGACCCACTGGAGGTCACTTTGGTCCTTGGAAAACCATTGCTAAGATCTTCCAATCCGGTTTCTATTGGCCTACTATCTTTAAAGATACAGAAGCTTTCTGTAAAGCTTGTGATAGGTGCCAAAGAACTGGTACTCTGACAAGGCGTTTTGACATGCCTTTGACACCCATACTAGAATGCGAGGTCTTTGATGTATGGGGTATCGATTTTATGGGACCATTCCCATCATCTTGCGGTAACAAATACATCTTAGTCTGCGTAGATTACGTGTCAAAATGGGTGGAAGCTCAAGCCACTCCTCACAATGATCATAAGACGGTCATGAAATTCCTAAAGAAAAATATCTTCGTGAGGTTTGGATGTCCACGTGCCTTGATCAGTGATGAAGGGACACATTTCTGCAACCGACCCTGAGAAAGTTCTTGAAAAGTATGGTGTTCGTCACAAAACCGCACACACCATATCATCCGATGACTAGTGGTCGAGTTGAAAGGAGCAACCAGAGTATTAAGAAAATCCTGGAAAAGACGGTTAATGATCATAGAAGGATCGAGTTTGAAGTTGGATGATGTACTATGGGCTTACAGGACCGCCTATAAGACTCCGATGGGTACATCTCCATATCAAATGGTCTATGGTAAACCATGTCATCTGCCAGTCGAGTTAGAGCATAGAGCGTCTTTCGGGCTACAAAGTTTCGAACTTTGATTCCCAATCTTGTAGTAAGCATCGATCGCAATGATTGCATGAATTAGACGAGTCGACTCGTGCCTACGAAAGTGCCAGGATCGATGAAGAAAAGACAAAACTCCTTCACGATGCTAAAATTAAGAAAAGAGAATTCCATGTAGGGAACAAGTTCTTACAGATAAATTCCAGGCTACATCTGCTTTCTGGAAAGTTGAGGACACGTTGTTCCGGTCCTTCAAATTCTCCAAATTATTCCTGGGCGTTAGAACTACGAGGTTATGGTGACCAACCGCTTTGAGTAAATGGTCAAAGTGTAAGCACTACATTGGTGAACCCAAGGAAAAGCCTTTGATTGTTCGTTTCCTCGATATCCTCGGGTGTGGTACTAAAGAAATCGAAGAGTTTGACGAGTTTTCACCCGACTGCTTTCGAGAGGATGACGGTAGTGGTCGATCCGAAGAAGTTCTAGCGGTAGTTGGGACATGGAAGAGTTTGAGAGGAGCGTGGTCAAACGTCATCGAAATACTCGAGAAGAAGAAGAAGTCGACCATGGGGCGCTTTAAACGTGTTTGGAAAGTCACAAAGATTTCACCCCATGTGTTAAGTCTTTGTTTCACGCGGCCGAACTCATCGACCAAAGCCTACACGAGGTAGTGGTGGTCGCCGAAAAGTTAAATGGCCTTGATCCAGTGAGCTAAAAGAGTGTCGAGCTAACGACATTAACCAAAAGCGCCACCAGGAGGCATCCTAGATATCCGTTTCGCTTTTGGTTACTTTCGTTTTTGTTCTTTTCTTTGATTTATTTGTTTCGTTTAAGTCTAATTAGGGTAATTGTTGACTCTGCCTTGTCGGTTGATTCAATTTCGCCTTGTCCTTCTTTTTATCTTTATTTTGCCATGTTATATCCCCTATGTTCCCGAGATGTTGCCATGTTTGTTCAAGTGTGCGGGATATTTTCGATAGCAATTGTGAGCTTTCGATGAAGCCGCCGGTGGATGGTCCACTATCTCATCGCTTTCATCGAGCATTTCGATCATGGCCACTTCCAGAATTGCCATCTTCAAGTATCTGTTAAAATCAGCTAAGTTCTTTATCTTTTCCTTTTAATTCTGCACAACATGAGGACATGTTGATCTTTAAGTGTGGGGGAGGGGATGATTTGATATGTATCTATACATTTGCTTACATTCGTTATGTTTCTATGCAAAATGAGCTAAATTTTCGAGCAAAATGAGCTAAATTTTTGAAATTTCTTGACATTTTTGTTTTTGTTTTGTCCCGAGTAGGCAATTCAATTCAATGTTCGTTATTTTTATAGTCATCCAAGCTATATACCATATGTTTGATAAGTTAGTTGTTTCACCTGAGATATATTTTTCACGAGCCATAGTGAATGACGAGCTAATTTATAAAGTTATACCCCTTTTCGACGAGTGATTTTTGATTTTCTTATAAGTCATGTGCTTAGTGCTACGTATATATCTTGAGATTTATGATAGTTTGTACTTAGATCCGAAGTATGTTATACTATGAATATCTAAGGTTTGAATGTGATAAGTAACACGTAACTTATTGTCAAATGAAAAAGTTGAGTTTATGAAGAATTATTGGGTGTGTCGAAAGCTAGTCGATGATTTGAGTGCGATGGGGTATACCACGTATGTCCTATACCACTATGATGACTAAAAGCTCACGACAGTAAGGAAAAGCTGCCTTATGATTGGAGTAAGGTAGGGTATATCTCGAATATCCTATTCTGTTATGACAGGGCAAAAGCTCATTCTGATGTGTGTTTAAAAGTGAAAAAGTTAATCAACTAGTGAAGTGGTATGAAATGAATGAAAGACTAAGTTATCGTCTATCTTATCCCCAGTATAAACTGATGGATATGCTGTAGGGATTATCCTCTGAGTATTTCAGAATGGTCCTAGATATATTCGATCATTCTTTTCGGGATATTCTACGTTTGTAGGGTACATCTTATGAGTGTCATTTATTGCTAGTCTATGAGGGGGTATTAGCTAGTTTTGCTTTGAGTTTCTCAAGTTTGGATTTAGTGGAAGTTTTCTATGGCTTTGCACACACACAGTGGTGAACTTCTGATTTGTTGGATCTATGCTATATTGTCTAAGATGTCTGTTTACGTTTCGAGCCCTAATTTTCGTTTTGTTTTGCTCGGGACGAGCAAAAGCTTAAGTGTGGGGGAGTTGTTAAGGGTGAATTTATACGGGTTAAAACGCTATATTTTAAGATATTTCCCTTCATATTCGTATAATTTGCATTAGAAACGAGTGTTTAATAGATTTATTAAGCAAATGAGGTTTTAAATAAGTTATTCGCAAAATTGGTTAATTGTGGTGTTTTAATTGTGATTTTTATGATTATTTGGACGATATTACATTTTGCGATGTTTTACTGTGTTATAGGTACATGTTTGATGCTCAAATGTTGATCAAAAAGAGATAAGAGTCGAATTTCATTGATGATAAAAAGATAATGATGATTGGATTTGATGAAAAGAGATAGAGATGAAGAAATCAAGATGAAGTCGCACTTGAATCAAGCGTCCATCGGCTTGAATCAAGCGCCCGATGGGGCGGGCATTTGACATCTGGGCGAAGCGTCCCAGGAGGAGCTTTTACATTCGGGATGATCGATTTTCAGGGGGTCAAGGCGTCCAAAATTGCACAGACGGGCGTCGGCGAAGACTCGGCCCGACTCAAATTTCAACGCATCTCTGGACGGGCGTTCACCTTTTTCGGACGGGCGTCCGAACGCCGACTTAGCGAACCGACCTGAAATTCTATATATAGCTGCGGTTTTTCCACACAAATCATCATATATTCGAACCCTAAACCCCAGGCGGCGGCTAAGCCGTGTTCTCCTTAGTTTACAAACAGCTTTTACTTAAATACTTTTATGCACTTTTATTCTAAACAATTCGAATCTCAAGAGGATGCTAAGAGGCTAGACCTCCTTTGAACAAGCGTTGTGAAGCCATCCAATCAACAATTCGCTTTTGTTCTTGATTATCTTGTGAGTATTTTAATTCAAGTTGTTTCTTTATCATGTTTTTCATGTTGTTATGCAATTTATATCGAAAGATCGTTGCATGTTGATTGCTTGTCTTGATGAAAATCATGTTAAACTTTAGATCACCGTGATAAAGAATAGATCTTAAATCTAATTAACGAGAGTTATTAGGTTAGATTTCTAGATTAAAAACGTTAAAGTTTACATCTTTGGTTAGAAGAAGCGTTAATCTTAGATTGAAAGATAGAGATTAATAGATGAACTATCTAAGAAATTAGGGTTCGTACTTTAGATGAGATGAATCACAACTTGGTTAAAGATCACGAGATAACCTGAATTGGAATTGAATGTTGTAGGATAGGTGGATCAATTGCTTGTTCGTTCGTAAATCATTAATTAAAACCCCTTGAATTTGAATTGTTTAGCTTAGTTAGTCTTTTATTGCATATTAGGTTTAGCTTAGTTTAAATTGGTTCGCAACTATACTTTCCTGGCTTTAGATCTCGATCTTCCATCCGGTTTTACGTTGTTATCTTCCGCTTAAGTTATTCACTATTTTATTTTTGTTTCGCTTAGTAGTAGTAGTCGTGACATAGTTAGGTTAGAATAAGAACTAGAATTCACAACCCCGATTCCCGTAAGATCGACCCCAAGATTAACCTCTATACTACGATCCTTATACTTGAGGGAAACCGGATTTATAAATATTTATTACTTGTTTGCTGTGTTAGATAAATCCGTGACAACCAACGCACATCCGCTCTTCCATATCCACCACAATATGCAAATTATTCTTGCAACTCCCTTATCATCTTCTTTGTCGACAAGAAGCTAAAAAATAGAATTATTCTTTGAAATTCAAACACCTCTTACATACATTTATGCGTCATAGGTGTATTTTTTTTTGCCTTCATTTATGATGTGATTTTTCCGATCTGATACATCTTCTTTCTTATATTGTGAGCTCTCTAGAAACCATAGTGTCCAAATCTAAGAAGGCAAAGGATTTCCAAGGGGTAGGTGCTTCTGAGCAGGCCACTGTTCCTGCCGATACTTCGGAGATAAACACATCACTTATTGTTCTCTAATTCATGAAGATGTCCCGACCTAGGGTGTGACGACTTAGAAATGTAAAAAGAGCCGGATGGAAAAACATCCCCAAGACAAAAAGAGAAAACTTCGAAAGTCCCTCATTTTCAAAGTGAGTGATGAAGCAACCGATTGGACTGACATTGTCTAGGGCTCTAGCCCACCTTCTAGATTCCATCTAAATCATTGTGAGATTATTTATATTCCTCTTGAGGAGGTGGGTCGGATGAGTTAACACACATATGTTTCCTCATTTTTGTCCAAAATGTGCCTTGGAAGTTAACGATCAATTTAATGTCCCCGAGGTGGCTTACAAGTGGGTGCAGAACGCCATTCTCCCCAGGAACGACAAGTTGGTAAGTCGTCTTAAAGATAATTATTTAACCAGGCTGGCTTATTGCAGCACAGGTGAGGTAAACCTTAAATAGATATTTATGTACGCGTGGTGACTCCTCTGTTTGCAGAACCTTCTCTGGCCGTGGGATATATTCTTCTAACCAATCCCCTCAATTGTTTTATAAAAAATATATGAAGAAATCTCAGGAGCAAAATACGTTGTATCAGGTACATAAAGATGAGTTGAAAGCAGCTAGGGTGATTGACCCAAAAGTGGATCTATAAACTGGACAAGGATCTGACTAGTCTGCAAGGGAAGCAGAGCAACTGGAGGAAGAGAACCAAAGGCTTACTATCGAGCTGAAGGAATTTAATGACAAGGGCTCGTCTTTAGGCATATGCTATCGAGCTAGCCGCTAAGCTTGCGAAAGAGCTAAATATTGAGGCCATATGAGGTGTTGAATATTACAAAATGTTTTCACGCTTGGTTAGTGAGTTTAGTGTCCTGCTAGCACAAACTATTAAACATAGCTCCATGATGGCCATCGATGAGGTTAGGAAAATTTGGCCCGGGGTGGACCCCCAGCATCCCGTGCGACCTAGATGATGCCCTTGATAAGCTTTTAAAAGAGCTTCAATTTGGTGTGGACATTGTTTCAAAACATTAAGCCACGGAAGAAGTTCATGTTGCTCTTCTTGATTCCAATGATACTACCGCTCATTGCCCAGATCTTCCTGAATTTGTTATGGCGGAGCTACAAAAACATATATGATAGTTTCCTCGCAGCAGTTGTAATAAATTTTTTGAAATTCATTAATGAAAATTTCCTTGACATTCGTGTCTTCATTTTTTTTTTTTTTTTATATTGTTGTATGTTGTAAATATATACATATGCCCCAGATATACATGGATTTTTCTTGTGAAATTAAGTAGTATATTGAGTTCACTTCCGACTTGTAGATATTTAAATAATATTTCGGTGAGTTTGTTTCCAATGAGTGGAATTTTGACTGCTTTGGATAATTCATGCTTGTCTTTGCAAGATTTTTAAGTGAGTTATACCCACATGCGAGTCTCTTCCTTATTTTATGTATAACCACGAGCATAATGGATACATTTTCCGAATTTTCCTAAGTATGTTGAGTTTAGTTCTCGACTTACAGGACCTTAGGTGAATTACTCATGTCCGTAGGGTTTATGTAGATTGAACAAGATATACCCGACCTACAAGTCACATATTCTAGGTGAGTCGTATTTCCCATGAATTCGGTCTCAGTTTTTAAGTGTCTTATCTTGTAAGACTTTTAACTGAGGTGGTTGATCGACCATCGAGATATTGACTATTCCTCGCTAGCATAACAATGATGAAAAGAAAATTATAAGACATAACTTTACCCTTGCATTAATAAATTGGGTTTGGACTCGCTCAAGTTACAAGAAATGAGGCGAGACATGATCAGTTCAACAAATGAGTAAATTGAGACTCCTCAAAATACACGAAAAAGAGACGAGACTCGCTTCAATTTGTTAATATGAATAAGACTATGACCTTCCTAGTTACATAAGAAGAGATTGAAACATGCTTAGCTCGCTGATAAAATTAAGGTTGGGGCATGTCTTGATAAAATAAGTAGCACATATGCATAATATTTCATCAGATTGTCTCATGCCAAGTTCTAGGAATAGTTCTTTCATTTATCGCAACTAATTTATATGAGCCATTCTCATGGACTTGAATATTTTGTAGGACCTTCCTAATTCAGTTCAAGTTCTCCCAAGTGTTTCACTGGCTGCACTTCAGCTTTTTTTTACGGAGAACGAGGTCACAAAGCTTGCAATACAAGCGTCTTACTCGGAATTGTAGTATTGAGAGAGTTTTTGCTTGTATTTCGCCATTCAAATGGTTCCCACATCTCTTCGTTCTTCCGTAGGCCTGTCTCTGTCGGATGATGGTGAGCATTCTATTACTTTATAGATGTGAGGCTTTACATTCCTCACCAATAAGGGAATGGAGTCCTCGCCAGGACTTGCCCATTACTTGTCCCACTTAGGGGTGTTCACTGATACGGTTTATCCGAAACCGAACCGATCCGAGGTCGTACGGTTCGGTTCGGTTAATACGCTTTTCAAGTTCGGGCCAATTAATAATATAGAAAACAAAAATTTTGGTTATAGTTAACGCTACAAGTTATCGAATCGAACCGAATTAAAAACCGAACAATTAACCGCATTTCAAACCGTATTACAAACAAAAATCCAGAATCGAATCGTTTATATCCAACATGTATAATTAGCTTTTATAACCAAAATATTATATTTTATTTATAAAATTGCTTATAATCGAACCGTTATCCAACCAATTATAACCAAATAAAAATCGAACGGTTTATTACCAAATAGAATTGTTAAATTTTATTTCGGTTTTCGCTAACCCGATCAACCAACCATATATTTCTTTTCGTTTCAATTCGGTTCGATTCTGATCATTAACAAGATCAACCTAACCGTGAACACCCCTAGTCCCAGTCTCGTCTATACCAGAGGAGTTCTAGAGGTGACTTCACCGTGACTTCCCACCGCCTCTCACGATGCAAGCGACTTGCGTCCGCTTTGATAGTCGGCTTTGAATACAATTCTGTAACGCCCTCAGACTGGTAGCGCTAAATGAGTCTTATATGATCCGGTCAACTGCTTAAACCGCCGTCATCGCTTGGTCTAAGATGGTTATCCCGAGTTGACAAGACCTTTACGTATCACACTTCTATGAGAGTGAATATTCTATTATTTTAGAGATGTGGGATTTTACATTCTCCTCCTATAAGGGATGGAGACTTGGCAATGATTTGTCCTGAGTCCTCGCCAGACTTGTCACGCCTCGTCCCTACTGGATGATTTCTAGAGGTGACCCCCACCGTCACGTGACCTCACCCTAACACACATAGTTCCGCCCCTAATCCGATGACCGCTCGATGGCATTTTTTTAATTCATTTTATCACCTTCAAAATTGTTGCACATAGAAAACCCATTTGTGTACAGAGAATTTCCAATGCGAAAAATTCTATAAGGGTTTTCTTCTGCTCCACAAACCTGTAGTTTTACGGTGTTAGGTATGCCGTGTCATATCCGTTTTCTAATAGCATCTTTTAAAACAGAGCAAACATGAAAATAACATGTAAAAAATAGGGTCCATAACATTATCTAATATCCTATCATTCGAATCAACAAGAATACTTCATCCGACTAGTGATAAAATTTGCATAAACCAATTAATAGACGGCAAAAGGACGGGTAGTGACAGTTATTAAGATAAAACGTCTCTATCTTATCTATCAAGGAGAGAGTCGTTGTCAATTAACACATCCAAGTTTTGGGATAAACCCTTCAATAAAAAAAAACTAAAAAAATATCTTTCTTAGCAACCAACCATGTTTATTGTCTTTTGCTTCATTTTTTCCTTTCCTTTTCTTTTGATTCATTTAATTGTAAATTAATGACAGATTAAAAAAAGGGAGCTCGTTTTTGGATTATGTTAACATCAGTTCTTGAAACTAAGATATACATACGGTGGAGCATAATTCTTAGAATAAAACAGTTAATATGGTTATTTAACCTTAAAGGGAAACAAAAAAATCACAATTTTTTCACCATCAAGGAAACATCAATGGCTTATTAGTTTCTTTATATTGTATATTGTAACATAATGTTATGAAATAAAACTGTCATTGTATTATATCATTTGGCATGTTTAGATTACTTTCTAATGGGCTTAAAAAAAAAAAGAGATTACTTTGTACTGACTTATTTTCCATTACAATTGAAATGAAATAACATACTCTCAGTACTTAAGGAAAATAAAGGAATAAGTTGTACTAAAGAATTAAAAAAATGAACAAATGTTAAAAACACCAAATCCATGTTTTAATTGGTATTTAGTCTAGTGGATTGAATATAATGTCAAAAAAGACAAATTGTCATTTCACTAAACGATTATGTCATTATTACATTCTTTGTTTTTGCTTTTGTTTTAGTGGATTTGTTTCATATTGGATGTGTTTGATATTAAAAAGTTTTAGTGGATTAGTTTTAATGGATTTGTTTATAATGGAATTGAAGTCGCTAAATGTGAATTTGGTAATTTTGTCATTTTAAGTGTCTTTTGTCCATTGTCACCATTTTTCAATCCATTTGTCCTTTTTGACAATTTTTCTACACTATTGTCTTTTATAACCATTACCCCTTAAAAAGAAATCCTGCCACCGCCTGCCGTTGGCCCGTCGCTACCTTATATATAATATCATCATACATAGCATTCTATTATGTGTCAAACATGATAATGAAATCTAGTTTATTTCATGACGATGCTGGATATCGTCTATTCAATAATCCGGGAAAAATTAACTCCTATGACACTTGATTCAAGAATAACGAACAATAGTGATGGTTATTTGTGTGTATTTTAGACTGAGACTGAGAGTTATTTCTCTCAAGTTGCCTATGTATCCAATGTATGTAATTGGAATCAAGTCTTTCGTAGTTCCTTAGGGATTGATTATATAGGAGGCGTCTCGCCTATTTCTTGTTCTACAAGTATTAGGGTTTATTTCTTAATCCCTAAGGATTATGTCGAGCCAATCCTTTTGATTTAGAGATAATTACGATTATATTTAAATAACATGATCAACGTCCCACTATCAAGGGATTCTTCCCACGTTTATCCTATTATATAGGCACATGTTTAAATATCAGATAAGAGGAGCTCTAACCCTCCTACGGTGAGCTGCCCAGGTCATTTCGACCTGAGTTGCATTACCTGACTTCCGTTGGGACCGAGCCGACCTGCGGTGGTCTGTTCGGAAAGATAGGTCAGACCTTCCACCTGGGGTTTAGACCTGCTCTACCAATTGATGTGGGCCCCTGGCCCTTATACTTATTAATATTCTCTCTCCTTATTTATCATGCGATCATTCTTTGAGTGACACGTGGCAAGAGCTATTCAATAATCCGGTCAAAATTAACTCATATGAAAGTTAATTCAAGAATAACGAACAATGGGGATGGTTATTTGTGTGTATTTTAGATCGAAATTTCGAGTTATTTCTCTCAAGTTCTTACTACGTATCCAATGTATGTAATTGGAATCAAATCGCTCTTCATAGCTCTTGCGGATTATTATATATGAGGCGTCTCGTCTATTTCTTGTTCTACAAATATTAGGGTTTATTTCTTAATCCCTAAGGACTATGTCAAGCCAATCCCTTTGATTTAGAGATAATTACGATTATATTTAAATGACAGGATCAACGTCCCACTATCAAGGGATTCTTCCCACGTTTATCCTATTATATAGACACATGTTTAATTATTAGATAAGGGGAGCTCTAACCATCCTTCGGTGATCTGCCCAGGTCATTTCGACCTAAGTTGCATTACCTGACTTCCGTTGGGACCGAGCCGACCTGCGATAGTCTGTTCGGAAGGATAGGCCAGACCTCCCATCTGGGGTTTAGGCCTGCTCTACCAATTGATGTGGGCCCCTAGCCCTTATACTTATTTATCTTCTCTCTCCTTATTTATTATGCGATCATTCTTTGAGTGACGCGTGGCAAGGACTGATCCGACTCTCGTCATTTCACTACATCACATTTCATCATATTCATTTCATTACATTATTGCGATCCAAATGAGTCCAGGGTCAATGCAATTGATGGCCAACGTTTTTTTTCCTTCTTTAATGTTATCCGTGCGGTGTTTAATCCCATTTTCCCCTTAATGTTATATGTGCAATGTGCAATCCCATTATTCTTTGAACTTGTATGGCTTGTTTTGATTGAATCAACGAAATGTGTTGTTATGAAATCATTCCACTATTGCATTTGACACGCGATGCTATGAAATGAACGAGATTTCGTAATAAGTGACTCAATGAGTGATGAGTGGTGGGATAAGAAGAGTAGGGCAATACCGATAACAATTAACATCAACCGCAAAGATTCGGCGGCAACACGTCCACAACTGCTTTCGTACCAGGACGATCACAATAGAATATCCCAAAGCCTCGTTGATATCTGACGCAACAACATATCCAGATAATTCTCGCATCAGCCTGAGCCTATTATCCGACATCTCTACCAAAATAACATGCAAATACATATCACTTTCTCTTTTTAATGACAAAATAATCATGCAAATAGTTTGCTAACCATGGTTTTACTAGTTTACAGTTTACACAGCTTTTTTTTTTGTCCAAACTCCAAAGGAATAAATGTCATGAGACCCGATTTAACGTGTTTTTCGCTGAATTTTCTACTGAAGAAAACAGTATATATATCTTGGCATGAATAACAACTTACAACCTTGTTCAATGGGTGAAAGGGAAGGAAAAAAAAAAACCGCATTACTCAGTACCACTGCATTAATGGTCCTCGAATCTATGGCTGCTGTCTGGCGAATCCACCCAGACAGATAGCTGTCATTTTTCATTCCTGCAGTAGGATATAAAAGCACTGATCAAAACCCATGGAAAGAAAGATTCAGCAGTTTGTATGGGAACTTGGATCCTCTGCCGTAGGGAATGATGATGTGATGTGCAAAGTGATTGTGTATTTTCACAACACTATTGTTATTATTTAGTGATTAAAAGAAAATATACTCTCGGATCTCCTTCACATTGTGTTAATGTTTATTGGATCACCCCACTGTACCAATCACTGTACAAGAGAAGATCTCTGTCCTTTATACATGGATGGAAACTTTACATAGGGGTAGGACATGAGTGGGGATCCCCCAACTTTGAGCAACTCCGGATGAGTCTGGCTTTGGGACACATGAATGAAAAACGATGTTATTTTGAGTTCGCCAAAACCACGTCGCTTCTCACAGAACCGGGCTCATCTTAGGCTGCTCAAAGTTGAGGATCCACACATGTAGGACATCATCAGACAAACTCGTTTTGAGAAACTCCATTTTTAGATTATATTTTCGGTTGGCTTCAAAATGTTCTGTTTTTAGCCTTAATTTTTGCAAATTTTGGAAGGAAAAAATTAAACACTAACCCTGAACCGTCTTGGCCGATCTTCGTCTTCTCTAAACCGAGAAGTAGCATGGTGTTTCCGCCTAGGAGCTTCATCTCTATGATTTCCCAACTCACTTGGTCGCTCCATCCTACTTTTATCATGATGTCGGAACCTAGGATTGTCAAAATACCCATCCTTATCCCAAGTCACCTCGTAATCAGCCTTCAAGCGCGATCCTTGCTGCAAACAATATCAAAATCCGGTAATTATGGTAGCATAAAGAATCAAAACAAAACCTTTGTGGAAAGGGCCAAGAGAAAATGTACTCAAGCATACTCATGCATTTAAAAACTGATACTGCAATGCGAAAAACATACATGAAACCCTCATGTTCTCACACTACTATTTAGTATTTGACAGGAAAGAACCAAAACCTCAGTGAGAATAAAAGATATAAAATAAAGTATATAAATGATAAATTGTGTTTGCCCATAACAACTTAAGATTATTCATCAGAGGGTGTTGCAGGAGGCATGAAATAAAATCTTAACCTTCTGCAGTGCACGTCCACATAAAATCTTCAAGGCACTGCAGAAATCTTTATAATCCTCAAATCGCACTGTGATCTTACACTGGAGACCAGATACTATGTCCGCTTCATCCTCAACTTCATCCTTGCCTGTATCATTGTCTTCAGCAACGTCAAGATTCCTATAAACAAACAAATTTTACAACGAAGATGTAGAAAACATGTAATGCCTAGCCCTGTCAAATGATTGGGAAGTAGGTCAAGGTGTATATATATATTTTTTTATCTGTTTATCTTCTTTAAGTTAACAATTGAATGGACGTAACAACTAACAGACTTATTGCCAGGAATACAAGAAACAAACTTCTGAAGCATATTTGTCTTAAAGTACCCTTTTAAGATTTTATAACATGTCATAAAACACAAGAAGTACTGAAGAAGGGTCAGATCTCTTAATA
This sequence comes from Gentiana macrophylla, assembly GCA_026214975.1. Taxonomy (NCBI): domain Eukaryota; kingdom Viridiplantae; phylum Streptophyta; class Magnoliopsida; order Gentianales; family Gentianaceae; genus Gentiana; species Gentiana macrophylla. The sequence goes on from CM047805.1 coordinate 120,241,036, forward strand.
ATAAATTGCAGTTAAGATGTTGGTCATGCTATATATACGATATGATGAGCAAACCATTCAAAGTAATAACAAGGTCTTTAGAACTTCGTGATAAAATTCTTCACACACACACAAAAAAAAATTTAAATAAAATAAAATTAACACAGGCTAGTAATAACACTAAACTGTAATCTGTAAAGCTAGACAAAGGTGTCTCATTTGTTGTTTTTGGCAAGTAAACCAGAAAATAGATGGCCACAGGGAGAAACATTCAAACTTTGCACTCTTTTCCAGAAATCAAGTAATGATTGACCAAAACTCAACTCTCTCTTCCAACCGTCACAGATTAGATCTTTAAAGTCTCAAGCTTGAGATCTGACGAACCAACTTTATATGGTTCACCCATGGTAAATAAAACTGAGCAAGAGGGTCAGATGTCAACCAGCCTCATCCCTCCAAATGACACCAAGGTCTAAATCTGAACACCTCAATGTTTTTAAAATGGCTTTACGAGATGAAATGAAAGTCCAAGATTTTTCAACTATAAATGATCCAAAACTCTAATATGTACAGTACAGTTTCTTCCAAATATAAACTTCTAGAAAGCCTATCGCATCATCATGTATATATTGGGTAGACTCACATGAAACATTGACTTAATTCTCCCAAATCTGTATCACCGAATTCATAGAAAGTTAAATCTCCTTACTCCACTACATGAGGGTATTCCATTCTACTTTCCTCAACGCACGACTTCCTTCTCTTTAACAAGCCAAAGACAGTCATGACATGAACAACAAGCTTGAGGAAAGTGTCCAGATTATTAGATGACAGCATAGGCGAGAACTTTCAATACCAAAAATAAGGCTGTTGGCCATTCTACTTTCCATCACATATTGTAGCAGCGGAGTACAAACATCAATAGTTTGTTTCCTACTTTAGGCTTAAAATAACAGGATTCAGCGGCAAAACTGGAAGAATAAGTAAATTTGCATATTCAGGCGCACCTAATTTTCCCAAATGCAGAAAATATTGTGTGAGTAACAAGCATAGATGGCTTAGATGACACCCGCGGCTCTGCAAACCATCGCGAGGGCACACCCCTCACTATAATCGTGTCAGGCTGATGCCTCCCTCTCCTATTATACCCTACGAAAAATTTGTAGATATATTAGGAAAATAATCAATCCTGCACATGATGATATACAAATCAGAAAAAGGACAAATAAAGAAGGAACAAATCAGAGGCAATGTCTAGTGAAGACCTAGATGTATACCATACGAATGGTTTAAATTCTTTCAGAAGCAAAAAGATCATATCATTCAGAAATGTACAGTTGAAACTGTAGTCAAACAACATTTCAGCAATCAATACCAAAATTCCATGCCAATTTTTTTTGAATAGCAGCTATAATATCCATATATAAAAATAAATAAAACAAAACAAACAAACAAACCTAAACAATAGGCCCAAAATCCATAAGAGAAGCTGAACAAATCGACCACCCAAGTAACGAATCATATAAAGCAATCGTTTTTTTCAGTAATCTAAGCCTCACAAAATTGAAAAATTCTTTCAGCATTCAATCAATTAAAACGTACATAATTCGGCCTCTTTCCGTCTTTATAGGAATCACTTTGTCCAGTAACATGAACTGAAGATATTGCGAACCATTAACACTGGCTTATTCAAATGCCGTATTACAGCCCTTTACGAGGCAATAAAGCTCTGCAATTTTATCTTTAAACCAATCGGTTTCAGTAACCAAATGTGCATATTGAATAACTACTAACCTCGGGTAAGGCACATATACATTAGTTTTGACAGACAATAAAATGAACACAAAAACTGCGAAATTCAACTAACCTCCAGCACCAAAAGCCGAACTTTCCTCCCACGTTTTCTTCATCCCCTGAAAATCATCCGACTCCGGCATCTCCACCCTCAAATTAAACTTAGTTCCTTCCAAATTCAACTCCATTCCATTCATTTTCTCAACAATATCGTTCCTCCACTGCAAAAACCTCTTCTCCAAATCCTCATCACCATCCTTTTCAACACGAAGAACCTTGTACAGAAATCCTAGGTCGCGAACTAGTAAAGTTCCGCGAGCAACAGGATCTTCCCGCTTCCTCTTTTTCAAATCCTTGAATTTGCGGATCTCGAGGTCCTCTTCAGGAACTATGATAGTGTGTGATGATTTTAAATATTCGATTAATGAACGCTTCACTTTCCAGTCGTCGATTGGGGATACAGACTTGTCTGACCTGAAAATTGTGAGGAGAAGCTTGACTCGTGGGACTAATGAGAGTCCGGCTTCGAGCTCGAACGAATCTAACGGTCCTAAAGAATCTGAGGCGCGACTGCTCATTACTGTGTGTGGCTACTGAAATGTACTGATAATTGTGGAGCTTGGGTTCTACACAAAGAAGACGATGATTCATAGAGAAAAATTATGGTGCATCGGTGATTTGACGGGTTATACCAAGTGGAGGGATGAGATGCATCCAACTCATCCACTTTTACACAGTAGATGTGTGTAGGTGTGAGGTGGATGTATCACATCCATCCACTTGGTATAACTCTCCAATAACTGTTGCGCAATAACTCTTCTCTGATTCATAAGCCCTTTATTTGAAGTCTAATACTCCCTCCCGTCACATTTTATTTCTCCCTCTTTTGACTTTTCACACAGGTTAAAAACGGTTAATGTTTTGAATCTGATTAAATTATCTAATATTTTTATATTTATATCATTTGATTAGTTGTTGAAGCATTTATTGCTAAACAATGGTATCATCTATAGATGCATACACAATGGTATGAAAAGAATCAACAGTCTAAAGAAACATAAATTTGATTCTCACAAAATCATAATAAAGAACAAAGCTGAAGGAATACCACAAGTTACTTCATTTTGAGGCTCAGATGTATAGTGTTTCCGTACTTGAAAATGCATCATCAGGTACACTGGTTGCATATCGAAAAGTTTTCCATCTGCCATCTATGTTGCCGAACTACGGCTTCCCGTAATGGATTTTCTGGGATTCTTTTAGATTATCATCATCACTGTCTCGTTAATTTACGTTCACAACGTTCAATTATAAATCCAAATCCTGTTTCTTATTTACCGTGCTCTCTTTAGAAGATAATTTTTTGGGGCTAGGATGGTTTTTTCCTTGTACACTGAAAGAAAGTTTTGGCCGATGATTCAATATCAACGGGATCGGGGGGAGCAAACAAGCAAGGTATTTCAGTCCCTTCACATAATGATGTTGAAGGATGGTTATCTGTACAAGAAAGTGTCTGGTGACTTTCCCAGCCTATGGGGTGTAACACCTACTGAAGAAGAGCTTCTGAAATTTGATCCTTTAAAGATTGATGAATGTAATGACACTGCATAGGCAACATTGATTTATGAGTGGATAACCCTGGTTGATACCTTATGGTTACCCAATCATTGTCACCACATTCACCAACCTTTGAAGGCTCAAACTCAAGAAGCTCTTGTTCAAGAGGTGTTACACCTCATGTTCGAGAGAGCCAACAAACACATTCTTCTACAGATAATCATCCTCGAACATCATCCCATGAAAAACTTGAAATACATTGTTAGTACCCCGACACCACAGATATTGAATCAAGAGCCGAAACTCTTTTCACGAGCACAAGAAACAATAAACATCATATACCCCAAAACCTCATCTTATAAAAGGGAACATAACAAAGAGAGGATAAGTTCTTAGTTTACATTATTTCGTTGGAACTTAAGAGATTTGGAGACAAAATAACATTTTTTTCGGCCTTGGCTTCTCTTGCCTGAACGGAAACACAAAGACACATATAAACACTTATGATCAGAGTAATTTCTTTGTCATATTATGATCATTCCATACACACCACCATACGTAGGGGAAACTATGCATGTGTAATCCTCACAGGAGAGACAAAGAAGACAAATTATTGCCAACATATTGTATGAACAGATGACAATGGGGGTGAAAAAAACATAAACATGGAAATGAAACACACATTTACAGAGAATAGCCACCACCAAAACATCAATATAAACCACGTGTGATTCCATGGCAGGGAAGCCCTATGTCATAACACATTTACAGTTCTAATACCGTACAACCCATAAATTGCAAATACCGTACTGCGCGCGTACAATAAAACACAAGTAGGAAAAAGCAAATTTGAACAAGAATGAAAATAACCAAGTGATTACAATACCTACAAGTTAGCCATTTGAAACCTCAGACAAGTGATAGCAGGTCCGGTAAGTAAACATCGACAGTAATCAGTAATGCACAAAAGATGAATCAAAAGAATAATAGAAGCAGATATATAAAGCACAGCCAAAACTAAACTATTAAACACCGCCCACCCCCTGTACGTGCATCAAATGTCAGACCACATTTCAAAGCACAAACAATAGTAAGGGAAAAAATCCCAACTGACAAAAGAATGTTTACAGCTGATACGCCTAACCCGTAAAAGAACCCGTGGGTCCACTTTGGGCCTATACATAGGACCAATAACGGAAAGGGTCATCGGCCCAACGAGTCCGCATCACCATAAGCCGGATCGGGCCGGGCATAATCCAGCCCGCCTGAGATCTTTGTGACCCGAGTCACTGAGTAGGCAACATGTAGCGATCATCAAGCCTTCAACCCGCAATTCACTGTGCAACCCGAAGCATTAAGGGCCGGCCAGAAGTGTCTGCCTTTGTGCAAGGCTTGTGGACTTGCACTCTGTTGTAAGTGAACTGGTCAAGATGATTCCCAGGACATCTTGTGAATCACTAGTCTTTGACAATCTCCCTTATCCCATGTTATTGTACTTGAATCTCATTTCCTGTAATTGTACATCATATACAGTAACACCCCTTGTGTCAATATCATTTGCTTGTTCCATGTTATATATGTTGAATCTTGCTCTGTGGAACTTTCCTGCTTAAGCCTTGCATGTTGAGTAATACATTGTAATAGTTTTAGTGCTTAGGCTTAGTCTGCTGAACCTGTATTCAGCTCTGTGAACTTCAAGTCTGATAATCTTGTTCATTCAATTTGATTATCCTTCTTGAGTTCAGTTGATAGTTCAGTGTGCTGTTGTTTTGATCAGCTGTGTGTATTGTCTGTTGAGTTTGTATCATCTTGTAATCTGTTGTATATTTTGATTTGCTTAGTAGTCAGCTGAGTATCTCAGTCTGCTGTAATCTGTAGTCTGCTGAGTTTTAGTTTCAGTCAGCTGAATTTTTTACTGCTTTGTAATCTGAACTGTTTGTAATATGGACATTGACATTTGTGGTATCTATCTTTTTTGTTATGAAACTGATCATTTGTTTTCCATTTCAATCAATCAAGTAATTTGATCTTAGGTTTGTTAATTAATAGTTAATCACATAAGTTTATTACAAACTTGCTTCCAATTGCCTTAAACGTGTTTAACTTGCTCATACAATCTAATTTAATCTTAAAGAACTCACATCTGTGTTAAAAAGTTTTAAAACCCTTGATTCATTCAACCCCTCTTCTGAATCAAGCTGCTCATCGATCCTATCAGAGCGGGTCACCTAGTGATCAAGTCTTTGATAGTACTTGTTTGATTGACTGCTTTATTATTCGTTGATTTACACTTGGTCTCCAAGTTTTGTTTTGCAGATCAATATTTCGATCAAGTGATCAACTCGGTTTACATCTCTTCGAAAGGTTCACTTTCAGATTCTTGTTAACCCCCCATTCTAAATCACGATGTGCATCGATCCAACAAGAGTTAGGTAAATTTAGCTTTAGATTTTACCTTCTTTTGCAAGTTGGAGCTTAATTTCTTCATTTTGGGCAAGAACTTGTATGAGTATTTGATCAACTTCAATTTCCACTGTTTAGTAATTAGTTTCATCTCGATTTTCAATTTCATAGCTTTAATTACTTGTTTGGATGTTGTTTTCTTCGTTATCGTGCATAAGTAACACAGTTAAATTATGTGAAAATTGATGAAATCTCTCTCTAATTGGTGAAATTGGGAATTGGCAGTGCTTAGTTGTTGTTATATCGATGAATTCGTGTCTTAGAACATGATCTTAACATGTGAATTAGATTGTACACCTAGTTCATGATCAGACACACCCCTTTTATAAATGTATGTTGCGAAGGGGTGTGGGAAAAGGGCTTTTAAGATCGTTATGTCTAATTGACTAAGTTGTTTAGATTCAATTACGTATCGAGGTTTGTTGGTGTGAATCGAGCGGGTCTAGAGCTTAATCTTGTCATGGTTAGTTAAATCCTTAAATGCGTACTGTTAATCCGGATAACGGGTGTTAGATTGTTGCATTAGTGTCTAGCACCACTTTAGGAGTTTGCACCACAGATTTGTCGATATAAACCTTAAGATGGTTGGTTGGTAGAATCCCATTCCCGATTATCAATTAGATAGGCAAGAGTAGTTAATTGAATCATGGTTTAGCTGTGTTCCCTTTCCCTATTACTTTTAGTTTTAATTACGTCTTAGTGTTAAACATCACGTACGTGTACCACATTTGGTTGACATAAAATAAGTATGAAAATAACTTTGGCATTCGATTGATTCCTCGTGGGATCAGCTTTACTCGTCACTGTTGTACATCCGATCTGATACTCTGCCGGTTAAAGTTGGATTGCCACTGTTTTGGCAATTGGTGTTCACAATTGAGACTGATACCCTTGATGGTGCAATGATATAATCAACCCAGGGGTACTCTCATTAAGATTGAAGATTGAAGATTGAAGATTGAATTTTACAATATACATCAAGATTCCTTTTTTCCAATCTCCCCAAATAGCAACCAAAAGAGGGTGCTATGTATTCGACATATGCGTCTGCAAAAATGTAGTAATGTTGAAACACCAATGGCATTTGAAAATCTCAGAGAAACAGCAAGGCATTCTTAAACTAAAATCTGTTCTTGTCTGAATTAGTCAAGGCAACTGCTATATATCATTTCGAATGAAAGTTGTTGTGCTTATTGGACAAAATTTTGGACAGGAGCAGAAAGTTTAAGTTCATGTGCAGCCTGGAAGTAATCTGCAGCCTGTTGCATCGAACCTTCAATCTGGGACAACGATCCGAGGTACAACCACGCATCGTGATTTCTCGGTTCAATACGCACAGCATTCATTAGCAAGCTTCTTGCATTAGGTAAAGACGTTGTACCGATCTTCATCAAGACTCCAGCAGTTGAAACCATACTTGGAACATAGTCTGGTTCAAGTGTTAATGATTGCGAGAATGCAACAAGTGCTTCTTTGTATTTTTCTTGAGCCACCATCAAGATGCCTGTAATTTTTACCAAATTATTGTGAATAAACTAGTATATCAGAAGAAGCAGATTTTGTGGCACTATATCTTACCTGTTGTGTACCAAACCCGGGGGTTGAACGAGTCTGATGCCTTAGCTTTGTCTATACAAATTTCGGCATCTCTCCATGACTCGAGATCTGAGTAAATTTTAGCCAAATCAAGCCAAACATCTACTTCCAATCTTTTGACTTGTGACTCCTGCAAATTAGCAATTAAATCCTCCTCAAATGAGTTTGATATTGAATTAGATCTAGATTTCACTAATTGGAAAACAATTCGAGATTTCTAAGAGCACCTCATCTTCTGTGTTAAATATTTTATGTTGTCTCTGAGATTGAACTAGTCCAAGTAAAACCCTGTACGTCTCTATAGCTTGCTTAGGCTGTCCTTGAGCTGTTTGAAGAAATGCTTTCAAGTGTAGTAGTTCGAATTGCTCAATGCTAGAAGTCTCGCCTAAAGCAAGATCGACAATGGCTTCAGCATCTTTAAATCTCTGTTGTGCAGATAATATTAAACATAAAAGCTTCCATCCCTTGACTGATCCTGCACCCACCATTTCTGAATACATCATGGTGTTCTCAAAGGCTGCATCCAGGTTTCTTTGAACAGCATTTTCCAGCCCGAGATTGAACGCAGTTTCAGGATCTTCCTTGAAAATTTCAGCAGCAATTTTAAGAGATTTTAGGGATTCTTGACCGAAGTACATTCTTTCGCTATCTGACATAGAATTTCTTTCGGCATTTCCATAACAAATTCCAATGTATTTGTGAGCCTGTCCCAGCAAATGCTGATTTTGGTTTGTGGTGGCTACACGAATGACTCTGCTGGCAAAATCAATTCCTTCCTGAGAATAATTTGGATCTTGAGAACATAGTTTTGCTGCCAGCAAGAAAGCCGGTAAACTAGATTCAAGTTTAGTTTCTGAATTGCTGGCTACTTTCTTTAATAGATCAATCGCCACCTTATTCTGACCTGCAGCACTGTAGGCAAGAGCAAGAAAGTACCACCTCTCTGCTCGGCCATAGTTACCGGGAAGTAGTTGCTCCAAACGATCAGCCAAGCACGTATATTGCCCAGAAACTGTTAGTGCATAGGCCAAATGTTCAAGAACTTCAGGATCCCAATGTATTTCTCTAGTTACCACCTTTTGAACGAGGATAAACAGTAGGAGGATTGCTTCCTCCATATTGTCTTCTGGAAAAGCCTTTCCAAAGAATTTTGAAAGAGGTTGAAGGCTTGTTTCAACGCCTCCATAAATAAGCATAGCAGCTAGATCTTTCTGTACACTTGCCAGTGTTTGAGGATGCAAATTCCAGGGCTTTGCTAAAGCCCTTCTATATGTAGTTACAGCCTCTTCTAATGACCCTGATTTTACCCACAGCTTTGGAAGCAACTCTAACGTTGTGAAACATCTCCTGCAATTTGCATTCTTCATTAGCTCCTCAGGCATTCCACTGGGCAGTGCAGAATCAACAACATCAAGGATTATTTTGCACTCTTTTGCAGCCTCTGTAAGCATCCAGAACCCAAAGCAAAGGTATATCAGTGACAACTATACCGTATTTTTAACTCACGTAAGCATAATATTTGACTTAATAAGTGGTTTATATTAGTATGAGAGAAAATTTGCTTAAAAGTTTGAAAGAATTTCATCTATCATTGCATCTTCTGCTACAAAATTCTACAAGGATTCAAATTAAAGACAATGATCCAAATGAAATGAGACTTTTACCTTTAATCCGCCCGAGCTCCTCCAAAGATTTGGCTTTAAGCAGAACAGCTTCAAGCAATAAACTTACAGAGTGCAATGACATTACCCCAGAAAGTGATTTTTGTACTTTGGGACGTGATTTTCGTAGCATGAGTCTTTGCTCAATAGCCTTGGACATCCTTGGTGACAAGGTTTTAATGTCAATACCTTGAAATACTTGAAGGGCTGCGTCGAAATTTCCTCTTTGGTATTCAAGCCTGCCCAAAAGAGCTCTAGCTTCCTGGAATTTCAGAACCCAAATTTTTAGTAAACAAAATGTAGAGAGGCTAGCAACCTTTAACAAATCTGACTTGCTTCAACAATAACCACTTTCTCTTAACTTATTTTTAGAATGAATATGGGAAAAGATTAAGTTAGCTTTTATCAGTGAAATCCCAATGTCAAGAATTAGCATACATATCAGTTTGGAGGAGGAGACCCGTCTGCCTGTGGATCACAAAGCACGAAGCAAAGCTTTAGTTTGTGCAAAGAAAACTTTACCTTCTCCTGGCTAATATGAAAAGCAAAAAGTAATCTTAAGAGTTCTTTTGTGATGTCAATGAAAGAATCAGAAGAATAGTCTCATCTCATGTATAAAAAAGTTCAAAGTAATGTTTCCCAGTACCTCATAATTCAAGGAGAGAACTTCTTTCAAGGTGGATTCAGCTTCATCCACCTGGGCATCTTCCAATTTAGAATCCCAATCACCAGTTAATGTTCTTGACAAAACCCCACTGGCTGAGAAATCCCTTGTGGCTAGTGACTCCGGTGACTGTGGTGCCGGCTCTTCCAACTTGAATCTCTCCCCTGAACAATAGCACAACATTTTCCCCAAGAAATTTGTCTAGTACCCAATAATTCTTTGTTCAATCACCTGCATTGTGTTATCTGAAGAACAATTACAACATAAAATGATATGTGATTTCTCTTACACTAAGAAATATTGAAATTGAAGTACACACCATCAGCTTTTAAACAGATTAAAACCGAAATGAAATGAAAATGAAAACCCCAAATCCCAAAAACGAAAAACAAAAGTAGACAGCACAGTGAAAGTCAAAGAGAGAAATCAATACGAGGGAAAAGATGAAGAAAAACTGGCAAAACAATGAAGATAAAAAGCGCTGTGAAATTACCTCACAAATAATGCAGCCAAAAAAAAAAAACAAAAGAGGTCAGTGATAACAGGCAAGAAAGCAACCTGTTTGATAAATAAGGCTGTTTTGTTTCTCTGTTTACTATTGTATTGCTTGGGAATGTATATATAATCTAATGTGAGCAAGGAGTTTATATTTTATTTATTTTAGGAAATGAGCCAGGAGTTTTGATTGGGGAAGACCCGATTGAAATTTTCATTTAAAAAAAAACAAAAATTGACAGTCGCTGCAATATTAAATTATAAAACTATACTATTTGTTAAGAAAGTTGATTGGAGCAGAGAGCAAAAGGACAGGTGCACAATGGTCAGCCATTGGCCACTCACGTTACCGGTGAAATTTTTGTACGGTGACTGCATCCATCCGTGTGTGGAGTTGTCGTATAATTTAATTTGAAACAAACAGATTAAATCTAGAATGAAAATATAAGGTCTATATTGAACTATACGGCAGCTCCACACGCGGATGGATGGAGTCGACCTACAAGAATTTTTTGTGCTACAGAATGAGCAGCTGTACTGTGTGGAGATTCTTTGCTCTATAATGTGCACAGTTTTATTGGTTTGAGAAGTTTGTTGTTATCACATGGCTTTTAGTAATATTTAGGTACGTGCATGATTTTTTTTTTTTTTTTTGGAAAATTATGGATAATGACGGCTTTTGAAATATTTTTGAGTAACATGACAGCTATACATTTTTTATAGAGAGAAAAACAACTTTTATATTTTTTATAGTTTGAAAAACAAAACCAAAAATTAAAAAATAAAAAAAAATAAAAGTCCGAGGCGTCTACACTCTACATGCTCCAGTTGTTGTTGTTGTTGTTGTTGTTGTTGTTTTTTTCCTTTTGATCTAGAGATCCAAACGCGATAAAATTTAATCAATTTTTATTTTTGATCGCCTTCATTTTGAGACTGATTCGATATAATTACATCGTTTTAAGTGAGATTCACTCGTCGAAATTCACTCAATGAATCTCCCAGTGAATCCCGAAAATCAAATGAATATCGATGATGAATTTCGAACAATAAATGAATTTTCAATGATTTTCCAAATCACCTCTAATATGTTGAATGTAGTGCTTAAAATAAAGAAAGCATGAAAAATAAAAAATTGGTGACAAAATTTCAAATTTGGAATCGTAGATTGAAAGATATGAGTATTTAAAAAAATGGATGAGAGAAAAATATATTAAGTTTTTTTTTTTTTTTTTTTTTTTTTTGGGAAATGGCGCCAGAAAAATAATAAAATAAAAAAAAAATAGTTTTATCCTTTATAGTTTCAAAAACCTATCATTCTGCTTAATTAATAAAATGTTGATGTACTTCTCTCACGTTACCTCTATTTTTTTTTTTTTTTCAGTTTTTTCCAAATGGTTTTTCTTTTATTTATGGCAGCTGGTAATGCCAGGAAAAAGGCAACTTTTTACAATAATAGGAGCTTGACTAAAATGCCCTTTTTATTCTTTTTTTTCCCTTGTTTCCTGCTCCTATTTTTCATCCCATGGAGTGCTCCCAACGACCCATCTTCTTCCTTTACACGATTCTTTTCTTCCCCAACTGGCAACTGCCCAACATCGTTCTTTCCTCCTCATTTTCTGTTATGTTATCCAAATAAGAAAAGGAATCTAATTTCTAATTTCTATTTTTTTTTTTGGTTGCTAAAACTAACCTATTTTGCCCCTATCCCCTAAAACCTTCAACCGCCATTAATATTTTCATGATTCTTTCAAGTAAATGGGTTAAAGATGTGGGTTGTGGGGAGTCAAAACATGCAGTTTCAACTTGAAACTGCATGTTTTGACTTTCAACTGCAGATACAATCAGCCAAAGCAAGAGATCATCAGAAAAAGATGTTGTTGAACCCCACAAATGATGTGAAAATCCCGGAAAAATATGAGAATAAAATGTAGAGATTATTGCTAAGCTTGAAAAGATTGGAAATGATTTCGATCATGAGGCTGTCCAGAGTTCTGCAGAGGCTAATGTCAAAGGAAAAGATGATGAGATTAATGCTGATGACGATGGTAATTGATAAGAAGGAAGAAGAAGACGAAAACCCGAAAAAAAAAACAGAGGATGTTGTTGAAGTTGAGCCAATAAAGAAAGAAAAAGAGGTGGAAAAGGTGAAAGAAAATGAAATCAAAGAGTTTAAGTCTCCTTGAAATCTGTTGGTGGTCTGATTCTGTGAAATAGCCTGATATCATGGTGGGGATAAATGGTCCATGGATTGACTTACGACTTAAGGGTAAAATAGGCAACATAAGTTAATAAAAAGGGCATTTTGGTCAAGCTCCGGTTATTGTAAAATGTTGCCCTGCCTCTACTGAAAAGGGCCCTGGCCGTACCAGCTGCCTTTATTTTATTTATAATCACACATATTTAAAAATAATAATTTGTCTGAAATGTATTATTAAACGACAAAAATATCATCTTCTTTCTTTGGAAAATATTCGCACATGTCAAATATTAATGATTAACTATTATATGGTATGCCTGTAAAAAGAGTGCATCTCGTCGCTTTCCATTGCAAAAATGACTTTTGGGTTGTTTTAACATTGGAAAGTGTGGTGAGGGATGTCTTTAGGTCGTGGGAATGTTATGCGATTTTGCACACTCCGATTGCATATGGATTCCACATGGATAGGCGCATTTGGCATTATGAGCGGCAGGGATCTACACGGTCGACGGGCTACTTCCTAACACCAACCTTATACCGTCAGGGGTATCGGGTACGCGTGCTTCGACATCAAGCGAGCATCTGGCGGCACTGTTGGTCTGTTGTTGTTCTGCCGCGCATCCAACATTTTCTCTGGCGGTGCTTACACGATTGCTGGGAGCAGGCGGGTGCCTGGCATGTGGTTCTGAGGATGAGTCTATGACACATACCTTTTTTGAGTGTGAATTGGCAGCTAGGGTGTGGGAGTAGTCGCCTTTTGCAGAGCTGATACACTCGGGTAAGGCGGCGGATTTTAGAGGTTTCTATGCATTTTAGTGGAGCCAGGGGCGGACGCAGGATCTCGGGTAAGGGGACAATAAAAATTTTAAAGGCGAATATAGAAATTAAGGGAAGGCAAACTATAAAAATAATACATATATTAGTGCATTTTTTCGGATCAAGAGGGGCAGTTACCCCTCCCCCCCTTTGTGTGTATGTAGGTCCGTCACTAAGTGGAGTGATTGTCGCGTGAGGAGTTGGCAAAGTTGGTATGGCTGATGTGGCATATTTGGAAGACGCAATGTAGTGTTGTTTTCGATAAGCATGCGGTGTATGTGTCGCGGTTCAGCCTTTGGTGCGACACGGGAGTATCTTCAGGCTGTTTCATTTCATTTGTTTCATATTGTAGAAGAGATAATAAAATAAGATTGACTTATTTGGGTATTAAGAAGGATTCAAAGGTACGTTTATGTTTAGATGAAATCTCTCATATTTCAATTAACACATTGTGGTAAGAAATTGGTGTTTTTCTTCTAGTTATTTCATATGTCGTCCAAGAGTTTGATAAAATGCACAAGAGAATAAATTATACTCAAGTACTAGTAAATATGGTGCATATAGTTTGTGACCTATGTTGTGAGTGGTTAAAGATGATAAAATAAAGAATCAACTATGATGAAGTTGACTGTAGGCAAAGGATTGAACCTTAGTAGTTTCTAAATGTGGTATTAAAAACAAGGGTTTGAAACGACCCTCTTAAAGTCGTTTGTACTATGACTATCCAAAAAATGACTTTAAGGAGGTCGTTTGTGGTATAAACGATTTTGATTGGGTAGTATGTGCTAGAAACATTCGTACTTGGGAAAATTGTGTTAGAAACGACTTCCGTAAAGTCAGTTTTCAACCCTTCTTGAAATGAAATCAATGCTTGTATGTAGTAACAGTATTAAGTCTTTTATGAGTGAATATGTGCCTTGAGTTTTAGTTTGAAAGCATGTAATTGACTTGTGATTTCGTTTTGTCGTGAAAGTAAGAGTTATGTGGCTTACTAGGTTTGTATGAGTGAGTGAAACTGAGAGGACAGTTTTTTGTTTTTAGGTTTTTGCCCTATGTTTTTAACATATGATTTGAATGTTAGTTTGAATCCACATAAAGTTGTGCTTGTTTTTCGTTGTATGCTTGTTACCCTTAACCATAACGTGTAAGCCTAATAACTTGAATTTTAACATGTGTTTGCATCAGTGTATACATATGAAGAAGCCAAGGCCCCAAAGTAAGTTAATCACCGGTAAAGATCCGTCAAAGCGACGTAAAGCAATGAATGCCTCTTATAGAAGGGATAAAACGGAGAAAGGTTTGAAAGAAAAAAAGGGGTAAACGTGTGAAGAGAAAATCTGGAGCACTTGTGTTAAAGAAGAGAATCGAGGATGAAGATGACGACGGTGACGGCGAAGGAAAAAGGGAAACAAAAGAATCTGAAAGTGAAAAAAGTTAGGCCGGACAAGAGAGTTGAGAAGAAGAGAGAGGTGAAGAAGATAATAGTGATGAACATGGGTTGAAGAAGAGAATGTTGAAGAGGGGGTAGTGAAGACGAAGACAATGAAAATGAAGGCGGTGAAAAAGAGAGAGATAAATAAATAAGTGAACAGAGCGGCGAAGGGAACAAAGGAGAGAGCGGTGCAGAGGATTTTCACGGGAGAGGAGACAAAGACAATTTTGTCTTAGGTCTTGATGAAGACGAATTTAACTATGAATTGTGCGATAAAATAAATGATCACATAGATGTAATAAGGAAGGAGTTAAAACATCAATCATCTCTTACAATATACCTAATAATCTTACAATATACATGTATATTTTATGATATTGTTTCCGTCACTAACGTCTACCATTTTCTCTATGAATAGGATCGTAGACCAATTAGGTGCAAGAAATACACAAGCAAAATGTGTACTTGGCATTTGAATAGAGAGTTAAAGGCCACACAAAATATGATTAAACAGTCGGTTCGGCATCGCCTTTACAATGGTTCTTATAGGATGGCAAATAGGGTGCTTGTGTCAACTTTTGTTGAGCGTTGTTATCCTGAAACAACCTAGTTTCGCATGCCTTCTGGTGAGGCTTCTATAACTTTAGACGATGTGGAACAATTCTGTCTGTAAACTTTTGTCAAGAAAACTTTTAACATTTCGTCTGAAATTCTACCAGATTCAACAAGTTTGCAAATTATTTTGTCCCATTTAGAGTAATAAAACGATGATTTCTGATTTAATTCGAGTCAGATTTTTGAATATTTTCCTTACCCGACACCGATCATAAAGGCTTTTTGATTAAAATTGAGTCAAGAAAACTTTTAACATTATGTCTGAAATTCGGTCAGAATCAACGAGTGCAATTTGAAAGGTAAAAGTGAGAAAAAAATGTTGTGCATTAAGACTTTTATTTTGTGAAAAGACATTCCCTAAGTATCATATTTAGAGTACATGGATGATGTGTAATATCCCGAACTTTAAGAAAGGACAGACGTGTCAATTTTTAAAATTTAGAATATTATGTTTAATTATAATTATGGTTTTAAAGTATTAAAAACATATATTTTAGAAACAAATATATATTAAAGAGGGCATAAGGGGGATTTATAGGGGCTAATGATATTTAATAGGAGATTTCGGTACTTATGGTAATTAAAGTTAATGGGAGGTTTTATTAGGGGAGAATAACCTTCCCATTAACTAGAGGAGTTGCTCAGGAAAGAAATCAGAAATCAAAAGTTTAACGTTTTGGCTTCATATGTTGAAAGCAAAAGAGAAAAGGGATCAGAGACTTCTCCAAAATACTCACAAGTTTGTCAACGGATTTCAGAATGGAGTAGAGTTTCGGAATCAGTGGGAGAAAGGCTACAAGTTGATACAAAAATTTTAGAGTTTTATAAAGCTATGAGTTTTAGCCCTAGTTATGGTTTAAAATTCCTAAAATCGTAGAATTGTGGTATTAGAAGCATGTAATCAAGTCTAATTCAAAGTTTGGGGTTGATCACATATGTTTTAGTTGAAGGATCAAGTTTGTTACAGTCTTTCTTGGAGTTTTGCTTGCTAAAAGGTAAGAGGCTCTTCCTAACTAGTAATTATAGTTTTATAATGTTAAGGTTGAGTTTTAGTGTTGTTTTGTGGTTAGGTCTATGTGTTGTTGTTGTGGTATGCTATGCTATAGAATGTTTAGAACCTATTTTACTGTTTTTTTGTGGAGTGATTTGATGTTAAACATGTTTGGAATGAGTGAGAAATCGTTTAGGTGCAGAGAACTGCTGTTTAGGGTTGTTTTAGGGTTAATGCACGTGCATTGGGTGCGTAGAGCGCGCATTACGGTTTCAAAAAGTGGGAAACATATACAGAGAGCTTTGAGCGCGAGCATTGGGTGGCACAACACGCGTATTGATGGTGCAGAAAGCATCCTGAATGGTTCAGGAAGGTTTATGCGCGCGCATTAACCCAGTTTTTGGGAAATAATGTTTTTGAGCCAGAGACCAGTTTTGAATGTTGTTTCTTGATCTAATAACATCAAATGAACATGAACAAGCCATGATTAATCTTTAATGCGTTTAGTTCTGGCACCGAATGGATTCTTCATACGAGTTGAAGTTCGGGACCGTCGGAAGAGCAAGAATGCCTTATGCTTTGATGAATTGACATTCATCAATGTCTGTGTTTGTGTTAGGATGTTGTGTCTAATTGTCTTAAGAGAGGGAGTGGAAGGAGTATGGGAGCCTTAATTGAAGATACTTAGGTTACCGGTTAACAATTAATAATATACGTACTTGTGTAGTAAAAGACTAAACATAATGTTATTCTTGGTAAGGCACAAGCCTACATCGCAATTTGTGGGCGGTCGGATAAAATGAACAACTCTGCTGGCCTAAGGGCTACAGGAGTAGAGGGACTTCGCGAATGAATAACTCCGTAGGTTTACAAGACCCCAAGTACGGAGGGACTTCACCGAACGTGTACACCGTCGGGGATAGCCCGTGGCTATTGGTATGATCCACTGATAGGTTGCACCCAGATACTTCGTGGTGACTAGCACAATGCGTAGTGCCCTTGAATAATGATGTAAGAAAGATAAGCTAAGCTAGAAACAAGTAGGCACGACATATTGATAACCATGAAGTGAACCTTAGTTGAGTCGGTGTGACAAAGACAACTTAATTGTTAATATGAACATTTTTGTTGTAAGACTTAATTAGTCAATAACTTCCTCCTCTTTACTAAGTACCTATGTACTTACCTACTTTGCATGTTTTTTTTGTATGCATTGTGGGTGAGAAGACGAACATGTCGACCATGAGCTCGTTGAGGATGATATATGATGATGATGATGCTTTGATGATGTGTCCAGTTTCTTTTATTTCATGATGTACTAGACTTTGTTGCTGTTTCATTTCTAGATAAATATTGTACTTTTATTTCTAGACTTTTCAAGACTTGTTGTACTTTTACCTTTGAGACATCGTACTTTTGTAAGACTTTTGGAACTCCACTGTTGTAAGTTAAACTTTATTTCTTTAGTCACTCAGACTTCTTATTCATAGAAGCATTTATGGTTTTCGCAGAGTCTTTTTAGCTTCCGATTTGCTAAACTCGATTCAACTTAGTAGATGCTTACGTATAATATTGGATTTATTTAATATTATATGTGCCGAACGTTTTTCTTTTCCGGATAAGGACTCAGTATCCGGAAATGGGGCGTTACTGTTGGTATCAGAGCGAAGCGTCCTTGCTGCTCTAGGCTTTCTTTCTTTTAAGATAAGATTTTCTTAGACCACTTAGTGACATTCTGATCTTCCTTGGTCTTTCAGAATGGTAGAAATCCGCAGAGGTGTTTTTGGAGTTGAGAGTTCAAGAGTACATCAAGAGGCAAATGAGTTGAATTCGGCTGAAACAACAGTGGTTGCTCAAGTGGAAAGGGTAAATCAATCGGGCCTCTGTAAGAATCAGACACCACCACCTCAGTTTCAACAAGATCCACTTTCACACTTTAGCCGACATGAACTTGATGATGGACCCTTATACGTCACTGTGGTAGGTGATATACCACCGGTGTTTCTACCTCCCGTAACTAATGTGTATCCTCCACCTCCACCACCGGTAAGCCACCAACCTTCTCCAGTTATGACTCCACACCATCAAACCTTTTACCCCCACCCACAAGTTATCCACCCCAACCCACCATACCACCATCACCAAGAGTTGATCACCATCAAGGTTTTGGCTACCCACCGTTTGAACTTCACCAACCTTACCGCACCTCACATCATCACCAAGGATACTACCCCGACCATCAAGTACCATCAGTGTCTCCACCTCACCAGTCATATCCACCTCCATACCCACCTCAAGCACCTCAAGTACTTTTTGGTTACCCACCATTTATCCACATGTTGTACCACCAGTTAGTCCACCACCGGTACGTGATCAAGCACCTTCGGTTGATTGGTATACAAAGTTGAAGAGGACTTGGGTCCAAGAATTCTTCGGTAATGTAGAGCTGGCTAAGGCTGAGATGTGGATAAGGAGTTTCGAGAAAGCATGCAGAAATGTCAACGTTGTTGAGTTTGAGATGGCACATCTAGAAGTGGGCTTTTTACTTGGCACATTTGATAGTTGGATAGAGGCTATAGAGAGTATCTGGGGCAAGATACTGTCGTGCGTGTAAGTCGCTTAATACTAGAAAGAGTACTAGGTCAATCGTAGTATAGAAAAGGTGAATCAAGGTCGATCCCACAGAGACAATGCAACTTAAGTATAAACGAATCTAACCTAATCGAGAAGACAAATACGGTCATTGACCAACAATAAACATAAAAGAAACTTGGTATTCCTTCCCCATCCCACCTATCTACTAACTTGGTCCATTTAATCCTTATGTTTACTTCCCCACATATTTTCCTTAAATAAATCGAACGTTTTAATTCAGTTTTAGCTACGGGTGCATCTCATAACCCAATCTACTTCCACCGTAAGGACAACAGACAATCTATACACAACTAACCTCCTTCATTGGTTGTATTATCCTTTACGCAATAAGTTCTAGAGGTGCCGGCATGATGCACGTAGATCAAGTGAAATTAAAATACTTGACCACCAAAACCAATACTAGCAAGAGGACTAGGTCCATCGTAGTATAGCTATAGCGAATCAAGGTCGATCCCACAGGGAACCAAATTGTGGGTCATTCTATAAATAATTAATTAAGCATGGCAAGCTCATAAAACGGTCTATGACCAACAAAGAACAAGAAAAGATAAATTGACACTACTCGACACAACTCAAATAAATACAACATAATTAATTTCCCCAATCATTACAGTATCGTCTGGATCTAGAGATTATATATAATTAAACTAGACTCGACAACTATTAATCCGATTCGTATCTCTTTTATATTGGCTACGGAGTCATCCCAAAACTAGATCTAGCTCCGGGTAGGCCATCCGGATCACTATGCTACATCACGTGACTTCGCTTTTTTTGGCCTCCATCTCATATGACTCGTGACGCTTACAAAACTAGGGATGCCGATATTAACCGTATTCCTCATCTAGGCAACATTCCTTTGTTCAGCGTATTTCCTAAGCGATCGCATCGATCTCCGTCCATTAACACTAACTTTTTAGGTATCATGTTAATCTACGATTTACGTATAATCAGGTGCGCGCAATTTCCTAATATAACACAGATCTAGATCTCGCTGAAAGTCCCGAAAGATCAATTCATAAGCCAACCTAGGAGCACTATATAGGTATTTCCTCACTACACGTTTTAATTAAAACAGACGAGCAACGTAGCCGTAGCCATACATACTAAGACAAGAAATTCTAATTGGACAATCACACCATAAAGACGTGGCTAGATTGACTCGGCGAAAACTAAATCTTAGCGTATCTCTATACTTATCGGATAAAATAGAAGCTCATAAAGTAACTATATATACCTACTAGAAACACGATTATTAATCGAAATAAAATCATACATAGATCACAAAACATAGACGTGGGCGTGTGGATCCTTATAGACGAGGAGTCCCCACTGCCTCACGTCACAATCCTAGATCTACCTCATTTAACTAAGAAATAACAATCTCAAACGATAAATAATAATTGGGGAAAATTAATTATAAACAACTAAGAGAAAATAAAATACAAGAACTTACATAATTGAAGAACTTGTAAAAACTGCTCCAAGTAAAACTGACGATTTTATTATGAATTGTGTGTATTGTGGTGTGTTTGTGTTTGGCGTGTGTATGTAAATATATAGGGGAGAAATTTACATAAGATAAACCTAAACCAATCTGAAATAGTTTTCCTAAATCCAAAAGGAGTTTGAAAACATATTAGGATAATTCTCGGCCGATCTTCAGATAAGGGCAATAATGCGCCCCCCCCCCCCTCCCATGCATGCGGCCTCCATATGTCGGCGCCAATCTTCATTGGATTGGCTTGCCGGCTTTTGTCTTGACTTACTCCTCTTTTCCGTGCTTATCCGATCTTTATCTTCAATGCATCCGTATTTACTTGGATTTATCTTGTAGTTTAATTCTTCCATTTATAATTATCCTCCAAAAATTATCTCAATCTACAAAATAAATAATTATCCCGAAATAAATCATATTTAAATAATAAAAAATGGATAAATACCAAATTATATTTTATAAATCACAATACATTAAATAATAAATATAACCATATGATTAATATAAAATATATATTATTAGGCCCGATTTAAGGATAATGTTGATGACTTTTACGGGTATATTTTGACCGTCATCACGGCACGAGACCGAAAACCTCCCTAAGCAGCTATCGATTATGACTAGCACGTTCCTAGGGATCCATCGAGACTATGTCCTAATTAACACTTCACTAATAGCCCTTCATGTTAATTTACGAATACAATAAGCAGATTGGCCAGATCTAACCTACTGTTAATTAATCCTGTTGATCAACGTAGCTGATGCTGAATCTCCAGATTAAGGTTACCTAAATATTGTCCCGGTAAATCGGTATAGACCTCCGATTTACCGGGAGCGGTGGTTCCTATTCTGGAATCTACATTGCTTCATTCTGATTAATTCAAGTAAAATATGGGGTTGTTAAACATGTAGATTAACTATAACACGTAAATACAAGTAGACCTACCATAATAAAGACATAAAGAAACTTTCAAAGCTTCATACCTTCGGTTATGGAGATCTAGCTTGATCTACTCAAGCTAGAGATGACGCGGGGGAAGGACCAGAAAATAAATCACCAAAAGCTCAAAGAAACTTTATTTCATCAAATTGTATAAAATCTATCAAAGTATATGAAAACTAATGGAGACATATCGTGTAATTCGAGTTATGCGGCCTTATATAAATACATTAGCCGACTTAAGACTCAATAAAACCCTAACCGACCTAGTAGATGCGGCAGACTTCGGTTTCTTGTCCTCCAAGTCCTCTGTAAACCGGACCTGGGCTTTGGTTAACCGGCCCAGCTCTTTATCCTTTTTTCTGACAGATTTCTTCTTGGACTTCATTCACTTGGCCCCATGTCTTCCATTCAGTCTAGATCCGTCCTTAATTGCTCCGGATTTTGGTACATCCTAAAAAGTGCATAAAACAAGACAAAACAATACCAAATCTACGGGATAATAACATAGATGCAGAATTGTTGGAAATATTATTTATGTTTTGATGATGATTCGTCACGAAATTAGACAAATCACTTATAACCCACATGATGATGAAGTCGTAACTAACTGTTATAGTGCATAATAAAAGAAGAAGCAAGAAATGGTCTAGAGATAAATGTATAAGTTCTATCTAGAGTCTGAACCTTGTATAGGTTGTTTCGAGACAAGCCTTGTAATAGAATAGGAACTAGGCGAACAATTTGAGTCACAACAAGAAAACGAGTTATAGCAAGAAAAGCTGAATATGCACTTGAAGAATCGAGGGTTCAAACTCGCTTATGACAAAGCGAAGAAGATAAGTTCATTTGAGGACACAGACTCAGTTGGCTTATCTAGAAGACTAAAGAACTGAGGGACACATACTCAGTTGTTGAAGATTGAAGAACTGAGGTGGCAAACTCAGTTAGAAGCTGATTAAGTCGTGACTATAAGTCGCTTTCGCATGTCTGTGGTGACTTGAAATCGAAGTTATAGATCATGTAAAATCGAATAATCTTAAGGACAAAGATTATCGCTTACGTGAAAAAGAAGAAACTAAATGGTGTACTCTGACCTAGTCAATTGAAGTCAGATATTAAGTAAACAAGGTACTCAGTTTTGAAGAAGAGTAGAAAACTGAGTTAAGGCCTTGATTGAATTTAAACTAACAATACGACAAAAGATCGTACATATGAACGTTGGCTAAATGACAAGTGTAACGGCTACAAGAGCTAGTGACCGCTACATCACCCCTATAAATACGCAAGAGAATCACTCAAAAGAGAGAGAGAGAGAGGAGGATCAGAAAAAGAGCTTTACAAGCATATATTCAAAGATCCAAATCCAGATCCACAAAATCAGATCATATATATCTAGAAAAAAGGGAAGCCAACGGAATTGCCTTGAAGATTTCAAAGAAAGATCCAGTAACCCATCGAGGGGGAAAGAAGGCATCTTGGAGCTACAGAGTCAGATCCAGAAGAATCAGACAGCTCACTGAATTAATCCTTGATTAATTCTAAACCTAACCTTTGTGAAAAAGGGTTAGCGGTGCATAGTTTGAGAAAAGCAATTCTACCTTTTCTTATACGGTGTTGCTACAGCAGTTGGTGCAGTCTGCGGACTGTGTATGTTAGTGGTGAGCTGGTGAAGGAGCAATTCCACCTCCGAAAGATCAGTGTGCAGAGTGAAGGGAACAATCTCACCTTTCTTCATTTTGTGTAGACAGTGAAACTAGGGTGTCGTGAAGGACTGTCATAGTGCTAGGATTCTGTAACGTTTATCTCATTATTCTAGTGATACCTCATACGCCACAGGAGAAGGGGAGACGTACGGGATTACACCACCCGGAACTTCCATAAACAAATCATGTGTTGATTTACTTTATGCATCTGTGTTTGTTTTATTTATTGTATTATCACTCAGCAAACACCAGACATTGAGTCAGCACAGAACTGATACATAGAAGGTCTAGTTTTCTATTTACACATCTATTGCATTAAAGGCTAGTTTTATCCGCTGCCAGTTAACGAGACTAAATATAAGTCAGTAATAACTTATATTCAGTTGAGCTAACTGAACTCCGCACAAGTTAAGGGGATGGAACAAAATCGAAGATCGCTTTAAGTTTCAGAGAAACTCGTTCTGGGACTTTTCGGTTCGAGATTAGTTTTTGGTGACAAGTTTATTCACCCCCCCTAAACTTGTGTTAGCCTTTCCAAGGGACCAACAAGAATCGTAAACCTAGAATCATGCACATAGCATGTAACACATATTCCATAGGATAACGAGCCTATCTATCCCCTCTTGAGCACAATTCGGGGTATATAAAGGTATAATTAATGGTGCATTTAGAGCGTTATCAGATACTAGATTGGAAAGTGTTTAAAAAGTTGTTCTATACCGAGTACTTTCCATCGCCGGTCCAAGCAAACAAGGCAAGTCAGTTTCTGAACCTCCAGCAAGGTCTACAGATGGCGGTTTTGCAATACACGAATTGGTTCAATGAGTAGGGTCGGTTTTACCCCGAGATCATGGGAGTTGAGGAAAAGAAGATGGCTTTGTATAAGAATGGTTTATCTCGGGAGATACAGTTGGGCGCCAAGGACAATGGAAGAGATGTTGAACAAGGCATTAGAAGTTGAGACATTCAAGAACAAACCCTCAATGGTTATTGGAGTAAAAAGATCGTTTGAAGCTAGACATGAAGACAGTTTTGAAGCACCACAACAAGATGAGAAAAGGGTTTCGGCATCGTTTGCGGAAAAGTCAACAAGTAGTGCACTAGTTTGTTTGAAGTGCAAAAAGAATCACTATGGGAATGTCGGTCGATTACAAGTGGAGGTTACTTTTGTGGAGATACGGGACACTTTGCAAAAGCTTTCCCTTCAAGGAATGCTAGAAGAAATCAAGGAAACAACTAGGGAAGTGCAAGCCGATCAACGAGAGTGTTTGCTTTGGATGCAGCCATGCCAGGTACCTTTTAATCTGTTATTTTCTTAAATTATTCTTATGACATGAATCAAATTCACGTTATAATTGTATTTAAGTGAACGAACTAACTTTTAGATACGTTAATAATATATAACTTAGATGTGTCAGCCTTAATTAATACAAAAATGTTAAATACTTTTGTGTTGAGTAATATAACTAAGAATTTAAGCTTACCCTCAACCTTTAAGAAACTTTTTGGACACCATCCGGGTAAAGTGAACATGGGGCTGATAATGTGTTGAATAGAAGATTGGTTAGTGCGGTTTTTGATGAAGTTTGCAGAATTACAAACACAAAATAAAATGCGGAATTATTATTGATGAAGTAAAGTTACAAGTTAAGGTACAATGCAACTGATCATGGGGTATTTATAGTTTCATACACTTCATTAATCAGTTAGAAGTAAGTTACAAACGGTTATAACAGAATAACCATTTTTTAGATCACATTACACTAGGACTGATCAGATTCACTGGGGCCCAGGGTGGAGGATTCTATTCCAAGGCTCCAGCGGCTAACTGATCAGCGTTGAAACTTCTTACCTCTTCATCAGTGTTGGTCCCTTGAAAAGGATTTGGTTAAGTTTAGGGGGGGGGAAATAAACTTAACACTTAAAAATTTTGGAGTTAACAAACTCAAAGAATGTCGAGCCTCTTGATCGCTGCTCAAGAGTCTATGTGACCACTCGATGAGTTTCTTTGAGAGTTGATATTACTGGATTTGTTGCAGCGGAATATAATTAGTTTAAGCCTTATTACTTGTTGTTAAAAGAATGATGCTAAGTATTAGATACTCAGCAGTGTATGTGTGTGATTTAGTTGCTAGTTTCAGTAGGTTGATGTGATCAGTATACTAAATGCAGAAAGTAAGTAGTCAAATTTTATAGTGGTTCTAGGTGGTGTAATCATGTCAGTCCACTCTTCTCCTATGATGTTGGAGGAAATTCACTAGAGATCTTTAAGGTTGCAGTTACAAAAATCCCAAGTTGTCTGGCTTCACCAATAACCATGGTTTCACAAACTGAACACTTGAAACAGGTAGGATTGCCGATCCAAAGTATTCCACTGGTCCTTGAAGGCTAGGATTGCATCTTCACCAGGTCCACCACAAACAACAATTCTTGACACCTAAGTGCTTCTCTGTCTTCAGCAGGTTTCTTGTAAAAGAAAGTTTGAATCAAGTAAATGATTCAGCTGTCAGTAGCTTGATCAGGATGAAATGATCAACAATATTATGTCTTCAAGTGTGTATACTTGATGTAACTTGATAGCAGGTTACACTTTGATCGGGGTCAATCAGGTTATAATATACTTGACCATCATAAACCAATACTAGCAAGAGGACTAGGCCCATCGTAGTATAGCTATAGTGAATCAAGGTCGATCCCACAGGGAACCAATTGTGGATCATCTTTTATACAAACAATTAATTAAACATGTCAAGGACATAGAGGCGGTCTACGACCAACGTAATTAACCTCCCCAATTATAGTCTTTATCGTTTGGACCTAGATAGTTTATATGATAAACTGAACTTATTAATGTCAATCCGTTTGTATCTATCTTAGATTGGCTCACGGAGTCATCCTCTTTAACTTGACTTAGCACCGGTTAGGTTGCTAGATCACCGTGCTACATTACGTGACTTCACCTTTTGGGTATCCATCTCATATAACTTGCACGCTACGACACTAAGGATGCCGATATTAATCGTACACCTCGCCTAAGCAACATTCCTATGGTTAGGCGTATTTCTAGCGATTACTCAAGCTCTCGTCCAACTAGCGATTTACCAAGTTATAGTCTCATGCTAATCTACGACGTCACGTATAATCGGTGCTAGCAATCCCCAACTATAAACCTACCTGAATAACATTTGAGCGTCCGTGAAGAGCAATTCATAAGCCTACCTAAGAGTTTTATATTGGTATTTCCTTTTTACACGTTTTAATTAAACTAAGCGAGTAACGTAGCCATAGCCATACCTACTGAGATAATAAATTCAACTAGGTTAACCTAACCATAAAGACGTGGCATAATTAACAGATGACAGGGGCTCGGTCGACCGAGTGAATAGGCTCGGTCGACCGAATGAACTTATTCGGTCACCCGAATCGATTTCGTCCCCAGATTACATCTTAGAATATATCTCTCGGCGTTCATCATACGTAACATATTAAACAAGAATTCATACATTATTCATATAAACTAACATAGATACGCATTAATTAAATCAAGTAGATTCATGAATAAATACTAAGTGTATGGCGTAGGTTATGGGATCCCCATAGACAAGGAGTCGCCACATTCCTAACGTCATAGCCTAGATCTACATCATTTAGCTATGATTAACTAATTCAAACGATAAAGCATAATTGGGGAACTAATTACTGAAAATAAAAACAACAGAAAATTAAAGGCTTACATATTTGCAAAACATAATAAATCATGCGATGACTGACTACATTGTAACGTATCAAAGCTATGAATGTAATTGATAAAAGGTATAAGGTATTGTATGTATATCTAAGGTGTGTTTTTACAAATTTCATAAATCTGCTTATATAGAGGTTGTAACCGACCTAGGGAGGATCTAGAAGATATACACGCGAAAATCCCGTGAGTGACCGAACCGACATACTCGGTCGACCGAATGATAGGGCTCGGCCGACCGAGCCTCCCTCTCGCTCTTGTTAAACGCGCTGCGTCTATCTTGTTCCCCACCTTTGCATCCTTCCGTCTTGATCGATTCCTCTGATTTATCTCTTGATTAATGCTCCGATTTTCTTCCTTATTATCTCGAGATTTACCGATTGAATGACATTTATCCTCTCGATTTGTCGTGATCTCAAAAATCGACATTTATCGCACAATAAATCGGTCTTTTAATAATAAAAACAGCTAAATACCAAATATTATATTAATAATCACTTAACATTAAATGGTGATTTTCTTGTTCAAAAACATGATAGCTTAGAGTAGATTATTTGTTTTTCATCTTCTGTATCTGAATCAGGAGTCTTCTATTTATAGGTGAGAATCCTGTGACTTATGTTTGAATTTCGAACATAAATGTTTCATATTTGTCTCCATCTTGACTTTCTTTTTGTCTCTGTTCATAGTACTGACACTGTCAGTTTGCTTTTTGTCAGTTTTCAGTGTGTCCACCCTTTGACTTGTGTCCATTGAATAATCCTCTGAATCTTTCCAACGTTCCTTTTATCTTGACCATTGATTTGTTCACAAAATCAAGGCTTGTAATCCAACCTTATCCTTTTAATCTTCGAATGTAATCCTTGATTAAATCAAGAAATATACTCAGCAAATATCTGAAGTATAACAGCCTACTGATGTACACATCTTTCAGCAGGTTTAAGTCTGTTGTGCTTTAATAACACATCAGCTGACTTCTTGTCATCTAACTTTTTACTGTGAAGTTAGAGTACACCATTTTGAACATAACCAAGTTCCAATCACCACTTAACATATGGATTTTAGACCTTGTACACAAGGTATATGTAATCAGTTTAGGTCATCACAGACTTCCCTAAATTGTGATTCAATATCCTTGTCTAAAAATACTAAGTTTGATCCCTTAGCCTTCAATAACTGAGTTTGTACCCTCAGCCTTCAGTTTTCAGCAGGTTCCAAGACACTCTACTGACCTAGTTACCCTACTGATCTAGACAGGTCTGCTGATACAGTCAGCTGACCTAATTACAGTGTTTGTTTGACCAAACCTATACAAAGATCAAACTCTAATAAACCTATACATTTGATCTAGACATCTTTTTGCCTTTGCTCTATAACAGCTAGTCTGGCACTCATCATTAAAACTTAAAATATGTTCAACAATTTCCCCCTTTTTAGTGATGATGCCAATACCCTCCTTACAGTAAAGCAAAAAGATAAAAACACAAACAGAACAAATTCAGTCATCTTTCATTAAAATCATATTTGTTCAACATTATTACAAACTAGAATTAGCAAAGTGAATTAAGCAATGTAAGTGTGCTGATCTAGTTTCTATTTCTATCCTCCTCTTGTTTCTCTTGAAACTCCTTGATTTCCCTTATTATATCTTGCATCCACTGATTTTTTATTGTGGAGAAATCAACCCAAGGATGTTGTTGTTTCCACCATTTCCATGCTTCTGGTAGGGCTAATCTTATAGCATGAACACTGAAGCCCTGTCCCATGTAGAAATGTTTAAACTCTTCCAGTGAATCCCTTGCTGACTGAGCTCCCAGTCTTTGACCTCTTCCACTACTGCCTCCTCTTCCACCTCTACTAGAAGCTCTCAATTCCTTGACCCTTATTTCCCAAAATTTTAGTCCCAAGAATGAGTTGAGTCCTTCCTGAAATCCCATGTCATGATAGGGTCTCTTCTTTCTATAATATAGCTTCTTGTATTCTTTCAGGAGGTCATCAGTCATCTGAATCCTGCCAGGTGCAGGTTTCCTGAACTCATTTATCTCATCCTCCCACTTCTTCTTTGCAAAAATCCTTACAGCTTCCTTTGCTTCAACTGTAAGGCCCTCTTCCCCCTTATTGACATCATCAACAAACCGGGACAGTAGACCAAGAACACTTTCCTGTGTAATCACTAAATTTGCAAGTTGACCTTCCATTATCTCGGTTCTTGTGTCAACTGCAGTGATCCTTCCTTCAATTGTTTGTTACAACAGATTGATCCTCTCAATAACCTTAGGATCCTGTGCAGCAGGTTGAGGTGTTTCAGCAGGGTGAGGTACCACAGTAGGTTTGGGTGCCTCAGCAAGCTTGTCCAGCTTGTGTATAGATGCAAGCTGTTAATTCAAATGCTTATCCTTGCTTGCTGTGGTGGTCTCGATACCTCTTACATCTCTAATTAGGTCATTTATAGCAAATTGAGCAGATGTAATGTAGGAAGCAACTGTTTCAGTAGTTCTTCCTCTGTTTTCCACAAGATTCATCAAATCTTCAAATCTCTATTCTTGTCTATTCAGTTGAGTCCTTAGCTGTTCAATGTTAGTCTTACATCTCTCAACTCTTCCAAAACCTGTGCTGGTACTGCACCAGCCATACCTCCAGCCATTTGTCCCGTAAAATCATCAGTAGGCTCTTCAACATTATAGTTTTCCCTTGGTATGCTGACAACCATGGCTCTTGTCATGTCCCATTCAGCAGGTTCAGGACCTTCCTCAATCACATCTCCAAAAATTTCTTCCAAAATAGGATCTTCTGCAGGTTGAGGTTCCAAAACATGTGCCTCCTCAAAAATTGGTACATGTGCCTGTTGAGGTTCATCAGCAACTTGTTCTTCCTCAGGCATTTGGAACTCCTCATCACTAAAATCATAGTACAACAGCTGTTCATCCTCATTAACAACAATCTGCTCACTGTCTTTACCTTCATTAGCTTTGACTTGATGGCTCTCACGCGGCAATAATGAGTTCTTGACAACTTTGTTCTACAACAATCTCTTCAAAATGTTCAGGGGATTCCTCCAGTCCCATCAAAAGTTCCAACCTTTGTCCTAACACTGTTTGTTCCTCAGTGATTAGGACCCTCTGTTCCTACCTGTATTCAAGTGTTGTTTGTAACTCAGCAACCTGAACCACCTCTTCAACAAAAACATGAGGAAACACAGCCAAGTTTTCCTCTACAAATCCTCTAGCATCAGAAACCTTCTGTAAGATATCAGCATCTTGTGATAAGGTTTCTTGAGTGTCAAACCACTCCTGATACTGAGTTGAGTCCTCTGAACATGTAGCAGCTTCTTCAAACATAACAACATAAAAAATAGTAGATATTATGGCCTCTTCCAGGGATGTTGCTACAGCAAGCTGTATCTCCAAATCTTCATTGAAAACAGTTCCTAGATCTTCATTCAGCATGTCAGTCTGCTGATCCTTAGAAATTACATCAGACTCCACAACCAATAAGGTGTCAGACATACTGATCAGCCTGTTATCTCCAAGAGCTATTCCAGCATTAATTTGAGCTTCCAGATCATCCATAGTCATATTCTCCATGTCTTCATCCATATGATCAGTCTGCTGGCCCTCAGCAGACTTGCCAACATCAGCAGAGTGATCTGCTGTTGTATCTTTAGATCCATGTCCTACATTCTCAGTAGGGCTTTCCAATGTAGTGCCACTAGGTTGGCCAGGAAAAGAATGGTGATCATCATCAGAATCAGAAGATGATGAATCCTCATTGTCAGGTGCATCTTGTGGTTCTCTGAACAAAATGCTTCCTGTTTTCTTTTCCCTTTCAATAATATCCAGCAGCCTTACTTGTAGTTCAGATGTATCAATCAATCCAAGCAAGCTCTCTACTCCCAACTGGTTGAATGACCATTCTTCAAAATCGGTCATTGGTTCTGCATCTGGTTTTTGTCTCTTGTAGAAACCAAACTTCCAAGAAAAAGTAATCTTCAATTTTCTTGAAGTTGGGATCTACCTTTTCTTTCTTAGACTTCTTTTCTTTTCTCTCAAAAGGCATTGTGGGCCTTCTTGGGGCAGATTGCCCAGCTTGTTGTCCCTCAAAGGCTTCAACAAGGTGAGTCAATGTATCTATAGCAGATACAAATAGGTCAGTAGGTTCATCAGGTTGTACATTTGTCCATACTACCTCCAACTGCTCCACACTAGGTTCCCCCTGGCTTATATGCACATCAGCAGGGTATGTAGCAGTGTGTTCTTCCTCCTGAGTTGTAGCATCCACAACAGGGTCTTGAACAGTTTCAACAACTTCAACAGCAGGCTCATGTGCAGCAGTGTGCTGTGGTTCTTCAATTTATTGCTCAACAACAACATCAGTATTCTCAATAGGCTCAACAGCCTCATCTTCTACTTTCCTTTGGTCCTCCATGACCCTTAGCTCTTTGCCATTACCATGAACTCTCTTCTTTGCAACCTGTTTCCTTCTTTTTGCAGGTTGTTCTTCAATTTCAGCAGCTTTCCTCTTTCTTTGATCTTCCTTTAGCTGTTCTCTTAAAATCTCAGCAGCAGTTTTCTTCCTTGTAACTTTAGTAGGCTCAGTAGCCTCAACATCAACTGGAACCTCAGTAGACTCAGCAGTGTCTACTGATTGCTGCCTTGTCTTCTTAGGCTTTAAGATCTCAGTGATCTTTCTTGTATCAGCATCTTTTCTTTTCTGTGCAGTTTTCTTTGGTGCAGCAGGTTGTGTAACCTGTTTAGCCTGCCCACCACCATCATTATCATCTCCATAATTATCACTTTCAGTTGCCTCATCATCTTCATCATCATCCAAACCAGGAATATAATCACTGATCTCTGGTTTGTATCTAGATTTGTTGATCTTTGCAGGTTCAACATCAGCAATCTTCAAGTGAGTCAGCAGGGCCTGTATCATCAAACTTAGGGGCTTGGTCTTGGACTTTCTTGTTCCATCTCTTTCCTCTATCACTACCTTCTTCATATATTGAACAAAGAATCCGGCCCAATCAAATCTCATACTTTTGCATATGATTATTAGCATGTCAATCTTCGGTCCAGAGAGAGTATCAAGACTTCCACTTAATCCAAGAATGTTCTTGGCAATCATCTTGCTCAGTAGATTGTACTCCAATCTAATATGCTTTACATTGATACTCAGTATTGATGGTATGGATTTGTTTGTCTTGATTGAATCAACAAAGTCCAGTCTTGCAAGCTGCATAGATTCAGGATTTGTAGGAGCACCATTTCCCGGTCCAAATCCGAATACTTCCCTCAGTAGATTTGAAGTGATTCAATCTACTGAGAATTTACAGTGGTAGTAAATGCCTTTGTATCATTCTTTATCACTATGTTTTTTTCCAGAAATTAACAACATTGGTGTATGAGATGATGTCTAATCTCAGATTTAGAACATCCTTCAGTCCTACGTATCTCCTTATTCTTCTACCAATGGTGATGGCTAATTCTGTCTTGTGAGCATCAGTAACAAAGCCTCTAACACTTTGGCTTGTTCCAATTTGAACATCTCCTTTATCCGCCATTAAAGAAATTTGAAGAAGATGAAGAAGGAATATTGCAAATTTGTGTTCACACTGTATATTCTCAGAGAAAATCAATCTGAACTTGTAAGAATCTTCTCTGTGTATATGTCTGTATATATAATGAAATGTAGTCGGTGGTAACTGCCAGGTAAGTACTGTACACGTACTGTAGCATTTAACCACGATTAAAGTTGGAGTAAATATGATGTTGCCACGTGTCCCACTAACTGATCCCATAAAGAGTTGTAACCGTTGGATATTGTAACCGCAGTATAAAGGATAAGAATAATATCCAATTACTGTTGATTTTCATTTAAGTTTGACTGTCTTGTAACGTATACTCTAGCAGACTTGATCTTCAGTAGAGTTGGGTCACCGTCTTGACAAAGATGGCTCAATGACCTCACGACAAATTACTCACGATCTTTAAAAACTCTAGTTTTGTCCAACTGAAAATACAAGATGAAGTTTAACACCAATGACTGAACTGTCAAGTGAGCTCACCCAACAGGACAAAGACCAATCCCCTTGCCAACTTCATTTGCTCAATTGTCCAAACTTATTTAAGTAAATAGAATTGTTGATACCAATGACTAGTCTGCCAAGTGAGCTCACCCAGCAGGGCAAAGACTAATCCCCTTGGTGAATTCCAGTACTCTACTGATCATTAATATATATATCAGTCAACTTTTATGATGCCAAGTTCAGTTCTTAACTTAGAAAATCTTTCACTATCCAATGGTTTTGTAAATATATCACCAAGTTGATCTTCAGTAGGGATGTAAAGAACCACATCTTTCTTCTCAACATGATTTCTTATAATGATGTCTCACATCAATGTGCTTGGTTCTTGAGCGCAAAACAGGATTTTCAGTGATTGCAATTGCACTTGTGTTGTCACACATTATAGGAATTTCTCTTTCTTTAATTCCATAATCCTTTAATTGTTGTCTTAACCATAGTATTTATGCACAGCAGCAATATATTTAGCTTCAACAGTGAAAGTTGATATTGAATTCTGTTTCTTACTGAACCATGAAACCAGTCTATTTCCCATTAACTGACAGGTTCCTGTGGTGCTTTTTCGATCAATCTTGCATCCAGCATAATCAGAATCTGAGTAGGATATAACATTGAAGCTTCCATCTTTTGAATACCATATCCCTACTCCCAAGGTCTCTTTTAGATACTGGAGAGTCCTTGTGACTGCAGCTAAGTGACTTTCCTTTGGTTTAGATTGAAATCTTTCACAAACACCTACATCAAAAGATATATCAGGTCTGCTGGCAGTGAGGTACAGCAGACTGCCTATCATCCTTCTGTATAAAGTCTGATCAACATCTTTGCCTTCTTTATCTTCATCCAATTTGATGTTAGTACTCATAGGAGTTGATACCTTCGTGCTATTTTCCATACCAAACTTCTTCAGCAACTCCTTGGTATATTTAGTTTGATGAATGAAGATTCTATCTTTCATTTGTTTGACTTGTAATCCCAAGAAGTAGTTCATCTCTCCCATCATACTCATTTGGAACTTGCTTTTCATGAGATTAGCAAACTTTTCACATAGCAATTCATTTTCAAAACCAAAAATTATATCATCAACATAAATCTATACCAGCAGGGTGCTGTCCCTTCATTGATTCTGAAAAGAGTCTTGTCAATGGTACCTTTGGTAAAACCATTGTCCACCAAGAATTGAGATAGGGTCTCATACCATGCTCTTGGTGCTTGATTCAAACCATAAAGTGCCTTGTTAAGTATATACACTTTATCTTCTTGATCTTTAACTTCAAAACCCGAAGATTGCTGAACATAAACCTCTTCCTCCAGAATGCCATTTAAGAATGCACTTTTGACATCCATCTGGTATACTTTGAAGTTTTGAATGCATCATATACCATAAATAGTCTTATAGATTCCAATCTTGCAACTGGGGCATATGTCTCATCAAAATCTATTCCTTCAGCTTGAGAATAGCCTTTTGCTACTAGTCTGGCCTTATTCCTTACAATGGTACCAGATTCGTCCAATTTATTTTTGTATACCCATTTAGTTCCAATTATATTTGCATGACTAGGCCTTTCCACTAGTGTCCAAACTTGGTTTCTTTCAAACTCATTCAATTCTTCTTGCATAGCAATTATCTAATCTGGATCAGATATTGCTTTTTCAACAACTTTAGGCTCCATTTGAGATAGAAAATAAGTAAACATTGCTTCCAATTGTCTTCTAGTCCTTACACCTTGCTGTATATTGCCAATAACTTGTTCAGCAGGGTGGTTCTTCAACCATTGTAAATCTTGATTTGTTTGATTTACTGGAGCTTTATCTTGATGAGCTCTCTTTGCTGCTTTAGTAGGGGTTCAAAGAGATCCTTGAATCTGCATCTGTTGTTGCATCAGTAGTGTTACCAGCAGGTTCTTCTGCAGGGGCAGAGTCAGAAACTTTTAAGTCATTTATCTTTTCCAAAAGATCAACAAATTCTGGATCAGTAATTTGGAGATTTTCAGCATGTTCTGAAACTTCATATTCCATTCCAGTGAACTTTGGTTCATCAAATACGACATGTATTAATTCTTCATGTTTCAATGTCCTTTTGTTCAGTACCCTGAATTCCTTGCTCACTGAATAATATCCCAAGAAGATTCCTTCATCTGATTTTGGTTAGAATGTCTTCAATTGCTCCTTATGATTTAAAATAAAACACTTGCTTCCAAATGGATGGAAATATGATATATTTGGTATTTTTCCATTCCATATCTCATAAGGTGTCTTCAACAGCTTCTTGTTAACTGAGGTCATATTTTGTGTATAGCATGTTGTATTGATTGCTTCAGCCCAATATCTTTCAGGTAGTAATGCTTCACAAATCATAGTCCTCCATGCTTCTTTCAAGGTCCTGTTTCTTCTCTCAGCAACCCCATTTTGCTGAGGTGTACCGGCAGCTGCTAGTTGTTGCAGCACATCATTTTGCTCTCAATATTCTCTTATGAATTTTTTGAGAAACTCAGTACCCTTGTCTGATCTGATCTTCACTACTGTCAAACTTTTCTCATTCTGCAATCTCTTCAAAAGTTCAGGCATCGTTTGAAGTGTTCCACTTTTCTTGTTCATGAATACTACCCAAGTATATCTTGAATAATCATCCACAACTACCAGAGTGTACTTCTTTCCTGTTACACTTGTTGGTGTTACAGGTCTAAATAAATCCGTGTGCATCAGCTCTAAGACACTTTTTGTTGATTGTTTAGTCTTTGACTTGAAGCTTGACATTGTTTGTTTACCTTGCTGACATGCATCACATATAACATCCTTTTTGAATGTGATTTCAGGCAAACCAATCACCAACTTCTTTATCACCAATTGATTGATATCATCAAAATTGAGATGATTCAACTTTTTATGCCACAACCAATTTAGTTCTGACTTGGTATGCACAATAAGACATGTCTTTGGAACAGCAGTAGACCAATCCACAACATACATGTTTTGTTGTCTTCTTGCAGCCAACACAACTTGTTCACCTCTTTCACTAATGACAATATAGTTGCCTTTATCAGAAGTGACACAGAACCCATGTCACGAATGTCCCAGGTGATCGATGAGGTCGTAGTCCAGTCCTTCCACAAATGCAACATTCCTGATAGTTAATCCATTCCTCACCAGTGTACCATATCCTCTTGTGTATCCTGGTGTGTTCTTGTAGCCAAAATTCACTCTTGGACTATCCTTTGCCACATAATTTGTCAAACAGTGCTTATTCTTTGTCATATGTCTGGAACATCCACTGTCAAAGTACCAGACACCCTACAAAATAAAGTTAATGTGTTTTAGGTACCCAAAACCGTTTGGGTCCATAGTGGTCAGTGGTAAGCATGAACCTTGGCAAATTTCCATAAGGTCTTCTTTGAAAAGAATTTCACTTTTGTTCATATATGTATCCTACATTTCCATAAAATCTAACATTTGGTTGTGTAGGATTCACATATGCTTTCTGGCCTTTTGGTATATAATGCTGTTTGAAGTGGTTTATATTGTTAGAAGCATTAGCATAACCATGAGTTTGCTATATGTTAGGAACATCCCTATAATATGGAGTCTGCTGAGTTCTTGGATAAGTCCTCTGCTAATTCCATTGCTAAGGTTTCACCCAGCATTATGGTTATGACTATTGTTTCTAGCAGTAGGGGTAGGAATATTCCAGTCATCATCAGTGGGGAACAATCTACCTTTCCCCCTGAGATAAGTATCCCTAGAATGATTAACATTTTTAGATTTAGGATTCTTATCCTTGGAATATTTTTGATTTTTGCCCTTTTGTGGTCCAAATAGACTTAGCGGCCAGTCCACTATCGGTGGTCTAGAGAAGGTCCAGCAGTCCTACTTTTGGATTTACCCTTTTTGTTAGGTACTGTTGACCTTTATGACTTCTGATTTTACTTTCTTTAAACCTTCTCAGCAGGTTTTACTGCCTCAGCAACTTTTTTGGGAGTTGGATCTTGTGTAGGCACAAACTTAGGACCAATTCTGGTACTAGATTCAGTAACCTTACTGGATCCACTCTTAGTAGATTGTTGAGTATCAAATCCAAGACCTGTTCTATCACCATAAGGCTTTCCAGATTTGAATGCATTGGTGGAACTAGATTGTTTAGCAGATTCAAAAGCTACTGAATGTACAACAGACTTATGTTGTTTCTGTTCAAAATCTTTTTCCTTTCCTTTGAGAGTTCTTAATTCAGCTTTTAACCTTTCAATTTCTACTTGAAGAGCTTCTTTTTCAGCCTTCACAATCTCATAACCAGATTGTATTTCCCTCAGTTGATTAAGGATGGCATCCAAAGTTTCTTCATTGTCAGAATTTTTAGGATTTGAACCACAAGTGGATTCACAATCACTTTCAGCAGGAGTATTTATAGATACAGAGTTGTATACCTCATCAGTCTCATCCATATTTGCCATCAATGCATAATCATCCATATCAGCAACAAGTGCAGTATCATCAGATTCATTTCCTTTTTCTGATTTAACTTCATAGCCTGATTCATCATCAGCAACCATTGCTTTCTTGCCAGATCTTCTTTGCTGATTCTTGTTCTTCAGTAGGTCTGGACAATCAGGTCTGAAATGTCCAGGTTTCTTACAGTTGAAGCACAGATAATCAGGTACATTTTTCTGTTTCAAATCAGGACAGTCAGGTTTGAAGTGTCCTGGTTTCTTGCAATGAAAACACAAATAATCATTATCTTTCTTGGATTCTTCCTTCTTCTTTTCACTTGATTTATTTGTGAAATTCCTTGGAGAACCCCTTCCTGTTTTCATCATTCTGATCTTCTTGCTCAGTAGGGCAATTTGCTCTTGCATCTCATCCGGTAGATCATCTTGACCATATGATGATTCTTCTTTATGTGCAGCAGCCAATACATTAGTCTTTGGTTCTTCCTTTTCCGTCTCAGGAACAAGCTTCTTACTGAATTCATATGCCTTGAGATCTGAAAACAATTTGAAGGTGTCTTCTTCATGTAGACTCATGGACTCTTCTATACCAGTAAATTTCATCTCTCAAACCTCCTTTGCAGGTAGGGCTTCTAAGATTCTTGTATTGATCTCTTCTTATGTGTAGATTACATTCAACAGGGTGAGTTTATCCATGATAGCATTGAATCTTGACTCCATTTGCTCAATGGTCTCATTTGATTTCATTTTGAAATCTTGGAACTTTCTTTTGGATACACTGACTTTATTTTTCTTTATAGCATCAGTGCCTTCACAGATAAGTTGTAATTTTTCCCAAAGTTCCTTTGCAGTTTTGCAATCCTTCACTTTCATGTACATATTGCTATCCAAGGTTCTGATATGATATCAATAGCAATATTGTTGAGGTTTGCTCTTTTTCTATCTTCAACACCCCATTCTCTTTTTGGCTTTGGAACAAACTGAGTTTCACTGCCTACAGTTATGGCCTTTGTGATCTCCAGTGGTCCATCAGTCAGCACATCAATCATTTCATCATGTGTTGCAGCTAGATAAGCCTCCATACGACGTTTATACTCATCAAAACGATCTAAGGAACACATCAACAAAGTCCTAGCATGCTGGTTGTTGTCCATGATGCGAAGCTTTGAAAATCAGAAACTTGAAAAAGTTTTCAAAGTGTTTTAACAAGCACAACAAGTAGGATTACTTCAGAACAGAAGCACCGCTCCAATACCAATTGTTGGTCCCATGAAAAGGCTTTGGTTAAGTTTAGAGGGGGTGAATAAACTTAACACTTAAAACTTTTGGAGTTAACAAACTCAGCAATGTCGATGAGCTTTGCGACCACGCAGTGATGAGTGTCTTTGTGATTGATATTCTTGGATTTGTTGCAGCGGGATATATTTAGTTTAAGCCTTATTACTTGTTGTTAAAAGAATGATGCTAAATATTAGATACTCAGCAGTGTATGCGTGTGATTCAGTTGCTAGTTTCAGTAGGTTGATGTGATCAGTATACTAAAGGCATAAAGTAAATGCAGAAAGTAAGTAAGCAAATTTTATAGTGGTTCCAGGTAGTGTAATCCTGTCAGTCCACTCTTCTCCTGTGATGTTGGAGGAAATTCACTAGAGATCTTTGAGGTTGAAGTTACAAAAATCCCTAAGTCATCTGTCCTTCACCATTAATTATGGCTTCACAAATCGAACACTTGAAGCAGGTAGGATTGTTTGCTCCAAAGTATTCCACTTTGTCCTTGAAGGGAAGGATTGCCTCTTCACCACTCCACCACAAACAACAGCTTCTTGACACCTAAGTGCTTCTCTGTCTTGACAAGTTTCTTGTAAAGGAAGTTTGAATCAAGTAAATGATTCAATTTGTCGGCCCGACTTGATCGAGGATGAAATGATCGGCAGACTTGATGTATTCAAGTGTGTATACTTGATGTAACTTGATAGCGAGTTACACTTGAAGATATTTCTTGATCAGTCAGTTAAAGTTCTATGTATGTCAGCAGGGTGATTTTCTTGATCAAAAACTTGATAGCTTAGAGTAGATTATTTGTTTTTCATCATCTGTATCTGAATCGAAGAGAATCCTGTGACTTATGTTTGAATTTCAAACATAGCCGTTTCAGATTTGTCTCCATCTTGACTTGCTCTTTGTCTCTGTTCATAGTACTGACACTGTCAGTTTGCTTTTTGTCAGTTTTCAGTCTGTCCACCCTTTGACTTGTGTCCATTGGATAATCCTCTGAATCTTTCCAACGTTCCTTTTATCTTGACCATTGATTTGTTTACAAATCAAGGCTTGTAATCCAACATTATCCTTTTAATCTTCCAATGTAATCCTTGATTAAATCGAGAAATATACTCAGCAGATATCTGAAGTATAACAGCCTACTGATGTACACATCTTCCAACAGGTTTAAGTCTGCTGTGCTTTAATAACACATCATCTGACTTCTTGCCATCTAACTATTTACTGTGAAGTTAGAGTACACTATTTTGAACATAACCATGTTCCAATCACCACTTAACATATGGAACTTAGACCTTGTACACAAGGTATATGTAATCAGTTTAGGTCATCACAAACTTCCCTAAATTCTAATTCCATATCCTTGACTATAAATACTAAGTTTGATCCCTTAGCCTTCAATAACTGAGTTTGTACCCTCAGCCTTCCATCTTCAACAGGTTCCAAGACACTCTACTGACCTAGTTACCTCCCATCGATCTGAGGCAGTCTCACGATCACGATCGGTGACCTAATTACAGTGCTTGTTTGATCAAACCTATACAAAGATCAAACTCTAATAAACCTATACATTTGATCTAGACATGTTTTTGCCTTTGCTCTAGAATAGCTGGTCTGGCATTCATCATTAAAACTTAAAATATGTCCAACAATCAGCAAACGGAATCTCTAGGTGAAGGGCACGAAGAGTCGGGGTGTAAGGATCAGTAGTCTGCCATTCTTAGAGCACCTCCAAGCTGGGGGCCGAGTCCCTTTGAGCGATTCTAATGCAGCAAGAGATATGATAAAACCCGCGATCAAAATTTTCAAGGCTCAAGTCACTGAGAGTCTTCTGATACTCGTCAGAATTTTTGAAATCAATGACGGCCTGATGCCTGATGGCCTCCATCCTAGCTGCCTCAGAAGCTATATAGGCGTCAAATTCTTTCCGTAGCGCCATGAGTTTCTCCTGCTCATCTTTCCAAGCTTGCTTAGCCCAGGCAACTCAGTCTTGAAATTCGTCAGCAAGCTTCTTCGCCTCAGCTTCACCCCGCTCGTGAAGAGTTCTCAGCTTAGTTATTTCTAGCTCAGCGGCTGCTCTGTCCTCAACAGCTTTTCTTTCCAACTCGGTAAAGCGGCTATTTGCAGTCCCGAGCTCCAAAGTCGCTTGACCAAGACTGGCCTCCAGCTTCTTCACCTGGCCCACGGCCTGAGTTCTCCCCTGAGCCTCCTCCTTGCACATTCTGGTAGCTTGCTTCACAACAGTAACCAACTGACGCCAGCACGAATTAGAAAAGATGCAAGCAAAAAGGAAATTAAGACAGTACGAGAAGGCAAAAACAAAAACTTACCACACAAAAAGCATCCCCAGCAATTGCAGGCAGATCGTCGATCGATCTCATGAGTCCTCTTTGCGGATCCACCTGATCGGCCATATAGATCCGGTTCGTGATGCCACGACCAATCTCCATTCGTACATCGTCGAGGTGAGGCAAGGGGATATTTCGAAGGCGAGGCACGGAGCTGATCGCGTTTGAAAGTAAGGCGGCCCCGGTCTTATCAGTCGGTTTTCTAAAATCTGGACGGGTCCACTACGATGATCCCTCCACATGTCGAGGATTGACCTCCCTCATAGTAAGTCCCTGGGAAGACGTCGAGAGAACAACATTTTTCCCTTTTTCAGTCTCCGCTGCGGCAGAAGGGTTGTTGGAGCCGCTAAGACCCCAAAAGTCTGGGATGGTACTCTGATCAGAGGGAGGAGCAGAGAATTTGGAAGTTTGGCCTTCCTTTGACCGAGATTCCCTAGAAGCCAACTCTCTAGCTTTCTCGGGACTTTCAAAGTTAACAGTCTCCGAAACAACATCGGTCTCCCCACCCTTCTTCTTCTTCACCGGCTTCTCAGCAACGAATTCATGGGTCCGCTTCTCGGCGATAGAGGACCCAATCACTATTCCCCTCTCACGAGTCCGGGGAATTGAGGCTTGCGTCTGCACCTCCGAGTTACCCTCTCCAGCTTCAGTTTCTTCATCGACAACGGGCAGATTAGTCTTCTGGAGGGCGCGAAGCTCTTTCTCTCTAGCTATAGCCGCTGCTCTTTTCTTCGCAATGGCAGCATTTCTCGCCTGTGTAGGATTGATCATCACTGCAAAAAAATCAAAAAACGGATGAATCCAATGTGCAACTTAGAAGGACAAATTGATAGAATAAATTATAACAAAATGCAAAATAAGGCTTTACTCGGAGGTCTACGACTGGGATCCCCTTGGAAAACCCCACAAGCAGAAGGAAGACATTTATTGATATGACAGTCACCAATCCAATCCAGATCGCTGTCAACTGGTACCACATTAATTAGAGGATCTCAGATAGCCGGTCCTGATATCCCGGCAGCCCGACAGTATCCATCAGAAATGTCTAAAAGACAACGCCAATTGAATGGTCATAGTGCAACCAGATGAAATCAAAGACAATAGAATCTGGCCCTATCATGCATACTTCAAATCAAAGACAATAGAATCAAATATGGGAATACCTGTAAAAAGAAGGAAGGAGAGCTGGGACTTTGACAGAAAATCTACCAAAGACCACCGTTAAACACCTGAAACCTCCGCCGGAAAATCTTCAGTCTGCTAAAAAATTAAGGCGAAAAAGAAGCAGTTTTTTTATACGCAAGCGAGGGGGAGGCCCTGTATTTATAGACAATGTCAGAGGAGGAAAACTGAACCGTTGCGTCAGAAAATTCGAATTTCAAAAGAAATCATGAGGCATGAAAATCGAAGCATTGCCAACCAATCAGCAACCGATGCCTATCGCGTCAGCATTCACATCTTTTGCTGAATCGAGGTTATGCCTCTCACCGCCACGAATACCTAGCCGACCTCGGCTCCAAGCCTGTCCTGGCCACAGCCCCGCATCTCATGTCGAATCCAATGGATTTACCTATAAGCCCGATAAATCTTTAAGATCGGCACCAAACACCTCCTTCACGAAAATGATCAAAACACATCTTCCAGGAAAATGCCTACTAACTCTACTCTACGCCTTACGCGCTGAGACTCCTTTGGAGAAAATTGGCAAG
Organism: Gentiana macrophylla; assembly: GCA_026214975.1. Classification (NCBI taxonomy): domain Eukaryota; kingdom Viridiplantae; phylum Streptophyta; class Magnoliopsida; order Gentianales; family Gentianaceae; genus Gentiana; species Gentiana macrophylla. The sequence goes on from CM047805.1 coordinate 120,283,687, forward strand.
GCCCGGAGTAGGGGGGCATTGATATGGGAAACCCGCATAACAGTCTTACGGACCTGGGTTGACCCGGTCGGAGGTCACAACATAATCATCTCGCCCCAACTTCGTATACTTTGATCTATCCTGTTTGCCAGGATGGATCCGCATCGCAAGTTAGCGAGCCTCCCGTCAACTCGAGCCAGGGCCAAGCCCTGATCGCCCAGATGACGCCCCCATACATATAGCCTCCTGACTGCTCAAGGCGAAGCCGGACTCACCTCGTCAATTCGAGAATCATTGTTAGGTGTAGTGCCCGAAAGACAATTATCTAATTGTTTTAGGACAGATTTAATAACTCATCTTATTATATGCATGTATGCTTATAATTATGACACTACTGAAAACCATAAATACCTCGTTTATGTAATCACATAACTCAGTATATGGCTATACACAAGAGGATTGAGTTAGTGAGATGTACTTAAAACTAACTTAGTCCGTAGCGTTGATTAATCTGGTATGGGTCTCATGATTAATATGCTAATAATGCATGAGAACACTTTACGGTGTGTGAGTCTTATCCGGATCATCGGTAATAGGAGTACTAGTGGGGGTTTATATATGATGATAATCATATAGAAATTTGGACCGATTTGATTTGAGTTCTCGATATAATTCCGTAATCGAGAAGTCTTATCGAATAACAAGATGATCATATACGGATTAATCTCAATCCTGAGGTGATCACAAGCAACTGCTTAGACTAGGGTAGAGTTGGATGTGTTAGTAAGGATCACTTCGTAGTATGTGGTCCAACACTTCTCGTTGGCTCTATTCTGGAATGAGTGAGTGGTCTGTGCTATCACAGATATGGAATCCATTCCTTCCCTCGGGAAGTAGACAGACAGTTCCCTTATTTGTTAGCCCTAAGAAAATGATCGATCCCGGGAGTTTATGTTAGACTAATTAGCTACTAGTCCGGTATGTGAACTAATTGATCACTATGGGGTTAATGGTAAATAAGGATAATATGTTTCGAGAAGGGTTTACGGAAATATCCCGACTCGAAATGAACAGTCTATGGAGTATTTATCCGTATGTAATGATTATATCAGTGGACGCTTATCAACTAATGGTTGAGTGTAAGTTATCTATATTCGGCAGAGTTCGGGCGGGTTTATGGTGGTGTAATCCGGAATTAATAGATTGAATATTATTGTTCGGTCTGACGGATAATATTATTTAATTTATTGTAGCTACTGAATATGGTTCCATGGTCCCCGACGTGGCTCCTAATATAGCATATAGGTTTTCTCGTCGTTTCACCTCAATTATAATTAAATAGTTGGATTGGACTATTTAATTGATATGTGGATTAATTGTTTAGTTGGACTAGATAATTAAATACATGGAAAATATATTTTTTTGTGGACTCGGCCCAAATGGTGAAAAATGCGTGTGGACCTTTTTGACCTAGGAAAGGGGCGCATTTTTGGTTTTACTATTTGTTGGGAAATTAGTTTTCTTAATAAATAATAAGACATGTGATTAAATTATTTATGTGTTAAATAATTAGGTTAAAGGTCGTAAAGGACAGGTTTTAATCTAAAATGGTTAAGAAGGACAAACATGTTGTAACACATGTAGTAACACGAGTATAAAAATGTAGTAACACATGTAGTGACTGTCCTTCTCAACCATTTAAGTTTAAAATCTGTCCTTATGGACTCTGACCCCTAAATAATTTAAGGAAAAGAAAATCTTTTGTATATCCTTATTAATTTGGGAATATTCTAGATTTATCTTTTTAAGGAAAATGATTAATATGATTGATTTTGTATTAATTAATTAATCTTTGGAGGACAAGGATTACTCTCCTATATAAAGAGAGTTCTCCCAAAACTTTTATCACATCACAAAAAGTCGAAATATTGGGAGTATTGGAGCTTTGAATTTTCGGCTCCTATACTTGGGTTCGAGTTTTAGAAAAACTTCGGGTTTTTCTAAGGAGCATATCGAGGAGGTCCGGCGGCTTGAAACACCATCCACCTGGTGGTGCTTGGAGATACACGTTGGAAGACTTTGGCTTCTCAACTAGGATCTCAACTAGCTCGGATTGGATTGAAGATTGTTCTAGACGTTTATTCACAATAAATCGGTAAGCGATCTAAACCCCTCGTAGGATTAGATCTATTTATTTATGTATTTTGGTTGTTAGATCTAGATCTTGTACTTTCCGCTGCGTAATCGGGTGGAACTTAGATCCATCCGGTGATATTACATCCTACAAGTGGTAGCAGAGCCTTTGATCTAGCAATCAAAGTATTTAATTTTAGATCTAAGGAGTGGAATAGCATGTGTAGATTGCTTTATTTTCTTTTTTATGTATCGAAAATATCATGTTGTATGCCTTGTGATTGTCGTGGTTGAAGAGATGGATTGAGTTGGTATTGTTACCTGTAGATCTATTTTGTAGCTCTCTTGTTTAGTAACAATTGAGCATAGGATTTGTATTTGAAATTTAATGCAATCGAAAAAAATATAGCATCTTTGTTGTAATTTTTTTTATTCCGGGCTCGAAATATGAAGATCTAGCTGAAAAGATGAAGATCAAGGCGAAACCCAAGGTATGAACGAGGAGAAACGGCTAAAAACCTGTTTTTTAATTAAAATTCTGCGCTACAGGACTTTCTGCGACGCTGAAAAGCGTCGCTATAAGTCTGGTTTTAATAAAACTTGCATGCGGCTAGGTTTTTTTTGTAGGCGGCTGTTTGTATTTTTTTTAACCTGATTTCTTTTTATAAAATTCTGCCATTTGGCAGAAAAATAAAAAATAAAAAAAAGAATTTTATTTTTTGGAAATAATTTAAAAACAGCCGACAATATCAAAAAAAAATTTAATTAAAAATGTTTTAGTTATAATAAATTAGATTTATTTAATTTAAAAGGTCTTTCTCCTCTCGGGTGTTCGTAGTTCGTGATCCGGCGGTTTGAGCTCAAGATTCGAAGTTCAAGACTCGAAGATTAGATTAGTTTTACTTTTCCTTAGAAAATAGATTAGTCGGGGGTACCAACGATCCATCTCGGTGTTTATTTTTCCGTTATTTTTTCGTGTATGATCGAAAATTATATGATATAACCGGAAATTGTCATGACATGCATCATATCATGATTCCACTCCAATGCATACATGTAGCTAGTTTATTTCGAATAAATTATGCATGTATAACTCATATAATTAGTTTAAATGCTTATTTAATTAATATGTGGTAGTTAATAAATAAGTAACTAATTATAAAAACCGAGGAACCGGGTTTTGTCAATCGTTACGATTTTAGTGATGGATTCTCGGTGAATCCCACTTAGATAAATCGTTGAGTTTTCGGTGAATCCACCTTAAATGAAGCGAGATTGCGCTTTGGTTGTGATTTAGAAATTGGAAAATCATAGTACATGGGTTCGGAAATGGTCTAACCATGGTTGGGCGAGTTCAACCGAGCTTCGGCTCAATCGACTCCCCTCCACGTGTGATGTACGATACAGTAATTCGACAAGACTTAGCATAGCCGATAAGCCATCGGGCTAAACGGGGTTTCTCTTGCCGGATTAGCCTGAACTGTCACATATGTTCCAACGAATACGACGGCGTAGGATTGCCTACGTAACCGACCATGTTCGGAGTACTTTGATTTATTGTTTCTTATTGTCAAGACCGAAACCGTAATTAGTAAACCCACCACTTTTTCAAAATATTGAGTGGGAGCGGGGAAGGCGAAAGCCAACCCCACGGCCTACTTATAGATGCAAGCACGTGAGAGAAGGGTGGCGCCTCGTGCGGCTTTGATTCCAGCCCCTGGCGATGGTGTTCACCCCTATCAAAATTCAAGGCTTGGTCTCCGAAAGGATAGGATTTCGGGAACTTGTTGGGTCACTGTCCGACCCTAAAGGCGGCATACCCGGGGCATACTTTGAGATCTGATATAGTAGGTCATACTCTTTATGGATATTTTCGAAATATCTAGGCTAGAATAAGGAAGGTAATCAATAATTAAGGCCCGGGATGTCTGATTCCCGTGAGATGTTCGATTCTCGAAGCTTAATCATTGAGAGAGATTGTCTCAATTTAACCATCATCGTACTGATACCGACCCTAAAGGCGGCGGTACGGTGTGAGGTTAAATCCTTGGAATGGTAGGATAGACTTTATATAAGTTTATTATTCCTAAAATAAAAATCTAGTAGTGAAAATTTACTTTTTGAATTTAATTTTCTGTCATTTTATTTACGACTAAACCTCTAGGCTACTAAACTGTTAGTAAAAGGACTTCATTAAAAATGTGGAGAGTAACAAGTACGTTGCAATTATCAATAAATGCAGTTAATTTTTCGGAAGAGATTTTTCCCTTGATCCCTTAAAAACTTAAGTGACATAGTATAGGTATGTCACGGATGTCACTCGTGTTGAACGAGAGACGACAATACTTAGTTTACAAAAGATGATATAGGACTATCAGACAAATTCATTTAGTGAATTTTAAAAGTGTAATTACATAACACATTTCTAAATTGAAAAATTGGAAAATTATATACATAAGGCGTTGCTAGTTAGACGGTATTTGGAACCGATAAACTAGTGGGAGCCTTAATCTTATGATTTGTTGTTTTTCTGAGTCATTAGAAATGTGTAATAGACTGCACATGAGTTTCTCCATCTATCGGAAAAAGAAGATTAAAGCGTTGCTAGTTAGGCGATGTTGGGCCGATAAACTAGTGGGAGCTTAGTTACGAGTGATTTTCTAATCTTTGAAAAATCATAAATACAAAGTGTTGCTAGTTAGACGGTATTTGGAACCGATAAACTAGTGGGAGCTTTATTATGATCTCTCAAACCATTCGAACAAAGTGTTCCTAGTTAGACGGTATTTGGAACTGATAAACTAGTGGGAGCTTTGGTTTTATGATTTGACGATTAGAAAAATCGATAGTCCTAGCAAGTAACACTGAACATCCCACAGTTCAAGAGTAGTGTCTACTCAAACGAACTGCTAGTTCAAGACTGTTTCCATCTAAGGAAAGTCGAGAATGGGAAAGAGTGTTTATACGTGTTAGTCATCTAAACTAAGTAGTTTTAAGGCTAAACCAAAAAATTAATAAATTGGGAATTAGAGGATAAGGAAAGTGATTTCGGATCACTGACCAATGCATCCTTAGCAATTTTCTCGAGAGCTAAAAGTTATTTGGAAGAACTAGATAGCTTTGCATTAAACGATAAATAAAATAGACAACATGCAGTTATTTCAGATAGACTAGTGGGAGTGATATAAGGAAATGAATCTCGGATTCAATTCTTGAGTATCATAGAAAATTCATTTTCTGTTTTCGGATTCGTTGGAACGAACGTATTCATTGTCAATAGGATAATTTGTTTGTCTTATTGACGATGAATATAACATTCATAGCACGAACACAAGACTCGGACTTTTGTTTAATAAAGTCAGAACCACTAAGAAATGCTGAATAGGTATATGTAACACATCTTAAACAATATAAACGCAAATGGTTTCCGTATTTAGATAAACGCTTCCATTAATTAGTGTATGTCCCATAAAGACAAGATCTGAAGACTGGCTTAGGGTGATTCCTACTTCCCAGTCAAAGGAACCCTCTCTCAAAGGAACAATGCCTAAGTTTCCTTTCAATCGGGAAAGGGTAATAGATTTAAAGAAGTTACATAGCTTGTTTATATCGACCTTTGGGGTCATATGAAAGATACAAGCTAGTGGGAGCTTCTGAGTGGTGACATATTGTTTGATAACTACTCGAAACTCCGGTAAGTTTATCAAAAATATTTGGAGGAATCTTTGATTTCACCAGAGATAGAGTATTTCATACTCAGAAATAGGTTATTGCGTAGTCTTCAGGACTGATGCTCGGCCTGCCTCCCAGTGGAATGTTTTCACTAAGGGATACACCATAAATTTGCCTTACATAGTTATTGATGTGCTATGATACGCTGCTGAACTCATTTAAGATATTGGTTGCAAAATAACGGTTTACGTTGTAATGAAAAACCGAGAAGTCTACCTAAAAGATGCCTACGTATTTGTGGATAAGGAGTGAATTCGGTTCACCCCACCTCCATAAATAGAGGCATTTAGCACCGAGTGCTTGAAGGTAGGACTGGAAATTTTGCATACACGTTCAGGTCGTGAAATATCTTAATGCATTGAGTAAAGGATGGTTTTAAAACTCGTAAAATCAGAGAATGACGGTTATACTGTCAAACTTGGTCTGATAGAGTCTATAAATAACAACCTTAGATCTTGAAGTATTTGTACTCGAGATGTTACTAACTTATTTGTTCAGTCCACATCCAACACTGGCAGTTGGTGATAACACTAATAATAACTACTAAACTAGATCAGTATATCAATTCACCCCGAATGCAGTGGGAGTATGGTTTGTCCATTACCCATTGCAGGACCTTACGGTCTATAGTGTAGATTGATGACCTATTCATGGGCTGTGTAGGATCCTGATCATTGAGGTTGGTTTAAAAACCATAATCCTGTGAATGGAGTTTGATACTCCAGTTATTTTGGAACTCTTATATAACCACCTGAGTATCTCAGGTTGAGTAATTTAGGGGTGATTCCCTAAAAGTTAGAGAGTTAACCAGACCGTGATTTCTCTTACCACTAAGTCTTGCTTGATTTCGTCAAAAAGCGGGAAATAGGGGTGATTCCCTAAGACTTCCTTGCCAAACAACGGAATCTGAATTCATTCAGAACAGAAGGGTTTTAGCTAAGAACAAATAACGGATTCGTTACAAAGCAGAAAATAGGGGTGATTCCCTAAGACCTTTTTGCGAGACTAACGGTATCTTAATTTATTCAGAAAGAACCTTTGGCAGGATGCCTGCCATAGCTTATATCCTTTGGGTAAAGCAAACCTCTAGGTCATTTCAAAGTCATATATTTTAATATGTGGACTTGACCAGAATGTTGATAAGTCTTTCGTAGACTGGGCATCAATATTAGTAAAGTAGTATGTACATTAGTGTTTGTGAATGGTAACACTGAAACAGTTGGAAACAACATGGGTGTGTTATCTGAAGTCAGAGTCTGACATGCCATCGGGATTCATTCCTAAGGATTTGATTCACTCAAATTCTCGAGAATCGATCATTGGCAATCCCATCTATTCACCTGGTTAAGTATTCTTGCATTTATGCAACATTCAACGATGTAGTCTACCCTACCTCTCAGGAATGATTATCTAAACCTACGGATGAATACTAAATGGGATGTTTAGTGAATCCTCAAGTCTCTTCGGGAGAATGAGGAATAATATGCTAGTATATTCAGGTGCAAACTAGAATATAAGTGATGACACTGATTCTGACTTTAGGTCAGATTAAGGATGATCGTTAAGTCGATTTCGTCCTCAGTGTTGAATCAAAGGCATATTGAAATCGTACCACATGATTAGATGGAAAGCGTTTTCGATCCCAAAGATTGACTCAAGACGCCAACCTACGATCGATGTACCAAGTCACATGGTATTCGGATTCTAAATGCACGCACCGGTCATTTGACCTACCTACGGCAGCACACTCCGGTCGTGCTTGGAAGGATGAATTAATAAGATGCGCTTGGAGGGTATGAATCTTGGGGGTATGTCTCACATGTTTTGAGCAAGTGGGAGAATGTTGTAGATATAGATATAAAGGGTGTGCTCTAAAACAATTAATCCACTTGCCTTTCGTGCAAGTGGGAGAATGTTAGGTATAGTGCCCGAAAGACAATTATCTAATTGTTTTAGGATAGAATTAATAATTCATCTTATTATATGCATGTATGCTTATAATTAAGACACTACTCGAAAACCTAAGTACCTCGTTTATGTAATCACATAACTCGGTGTATGGCTATACACAAGAGGATTGAGTTAGTGAGATGTACTTAAAAATAACTTAGTCCGTAGTGTTGATTAATCGAGTATGGGTCTCATGATTAATATGCTAATAATGCGCCTAACACTTTACAATGTGTGACAGTCTTATCGGTTTGTCGGTAATAGGAGTACTGGTGGGCGTTTATATATGATGATAATCATATAGAATTTGGACCGATTTGATTTGAGTTCTCGATATAATTCCGTAATCGAAAGTCTTATCGAATCACAAGACGATCATATACGTATTAATCTCAATCTGAGGTGATCACAGAGGCAATCGCTTAGACTAGGGTAGAGTTTGATGTGTTAGTAAGGATCACTTCGTAGTATGTGGTCCAACACTTCTCGTTGGCTCTATTACTCGGAATGAGTGAGTGGTGCCGTGCTATCACAGAATATGGAATCCATTCATTCCTCGAGGAAGTAGACGAGGCAGATTCCACTTATTTGATAGCCCTAAGAAAATGATCGATCCCGGAGTTCATGTTAGACTAATTAGCTACTAGTCCGGTATGTGAGCTAATTGATCACTAGGGGTTAATAGTAAATAAGGATAATATGTTTCGAGAAGGGTTTACGGAAATATCCCGACTAAAAATGAGCGATCTATGGAGGATTTATCCATATGTAATGATTATATCGGTGGACGCTTATCAACTCATGGTTGAGTGTAAGTTATCTATATTCGATGAGTTCGATTTAGGGTTAATGGTGGTGTAATCCCGGAATTAATAGATTGAATATTATTGTTGATCTGACGGATAATATTATTTAATTTATTGTAGCTCTCTTGAATATGGGTCCATGGACCCCGCGTAGCTCTAATATATCATATAGGTTTTCTCGTCGTTTCACCTCAATTATAATTAAATAGTTGGATTGGACTATTTAATTGATATGTGGATTAATTGTTTAGTTGGACTAGATAATTAAATACATGGAAAAGATATTTTTTCGTGGACTCGGCCCAAATGGTGAAAAATGCGTGTGGACCTTTTTGACCTAGGAAAGGGGCGCATTTTTGGTTTTACTATTTGTTGGGAAATTGGTTTTCTTAATAAATAATAAGACATGTGATTAAATTATTTATGTGTTAAATAATTAGGTTAAAGGTCGTAAAGGAAAGGTTTTAATCTAAAATGGTTAAGAAGGACAAACATGTTGTAACACATGTAGTAACACGTGTATAAAAATGTAGTAACACATGTAGTGACTGTCCTTCTCAACCATTTAAGTTTAAAATCTATCCTTATGGACTCTGACCCGTAAATAATTTAAGGAAAAGAACATCTTTTGTATATCCTTATTAATTTGGGAATATTCTAGATTTATCTTTTTAAGGAAAATGATTAATATGATTGATTTTGTTTTAATTAATTAATCCTTGGAGGACAATGATTACTCTCCTATATAAAGAGAGTTCTCACAAGCCTTTTATCACATCACAAAAAGTCGAAATATTGGGAGTATTGGAGCTTAGAATTTTCGGCTCCTATACTTGGGTTCGAGTTTTAGAAAAACTTCAGGTTTTTCTAAGGAAGCATATCGAGGAGGTCCGGCGGCTTGAAACACCATCCACCTGGTGGTGCTTGGAGATACACGTTGGAAGACTTTGGCTTCTGAACTAGGATTCAACTAGATCGGATTGGATTGAAGATTGTTCTAGACGTTTATTCACAATAAACCGGTAAGCGATCTAAACCCCTCGTAGGATTAGATCTATTTATTTATGTATTTTGGTTGTTAGATCTAGATCTTGTACTTTCCACTGCGTAATCGGGTGGATCTTAGATCCATCCGGTGATATTACATCCTACAAGTGGTAGCAGAGCCTTTGATCTAGCAATCAAAGTATTTAAATTTTAGATCTAAGGAGTGGAATAGCATGTGTAGATTGCTTTATTTTCTTTTTTATGTATCGAAAATATCATGTTGTATGCCTTGTGATTGTTGTGGTTGAAGAGATGGATTGGGTTGGTATTGTTACCCGCAGATCTATTTTGTAGCTCTCTTGTTTAGTAACAATTGAGCATAAGATTTGTATTTTAAATTTAATGCAATCGAAAAAAAATATAGCATCTTTGTTGTAATTTTTTTTATTCCGGGCTCGAAATATGATGATCTTGCTGAAAAGATGAAGATCAAGGCGAAACCCAAGGTATGAACGAGGAGAAACGGCTAAAAACCTGTTTTTTAATTAAAATTATGCGCCACAGGACTTTCTGCGACTTGAAAAGCATCGCTATAAGTCTGGTTTTAATAAAACTTGCATGCGGCTAGGGTTTTTTGTTGGCGGCTGTTTGTATTTTAACCTGATTTCTTTTTATAAAATTCTGCCATTTTGCAGGAAAAAAATAAAAAAAAAATAAAAAAAATTTAATTTTTGGAAATAATTTAAAAACAGCCGACAATATCAAAAAAAATTTAATTAAAAATGTTTTAGTTATAATAAATTAGATTTATTTAATTTAAAAGGCCTTTCTCCTCTCGGATGTTCGTGATTCGTGATCCGGCGGTTTGAGATCAGGATTCGAAGTTCAAGACTCGAAGATTAGATTAGTTTTACTTTTCCTTAGAAAATAGATTAGTCGGGGGTACCAACGATCCATCTCTGTGTTTATTTTTCCGTTATTTTTTCGTGTATGATCGAAAATTGTATGATATAAGCCATGACATGCATCATATCATGATTCCACTCCAATGCATACATGTAGCTAGTTTATTTCGAATAAATTAGGCATGTATAACTCATATAATTTGTTTAAAGGCTTACTTAATTAATATGTTGTAGTTAATATATAAGTAACTAATTATAAAAACCGAGGAACCGGGTTTTGTCAATCGTTACGATTTTAGTGATGGATTCTCGGTGAATCTCACTTAGATAAATCGTTGAGTTTTCGGTGAATCCACCTTAAACAAAAACGAGATTGCGCTTTGGTTGACAATTTAGAAATTGGAAAATCATAGTACATGGGTTCGGAAATGGTCTAACCATGGTTGGGCGAGTTCAACCGAGCTTCGGCTCAATCGACTCCCCTCCACGTGTGATGTACGATACAGTAATTCGACAAGACTTAGCATAGCCGATAAGCCATCGGGCTAAACGGGGCTTCTCTTGCCGGATTAGCCTAAACTGTCACATATGTTCCAACGAATAAGACGGCGTAGGCTTGCCTACATAACCGACCCTGTTCGGAGTACTTTGATTTATTGTTTCTTATTGTCAAGACCGAAACCGTAATTAGTAAACCCACCACTTTTTCAAAATATTGAGTGGGAGCGGGGCGACAACCAACCCCACGGCCTCTCTACTACGGATGCAAGCACGTGAGAGAAGGGTGGCGCCTCGTGCGCTTTGATTCCAGCCCTAAGGATGGTGTTCACCCCTATCAAAATTCAAGGCTTGGTCTCCAAAAGGATAGGATTTTGGGTACTCGTTGGTCACCATCCGACCACTAAAGCGGCATACCGGGGCGTACTTTGAGATCTCGATATAGTAGGTCACACTCTTAACTTTTGTTCCTGTCCCTTAACTTGTGTGGAGTTCAGTTAGCTCAACTGAATATAAGTTAATACTGACTTATATTTAGTCTTGTTAACTGGCAGCGGATAAAGCTAGCCTTTAGTGCAATAGATGTGTAAATAGAAGTCTAGACCTTCATGTATCGATTCTGTCTTTGACTCGATTAATACGGCGTTTTTGAGTGATAATGCAATAAATAAAACAAACACAAATGCATAAAGTAAATCAACACATGATTTGTTTATGGAAGTTCGGGTGGTGTAATCCCGTCGTCTCCCTCTTCTCTGTGGCGTAGGAGGTATCACTAGAATGATGAGATAACCGTTACAAGATCCCGATCTTATGGACAAATCCTTCACGACACCCTAGTTTCACTTTGCCTACACAAAATGAAGAAAGGTGAGATTGCTCCTTCATCCACGCACACCTGATCTCTCGAGGTGGAATTGCTCCTTCACCAACTCACCATCGATACCAACACACAGTCCTCAGTCGCACTGCTACCTGTGGCAACAAGTTGCAACAGTATGAAGAAAGGTGGAATTGCTCCTTCAAACTATGCACACCAACCACTTTTCACAAAGAGTTAGGTTTAGAATTAATCAAGGATTAATTCGGTGAAGTATCTGATTCTTCTAGATCGACTTTGTAGCTCCAAGATGCCTTCTTTCCCCCTTAATGGGTTACTGGATCTTTATTTGAAGTCTTCAAGGCAATTTCGTTGGCTCCCCTTTTCTGGATATATATGATATGATTTTCTGAATCTGGATCTGGATCTTTGAATATATGCTTGTAAAGCTCTTTTTCTGATCCTCCTCTTTTTCTCTCGAGTGATTCTCTTGTGTGTATATAGGGGTGATGTAGCGGTCACTAGCTCTTGTAGCCGTTACACTTGTCATTTAGCCAACGTTCACATGTACGATCTTTGGTCGTATAGTCAGTTTGAATTTAACAAGGCCTTAACTCAGTTTTATACTCTTCTTCAAAACTGAGTACCTTGTATACTTAATATCTGACTTCAATTGACTAAGTCAGAGTACACCAATCAGTTCCTCCTTATCCAGGTAACTAATAATCTTTGTCCTTAAGATTGTTCAGTTTTACATGATCTATAACTCAGTTTCAGGTCACCACAGACTTGCCTGAATCCTGATTTATAGTCACGACTTAATCAGCTTCTAACTGAGTTTGCCACCTCTGTTCTTCAATTTCCTGTAACTGAGTCTGTGTCCCTCAGTTCTTCAGTCTTCTAGATAAGCCAACTGAGTCTGTGTCCCTCAGTGAACTTATCTTCTTCAGTTTTAGCATAACTGAGTTTGAACCCTCAGTTCTTCAAGTGCATATTCAGTTTTCTTGTTATAACTCAGTTTTCTTGTTGTTACTCAATTTGTTAGCCTAGTTCCTATTCTATTACAATGCTTGTGCTGAAACAACCTATACAAAGTTCGGACTCAGATAGAATTTATACATTTATCTCTGACCATTTCTTGCTTCTTCTTTCATCATGCATTATAACAGATTAATTACGACTTCATCATCATGGGTTGTAAGTGATTTGTCTAATTTAAATGACGAATCATCATCAAAACATAAATAATATTTCCAACAATTTCCCTTTTTTGATGATGTATCATAACCCTCCCTAAAAGCAATAATAAAGGAATAGTGCAAGAAATCATAACAAGACAAATTAAGATAGAAAACTAGAACAGCCAAGTTTATCACAAGATTCAAAATAGAACAGACTGAGTTAAAAACTGAATTACATCTTTTCTTTTTCCAAAGCCAACATTTTTTCACCAACAAAGATACTCCTTTTTGTCTCTAGAGATCTTCTTGCTTTTCCTTCTTCTTCAGTTTCACCATCTCTAGGCTTGATCTCTAAATATTCATTTAGCAAATGATTTGCTTCTTCATTGTTGCCAGCTTTAGACTTTGCCAAGATCTCTTTGATTTCTTCACTCATTACCTTCTCTTCTTCTTCCGAGATAAGACTAGATTTCTTTTGACTTTTCTTTCTGGTTCCTTTTCATCTTCCCTTTACGGTTCAACTTCCCCTTAGTTCTTGTCCAAATATCTTTTGCTGCTCTTAGATTTTCCTTCAATCTGATACAGATTGCAAGTTTCTTTCTGATACTCAGCACAACTTTGAATGCGGTTTCTTCATCTTCCTCAGACCTTGTTTCTTTGAAGATCTCTTCTTTGACCAATTCTTTGATCAGAATGTCAATCATTCCTTCATTCTTTTGAATAGACAGAAGATCAATGGTCTGTAGATCAGTGTCTATTTGTTCATCATGTTCTTTGATCAACCGTTTGGCATAGATTTCTTCAGCTGTTTCAGCTTCCTTAACTTCATCACCAACTTTATCATTATCTTCCCCCTTGTTTGAAGATAAGCGATAGCAATCTTCAAATAATCTACGAAGGGTGATGAGGTTAGAGTATTCAAATAGACACGAGAAATGTGATCTTCCAATGAAATCATGTAGGTCAAAAGCCTCACTGTAGGGTGTGCATTACGCCTCAATGATTTCTTCCACATTTTTCCTTCTTTCGACTTGATTTCTTGATCTTTGAGATTCTTCATTGCCAATTTTCTTGTAGATGCCTTAGGGACTGAGATGAGGTCTTGGCCTCGGGGATAATAAAAATGAAAATCGGGAACTGTTAGTTCCTTTTCATACTCGGCTGGCGAGTCAAAGTATTTTCCACGGCTTCTCTTTTCTCTTGATGTATTCCCCCATACATGGTAGTGGGAAATTCACTTCCTTCCGATTCTTCATCGCCTTGATTTCTTGATTTTTCAATCTCTCTTTCAGTTTCTTCTTCCATTTCTACATCATCTTCAGTTTCATCTGCCTTGCTTCCTTCGTTTTCTTCACTTCCTTCAGTTTCAACATCACTTTAATCATCAATATTAATTGCCACTTCAGGTTCGGTTTTCTTCGTCTGAAGTTTGTTCCACAACCTTTTCTGTCTTCTTACAGTTCTATCATCCAGTTTTATGATCTCGCTTGAACTGGAGTCAGAAATTTCACTTTCTTCCTCAATGATTTTCCTTTTCCCAGCTTTGGTGGACCAGATTCTTGTTTGACTACGGTTGGAGTTGATTTGGAGATAGAGTAGTGATCTAGTATTCTTTGGACTAGATAGGTGTAGCCACTTTTCAGTGAAACTTCTCTCCACTTGTCCTTTCTTTCTTTGATTCTTTCTTTCTCTTACAAATTTGCTTCATCAACTGATTGAGAATAAATTTGTTCCAATTCAATTTCTCTCCAAACCAAATAGCATAAATCATCTTCATTTTATCAGTTGAGAGAGTATAGAAATTTCGAACGTGACCGATGACGTTTCTGGTAAGAAGTATTGTCAAGGTGCGAATTCTTTCTTTTGTTGATAGATGGAGCCAATGAAGTTCTTCTCCTTCTTGTTGATTGCGGTGACATTCCAAAGTTTGCTCTTTTCTTCATTTCCGAATGTGAAAGATGAAGATCCTCCCATTATGTCTAGGCGAAGACAAGTGATAGCGGATGTTCATCAACGGTAAAACTTTTCTCTTGAGCGATCGTTTTGAAGCTTTTTCCATTGTTGATGATTTCGGCATTCTGTAGAAAATCTCGATGCCATCCGGACACAAAGTAGTGACCTTTGTATCAATCAAATTCTCCAATCCTCGAATCTTTTGATCTTCTTTGTAATTTGGATTGAAAGAGTGGAGTTTGAGAATCTTTGTGAAGTTATCCAGGCTGGTGGTGATTCCATCGTCAATGTTGTATTGCTCCATTGATTTTTGAGTTAGGAATCCTTGAATGCTTGATTTTGGGTGAGCAGGATTTCGTCAAGATTTTGCAGTCGTTTTCAAATGAGAGTCGTGTCACAATCAATGAGATTATGTAGGGATGTACATCTACTTTTTCTCCCAGATTGACACGTGGCTTCGAGTGATTTGCCATGTCAGTCCAAACGTCAGATGGTAGCTGGAAAGTTTTTACTTCTTTTGACCAATTTGTCCTTCATCAGCCTTTGCCTTCTCAGTTTTGTATATAAGTCAGTTTTCTGAGGATTTTGCAATGTGAACTGACTTTTCCTGCAAAACAGTTTAAGTTTTCTTCGGTACCCATATCTTTTTGGGTCCGGTTGAGTTAGTTACTGAAATATTACTTTCAGTTTCTTTGTTGAGAGAATTAAACCTTCTCAACTCTTTTCTAGATAAACCATTACGCTCAATCTTAGTTGATTTCACAAGGATCTTTTTAGATTTAACATTTTCAGTTTCCTTGTGTAATCCACTAGATCTTCCAGTATCTTGATTTCTAAAGTTTATACTTTTTGAAGTCTCAAGACTGGGTAGGGGTGGGGGATTATCATTGCTTTTGTCAAATTTACTAGACATTAATCTATCAGCTAGATTTGACACCTCAGTTTCAAGAAACTCATTCCAATCTTTTGCTTTGTCAAGTTCTCTGTCTTTTAATTTTAGTTCCAATGTAAGTTTTTCAGTTAACTTGACAAGATCAAAGTTTCTCAGACTGAGTTCAGCAAATGATAACTGATTTGAAGAATGTACCTTTTCTTGATGATTTGATGCAGTTTTAGGATTCGAATGTACACTATTTTGTTGCTGTGATGAATCTTCTATATCAACAACCACTTGCAACAATTCTTTTCCTCCTTCTTTTGAGAGGTCTCTTAGTGATGGAACTCCTCTGGATTCGTTAATATGAACATTGAAGTTTGTATCCACATCATCACTGAGTTGAGGTTCTGGATTTGTATATAAATTTGTCGCACTGAACCTTTCGATCATTTGATCCTGAAAATCTGATATATTTTGCAAGCAATTAGTCAGGGGGTGAATAAGCCAACTTCTAGTTCTAGATGTAGACATTGAAACTAAGTGAACTGATACAGTGAGGGGTCTTCAACAATTGGTTTAAAAAGGTATTCTTGGATCTCTTCCAAATGAAAGAACTGCTCCAATACCAATTGTTGGTCCTTGGAAAGCTAACACAAGTTTAAAGGGGGGGTGAATAAACTTGTCACCAAAAACTAATCTGGTGGAAAAGCCCGAGGCGAGTTTCTCTCAAACTCAAACCGATCTTCGATTCGATTTTGTTCTGTCCCTTAACTTGTGTGGAGTTCGATTAGCTCAACTGAATATAAGTTAATTCTGACTTATATTTAGTCTTGTTAACTGGCAGCGGATAAAGCTAGCCTTTAGTGCAATAGATGTGTAAATAGAAGTCTAGACCTTCTATGTATCAGTTCTGTGCTGACTCAGTGTCTGGCGTTTGCTGAGTGATAATGCAATAAATAAAACAAACACAAATGCATAAAGTAAATCAACACATGATTTGTTTATGGAAGTTCCGGGTGGTGTAATCCCCTACGTCTCCCCTTCTCCTGTGGCGTAGGAGGTATCACTAGAATGATGAGATAACCGTTACAAGATCCTAGTACTATGACAGTCCTTCACGACACCCTAGTTTCACTTGCTCTACACAAAATGAAGAAAGGTGAGATTGCTCCTTCATCCTCGCACACAATCGATCTCTCGGAGGTGGAATTGCTCCTTCACCACTCTCCATCGATACCAACACACGATCCTCGGGACTGCACTGTAATTTGTGGCAAACAAGTTGCAACCGTATGAAGAAAGGTGGAATTGCTCCTTCAAACTATGCACACCAACCCTTTTTCACAAAGGTTAGGTTTAGAATTAATCAAGGATTAATTCAAAGAGTCTGTCTGATTCTTCTGGATCTGACTTTTTAGCTCCAAGATGCCTTCTTTCCCCCTTAATGGGTTACTGGATCTTTCTTTGATGTCTTCAAGGCAATTTCGTTGGCTCCCATTTTCTGGATATATATGATATGATTTTCTGAATCTGGATCTGGATCTTTGAATATATGCTTGTAAAGCTCTTTTTCTGATCCTCCTCTTTTTCTCTCGAGTGATTCTCTTGTGTGTATATAGGGGTGATGTAGCGGTCACTAGCTCTTGTAGCCGTTACACTTGTCATTTAGCCAACGTTCACATGTACGATCTTTTGTCGTATAGTCAGCTTGAATTTAACAAGGCCTTAACTCAGTTTTATACTCTTCTTAAAAACTGAGTACCTTGTATACTTAATATCTGACTTCAATTGACTAAGTCAGAGTACACCAATCAGTTTCTCCTTATCCAGGTAACTAATAATCTTTGTCCTTAAGATTGTTCGATTTTACATGATCTATAACTTCGATTTGTCACCACAGACTTGCACGAATCCCCGATTTATAGTCACGACTTAATCGACTTCTAACCGAGTTTGCCACCTCTGTTCTTCAATTTCAGAATCGAGTCATGTCCTCGGTTCTTGATCATCTAGATAAGCCAACTGAGTCTGTGTCCCTCAGTGAACTTATCTTCTTCAGTTTTAGCATAATTGAGTTTGAACCCTCAGTTCTTCAAGTGCATATTCAGTTTTCTTGTTATAACTCAGTTTTTCTTGTTGTGACTCAGCTGTTCGCCTAGTTCCTATTCTATTACAATGCTTGTCTGAAACAACCTATACAAAGTTCAGACTCTAGATAGAACTTATACATTTATCTCTAGACCATTTCTTGCTTCTTCTTTCATCATGCACTATAACAGTTAGTTACGTCTTCATCATCATGGGTTGTAAGTGATTTGTCTAATTTCATGACGAATAATCATCAAAACATAAATAATATTTCCAACACATAAATACAAAGTGTTGCTAGTTGGACGGTATTTGGAACCGATAAACTAGTGGGAGCTTTATTATGATCTCTCAAACCATTCAAACAAAGTGTTGCTAGTTAGACGGTATTTGGAACTGATAAACTAGTGGGAGCTTTGGTCTTATGATTTGACGATTAGAAAAATCGATAGTCCAAGCAAGTAACACTGAACATCCCACAGTTCAAGAGTAGTGTATACTCAAACGAATTGCTAGTTCAAGACTGTTTCCATCTAAGGAAAGTCGAGAATGGGAAAGAATGTTTATACGTTTTAGTCATCTAAACTAAGTAGTTTTAAGGCTAAACCGAAAAATTAATAAATTGGGAATTAGAGGATAAGGAAAGTGATTTCGGATCACTGACCAATGCATCCTTAGCAATTTTCTCGAGAGCTAAAAGTTCTTTGGAAGAACTAGATAACTTTGCATTAAACGATAAATAAAATAGACAACGGGCAGTTATTTCAGATAGACTAGTGGGAGTGATATAAGGAAATGAATCTCGGATTCAATTCTTGAGTATCACGAAAAAATTCATTTTCTGTTTTGGATTCGTTGGAGCGAACGTATTCATTTTCAATAGGATAATTTGTTTGTCTTATTGACGATGAATATAACATTCATAGCACGAACCCAAGACTCGGACTTTTGTTTAATAAAGTCAGAACCACTAAGAAATGCTGAATAGGTATATGTAACACATCTTAAACAATATAAACGCAAATGGTTTCCGTATTTAGATAAACGCTTCCATTAATTAGTGTATGTCCCATAAAGACAAGATCTGAAGACTGGCTTAGGGTGATTCCTACTTCCCAGTCAAAGGAACCCTGTCTCAAAGGAACAATGCCTAAGTTTCCTTTCAATCGGGAAAGGGTAATAGATTTAAAGAAGTTACATAGCTTGTTCATATCGACCTTCAGGGTCATATGAAAGATACAAGCTAGTGGGAGCTTCTGAGTGGTGACATATTGTCTGATAACTACTCGAAACTCCGGTAAGTTTATCAAAAATATTTGGAGGAATCTCTGATTTCACTGAGAGATAAGTATTTCATACTCGAAAATAGGTTATTGCGTAGTCTTCGGGACTGATGCTCGGCCTGCCTCCCAGTGGAATGTTTTCACTAAGGGGTACACCATAAATTTGCCTTACATAGTTATTGATGTGCTACGATACACTGCTGAACTCATTTAAGATATTGGTTGCAAAATAATGGTTTACGTTGTAATGAAAAACCGAGAAGTCTACCTAAAAGATGCCTACGTATTTGTGGATAAGGAGTGAATTCGGTTCACCCCACTTCCATAAATAGAGGCATTTAGCACCGAGTGCTTGAAGGTAGGACTGGAAATTTTGCATACACGTTCAGGTCGTGAAATATCTTAATGCATTGAGTAAAGGTTGGTTATAAAACTCGTAAAATCAGAGAATGACGGTTATGTTTATAAATATTAACCTTAGATCTTGAAGTATTTGTACTCGAGATGTTACTAACTGATTTGTTCAGTCCACATCCAACACTGGCAGTTGGTGATAACACTAATAAAAACTACTAAACTAGATCAGTATATCAATCCACCCCGAACGCAGTGGAAGTATGGTTTGTCCATTACCCATTACAAGACCTTACGGTCTATAGTTCTCCCAAGCCTTTTATCACATCACAAAAAGTCGAAATATTGGGAGTATTGGAGCTTAGAATTTTTGGCTCCTATACTTGGATTTGAGTTTTAGAAAAACTTCGGGTTTTTCTAAGCTAGCATATCGAGAAGGTCCGGCGGCTTGAAACACCATCCACCTAGTGGTGCTTGGAGATACACGTTGGAAGACTTTGGCTTCTCGACTAAGATCTCAACTAGCTCGGATTGGATTGAAGATTGTTCTAGACGTTTATTCACAATAAACCGGTAAGCGATCTAAACCCCTCGTACGATTAGATCTATTTATTTATGTATTTTGGTTGTTAGATGTAGATCTTGTACTTTCCGCTGCGTAATCGGGTGGATCTTAGATCCATCCGGCGATATTACATTCTACAATTGTATCCGAAAAAGATAAGACCGACCGTTAAGCCTGCGGAGAGGGCAACGTTACCTCAACTCCGATCGTCATGTTATCATCCAAGATCGTGTCTTATACTTAATCATACTTTATTATGTCTTATCGTCATTAGCATAATCTTGATTAGTCCGTAGCCTATAAATAAGAGCTGTATGTTACTCATAAAGATCTATCTAATAACAAAAGCAGGTCAAACTCTGCCAATTCGCCGTCTCCGTCGTCATATTCATATTATCACCGGAAACTGCATATATTTCTTATCAGCCGCCATAATCACCACTCATCCTACTGGAAAAACCACATCTAAATAGACAGATATATCCATACGGCTCAGCTGTTACTGCCACCCTGATTGTTCCTGCAACATCACATTGTATTCAATATCTAAAAAATCTTCTATAAAATAAAAAATGTATTAAAGGAAGTTGGAGCAACGCTTCAATATGCTCATTCTTCCACTTTACCTTTTTCATTTCTCCTTTCCTGTCAAAATTTTTTAAAAAAAACATCAACTTCCCTCATACACAACCTACCTTCAGGTCACCTCCATAACTACTCTCTCTATACTAGTCTAATAAGAACTCATGGATGCCTCATTGACTGAATTTGAAACACTCACCAAGAATATTATGGAAAAAGAGACTCATATCCAGCCCAATAACATTCAGTTTATAGGCCGAAACTTCAGCGATCTTAGCACCGACGACGGCTCCACGTCAGCTTTTAGCG
Source organism: Gentiana macrophylla (assembly GCA_026214975.1). Lineage (NCBI taxonomy): Eukaryota > Viridiplantae > Streptophyta > Magnoliopsida > Gentianales > Gentianaceae > Gentiana > Gentiana macrophylla. The sequence goes on from CM047805.1 coordinate 120,304,689, forward strand.
ACTGTAACAGCGACATCTCCGGTGAATCCCCACAGTCTTCCTCTCCGAGCCGACGCGCTTTAGAGAATTCAGATGAATTGATGTATCAGCTCGTTTCTGATCTCGAATCTTCATCAATTGATGAGCAAAAGCATGCGGCGTTCGAGATCAGACTTCTGGCGAAAAACAAGCCCGAAAACCGAACGAAAATCGCTAAAGCAGGTGCTATCAAGCCGTTGGTTTCAATCATTTCATCTACGGATGCACAGCTTCAAGAGTATTGTGTTACTGCGATTCTAAATCTTTCGCTTTGCGATGAGAATAAGGAAGAAATCGCGTCAGCCGGAGCAATTACGCAGCTTATTAAAGCTTTGAAAGTCGGGACTTCCACCACGAAAGAAAACGCTGCTTGTGCTTTATTGAGGCTTTCACAATTAGAAGCGTATAAAATAAATATCGGTAGAGCAGGTGCGATTCCGCCGTTAGTGAACCTTCTAGAAACCGGAAACATCCGGGGGAAGAAAGACGCTTCCACGGCGCTGTATTCGTTGTGTTCATTGAAGGAGAACAAAATTAGGGCGGTGCAAGCCGGGATAATGAAGCCGTTGGTTGAATTGATGGCGGATTTCGAGTCAAATATGGTGGATAAGTCAGCTGTTGTCATGAGTTTGCTTGTGTCGGTACCGGAGGCCAGGGCAGAGTTGGTGGAGGAAGGCGGAATCCCGGTGGTGGTGGAGATCGTGGAAGCAGGAAGCCAAAGGCAAAAGGAAATTGCGGCGGCGATACTTTTGGTACTATGTGAAGACAGCCTCATTTGCCGTACGATGGTGGCTCGTGAAGGCGCGATCCCTCCTTTGATTGCTTTGTCTCAATCCGGTACGCGCCGCGCTAAGCACAAGGTAAATTTTCTCTTTGTTTGTTTCTTTAGGTGTATACTCGCCACGTAAGTGTACCCGTGGACCTCATTGTTTGCATTTAAAACTAACAGCAATCTTCTTTGTCATCGTCAGTGTCTTCTGACGGTGTCTTTGCAATGTGATCTTGGCTGTTGATGCATCTGAGATCTAGATGATCATCTAGATCCTCTGTGATAAATGGTGAAGATCGCGGTTAATGTAAGTGCCGTTACAATACGTACGATGGCATGCTGATAGAAGACCACTCTAAAACTAAATTTAAATTGACATGTGTATCAGTGTATCACACTATCACACATTTGTCCGTTCATATAGGTTTAATATAATTTTTAATTCTCAAAAAAAAAAAAAACCATTGATTAATATGTACTAACTGATTTATATTAGTTCCATCGTGATCTATAATAATAAAATTGTGTAGTGAAAATAAAAATCTGCACATAGATTTTTCAATTTGTTTCTTTTCATCTTTTACTTGAGATTTATTCATTGAAATATTCAAAGACATGAGTTTAACTTGATTATAATTTGACAAATAATATGTCGTATTTAATTTATTTATTTATTTATTGTTGTTCTAAAAAAAAACTTATTTTTTTACCATGGATAAACATTATTTTTTAAAAATCTTAATATTTTATTTCAAAAAAAAAAAAAAAAAAAAAAAATCTTCATATTCTGAAGGTCAGAAACTTCAACACGTACAATTACAAAGAAGATAGAGGGGTTGGTAATAATATTTCAACTTGACATCGTTTTCATGTTTTGTCCACTGACAAGTTAATGTCTGAATCAGTCTCATACTCTCATTCAAAAATATCAAACAATTTAGTATTTGAAATGTATTTTTTATTGGGATATAAATACTTTATAGGTAAAGAAGAAAAAAAAAATTTATGTATTTGAAATATAAAATGACAGATAAATAAAAACAGAGTAAATTCTGAAATGTGACAGATAAAAGAAAACGGAGGGTGTACTGAATATGAAAAGAATGAGCCATCCAATAACTTATGCTCTGAAACAAAGATCAAATGTATGAACAATTGTCGGTATTATTTTTACATGGTACGTACTACCTCCGTCTCATATTATAAGTTATCCTAGACACAGATTAAGAAACTCAATAAATGATTCAATTTTGATAGTTTTAGACTAAAATACCCATATGCTAATTAGAATAATATAAAGATTTTGAATAATGAATAAAAGTAAAATAAAAAAAGATATTAATTATTGCATTGAAATGTGAAAATAATTTATATTGTCAGACACATAAAAATGTTAGGATGACTTAAAATATGGGACGGAGGTAGTAGTATATAGTGCGGTGGAGAATAGTCTACAATAATATACGTTGAAGCTGGTAAGTTGTAAGATTGATAAATGGGAAGATGCTATATACTTATTAATTAATTATTGAGCCAAAACACACGAACATGAATGATTGGTTAAGGACTGGGACAATGATACATAGTACATACACAATTATAAGGCATTATTTATCATTTATCACCGTTGAATAAATTGTGAGTTGAAGTGATCAATAAGATGGATGATATTTGTGGGTAGAGTTTTTTCAGACTTGTATGTTATTGTTGGTAAATTGTATTGTGTGTGGAGCGAATTACGGAAAAGTTCTGTAATTGTCGGAAGTAATTACGAAATAATAATAACATAAAATAAATAACACGAAAAGAAATTCGTTTTATTAAATAGATCTAAAAAAATAACTGTTACCGTACAGATCTGACTCGAAACGATGAATATTAAAAGTTCAATGGATAAATAAAGGATTAGAGATCAACCTGAGGCGAGTAAATTATTCTTTCTTTAAGACAAATCTTTCTCGATATGGTGTCACGATAGTAACTATCTCCCTCCCAGATACAACGGCTTTACGTGATCGGATTTAGAGGCACTTCAAAAATCCGAGCTCGGCGTGAACTTACTGAGTGCTCCGACTTCTATTAGACTCAAGATCTAGAACTATATATATGAGAGACTCTTTGTAATGGAAGATACAAGAAAAATTGATGCTATCATTCTCATTCGAAGGATATTTTATATAGTGGAGAAGAGATCGCCAATACTCAATTATTATTAGTCGGATTACATAAGGTGGCCGACTTTTCCTCAAGAAAAGTCGAGGCGTGTTGGACCTGCTTTGGCTGACCTAGTCTTCACTTCTGATTGGTCGAACGACATGTCGTCCGAATTCTCATTGGTCGGATGACTCAATCACACGAATACTAAATTACGATTGGTCCGATAACACAATCACATGCCACAAATTAATTTTTGTTAATTTCATTAAGAAATTTTGTCCAAAAAATAATAGCAACAACCAAGCCAGACGGACGGCGGCGGCGGTGGCGCAGCGTGTGAACTATTTTAAATCCTCCTCGTACACAAAAGTGCTTTGCCCACAGGGGCACACCCACAAAAGACACTCAAGCTCTTATTACTCGAGTTCCCCAACACTCAAATTTCCAATGTGAGAGAATGGAGTGAGGTTCTCCATCAACTCCTTCTCCTACAACTTTTTCAATCAACTTTAGGCATTAATTTCTCATTCACCCGATATCCGAATCGAGTAATTCCAAAATGAAACATCATCTACTCCGTGAGTAGTATTTTAAGTAACAAGCCCCGGTGAATCACACAGAGGCGTATCGAAAATTCGTCTTAAAGTTGATTGTTTGAATACATGTTTCAATCCCCCATTTCATAGGATTTGGCTTATATTTCCAACAATTATCCTGAGCGAATTTGAATTAGAATATAATTTTATTTAGAATGAATTTGAATCAAGATGATAGTATTTTTCGGGACCTAAGATTTTTTTGATTTAGTTGTAGTTTATGTCTCCGAACTTATGAGGTAAAACCGTAAAAGACATTCGAAGTGTGGGTTTGTAAGGGTTCTTTTGGGATGTGGGGTGGGGGTGGGGGGTGGGGGGATGGAGGGGGCAACGGAGTTGGGGCGATGGGTGTGGTTGAACAATATTGATGTACTCCCTCCGTCCCCTATTATAAGTCTTTTTGGACTTTTCACACAGATTAAAAAAAATCAATATTTTAAAATAAAATATTGTATTGTTTTTTTTGGAGGGACTTATAATATTGCGTTGCTTAGTATGAAAATGAAAACAATGCATTAATATTGTATTAAAATGTGAGAATGACTTATATTTTGAAATACCATAAAAAAGTTAAAATGACTTATATTACAGGACGGAGGGAGTACAATTCAAGGACCTATGTGTATTAAAATAATTTATATGTGAATATAGTTGTAAAATATGGTGTATTGGTATAAAATGGTAAAAATGTCATTTTAAGAGTGGTGTAAATGAAATTTATAATAAAATGTGTTAAAATATGATGCTAAAGTGCTTTAAAAACAACAACAACAACATCAACATGATGTTAAAGTAGATGAGTTTTCTATTGCGCGATACCGAATCAATCATCATGCTCTCAAATTTAACTTCTCGTGTTCCAAACTTTCAAATTTATATAAACCCACGTTTTTTTCCGACTCTCTCCCTGCATCCGCTCTTGGTGGGAGGCGATTGGCAACGACTTTTCTTAGCGCAAATTTTACTTATGGTTGGGATTAAATCCTCTTGGTGTCTTGTGAACCATATAGAATTCAACTTCCACCAATGGAATCTCACCATAAACTTTCCACCAACGATGTCCACTTTAAAAGTCTTGACTGGTGGTCAAAAAACTTCGCACTTGATTCACCATAAAATTACTATCTACTTGGGGACTTGTTGTAATGTAGATTGCACCCTTTTCCAGATAAATAATTTTTCCTAGGCGATTCTAATGTAGGCAGGGGCGGCTCTACATTATATGATGGGGTGCGGCCGTCTCCTAAAATAAAAATATTGTCTATAAATAGTAGATTTTTTTTTTTTATAAACGCATATATATTTAAAATTGACCCCCTTATTTTTATGTATGACTCATTGTGTTTATCTATTGTCCCATAATTACATATTGAATATCCAAATATATGTATAATAATACGGTAAAATTGACAAATTTATGATCCCGTATGTCAAAAATTCCCATGATCGCCTTCAGCGTCTGATTTACTATTGAAACGAGCCGTCGACGACCACCACGCATACAAACAAACAAAAACAGTTTTGTCACTAACTTCTGGCGTGTCGATCGTCAAGCGATTCGTTCTAATCTGCTGAAGACGAAACCAGATTTGGTGGTTGTGTGGATGATTTATATAGTCGGGTGCAAATTTGGATTATAACAACCAATTGTGTTGGGTCGATTTATATAATGTTTTGATTGTCACAGAAAATAAAAAAGCGGGTGGTAGTGCTCAGGTCCGTCCATGCTAATACGGAGTCATGTGGCAGTCAATGTGTATTAACTCAATTCCGTTTGAGCAATATACAAACATGTGGATGAATCTGGATCATATATTTTCAACTCAAATTCAAATAGGGTGATCCAAAATCATTCACATATACCTAAAATACAAATAAAGTGACTATGAAAGAATTACCTCTAATTGTCAAATGGCGTTCTACCAATTCTAATGGTTGGGTATAGGTTGACTGGTTGATTGTATGGTTGGGGTTGTTTGAATTGGAAGAGTTTCACGTCACTTGTATTTATTTAGTGATATAATTTATTAATGAAAGAGATGGGAAAGTAGTATTTATTAATGAAAGAGATGGGAATGTGATGTATGGTGATAAATAAGGCGGTGGACCGTGGAATCAACATCATGCATGCTTCTTTCTTTTTATCCTTGTGAGGTTGCTATCTAATCCCTCTATTTTTTTATTTAAAAAAGAATAAGTCTTTTTAGAACGGAAAAAAAATTCTTAACATACCTGGTTTTTATTTCTTGTTTTACTTTAGCTAATTGATAGTGATTCAATTTTATGTAGTTGTTGTTTAGCTTATTCACCGAATTTAATTTGAAACTTTTGCCATACATACCGTAAAACAAGATAAAATTGTTGAATAGACATTTAACTTATAAATATTCACTAAAAATCATCTGCACAAGAATCTATATTCAAATCTTCAAATATAACGAATTTTTAAATTTTGCACTACATGTATTTCATTAAATACAAATTTTGTATACAAATTATATCTTGTATTGATTCTGATTCATTTACTCAAAATAGAGATTCTATATAATAAATTTAATGATTATTAATACCGTAAAATTTAGAATATTTTAAGAGTATGTGATGTGAGTGTCTTTAGTCTGCAAGTATCAAATGTACTTTCTGACCATTGAGTCTTGAAAATACCTAACATTCTGATATAAATTCGATCAGAATAAAAAGTATTTTCTGACTAAATTTCAGTCAGAAAAACGGAAGATTGAGTCTTGTGAAATCAATACCACGATTGATTGATATGTTTTGAACTACCGTCTCTCCACAAAACTTAAGCTGACGGGAGGTAGATGATTAACATTATATCTCAATATACACATCAAGTGTGGGCCTATAAAAGGGAAAAGAGACCCGTGTGAGTCTATAAGAAAGAATATAAAAGGCCCATGTGAGCCTATAAGAAATGAGATATAAGAAGGGAGATATGACCAGCAATTGTTGGTATAGTTTTTTCTTTTGGAAAATTATGTTTGGAATGGAGTTTGAATCCAAAATCTTTCATTAATACGTCTGATGTTGAGCTACAATCTCTTCACCATCAACTTGAACTTTTGTCGAGATGGTAGTGTAACAATATGTGATGTAAGATTCATATTTTATTGTAGAAACGATGTTTGTACATGAAATGGTTAATTAACCTATATAAATATCTATTTAAACCTACTTTCAATTGGTTTTGGAGCCTCGTGACTACAGTTTTCATAATCATCATCGGCTCTCTAATGTGCAGCTACTACTATTCATAAAGTTGTTTTCTTTTCACAAATACTTTTAGATTTCTTCTAGAATAAAGAGCATTGCACTTATTTATTTAATTATATATATATATATATATATATTGGCCGAATAATTGTGCTTTTAGTTGTCTTGTTTTTCCGGAGCACATCGCACTGGTAGTCGTTATCTATGCTTTTGCACACGTTTCCTTTTTTGAGTTGAAGTTGCAGCATATGGGAGAAAATTAAAACACGCGGGCTGCTATATTTCATCCTTTGACATGTCTCGTGAACTTACATTTTCGCCCTCGGTCCTCGGACCTGACATTTTTATTAATAACAATGGTTGTTATCTTCAAATATGTGTCATATTATACTCCCTCCGTTCCATAATAACTGAGACAGTTACCGAAAAAATTTGTTTTAAAATAATTGAGGCAAAACATTTTCCAAAGCAACATTTATCACAAATTTTCCTACTTTACCCTTATTTAATACTAGGGAGGAAGTTAAAAATAATACTGCATTAATTGTATCATAGGTGTTTTTAGTATCAGATCCAGAAAGTCATAAGCGATTAAATCACGTTCTTAATAAGCGTGTTTTGGCAACTGCCTCATATAATTTGGAACGGAGGGAGTACTAGACTATTTAACGGTAGCCGAATACAAACCCCAACACGAACACAATATAGGCATGTCGTATGTCTAGGTGACATGGGTTAATTTTTAAAATTCAAAGATTTGACACGTCAATGATACATGTTAAAAATATGTAAAATATAACTATTATCGATAATATATATAAATTTTCAGAAAAATATGTATAGTAAGATACATAATACATAAACGCTTTGAATATCGAACATGGATATTGGACCTCTATGTGGTTATAAAACAAATTAGAAAAAGGAAATAAAGAAAACAAAATTGAAAATTTTGTGTTCGATCAAAATGTCGTGAGTGTAAACAACGTGTTAGATGCGTGTCATATATTAGATTATTTGATAATATTATTTTAATCGATCGGCCGCCATGTCATAGTCGAGGCGTATATGTATGTGTGTGTCATGTTAGAAAAGTGTCCGACATTTGTGCACAACACTCAAACTCCGGTGTCGGCGCTTCTGGTGGTAGACATTTACCGTGCCCCATATATCCTTACTTATCCCACCCCACCTTACCTTACGCACTGGCTATCATATCCCACCCATCATCCTCGCCTTTACTACTCATGCTATGTCACTTATTATGGAATTCGTTTTTTTTTTTTTTTTTTTTTTTTTTTTTTTTTTCATGTTTCAAACACAATAATATATTGTGTTAATTCGATTTCATTTCACCATTCTATTTATATAAAACAAACGTGTCATAAGAGATTTTGTTTCACCATGTATGGATTTATAACGTTGCATTTCGTATATTAGTATAAGAATATGTACTACTTGTTGAATTCATCAATGTTTTTTTCTAATTTTTATTTTTATTTTTAAATATACCCTTATCCTAACATTCTTATTGCATTCTTTTCATAACTCAATAAAAGCATTTATTAAAGCAAAAAACAAAAGCATTTATTATTGGGGAAGCGTATATAGTGAAATTTTAAAATCTGGCCGTTGTAGGAAGGTTTCTGAAGTAGCATCACATTCTGACCACTCATTTCTAACCTCTCTCACACACGATAAAAGTGTATTATGTGAAAGAGAGTAAAAATAAGAGGCTCTAATGTATCTTGCCACTTTGTATAACCTTCCTACAACCAACAGATCATAAAAAGCTCGCGTATATATGTCAATAATTTTTTTTTTTTTGGTTGAAGTAAAAGACTAAATTATATTAAACCTCTTTAGAACAATGAGAGATAACATCATGAGGAGGTATCAGACCCTTTCACAAAACGACCGAATGGCCGAAACTATGTCTAGCCAACAAATGAGCCGGAAATTCCCGGAGCGTTTGACAAAGGAAAAAGAGGAAGAAACAAATAAAGGTAAAAGAGCGGCGAGTCTTGAGCAAAACAGATAAATACGGACAAGTCCTCGGGCGGACATGTAAGAGCTTGCACGCATGACAAACAATCCGTCTCGAATATAACCACAGTGAACCCTAAATGAATAGCCTATTTCATTGCCAACAGAATTGCCTGCATCTCCAACGTCTCGACCTCGACTACCGTAGTGAAGTGATACGAGCAAGCATCAACAATCGCGCCCATGGCGTCCTGGAAAATCATGCCAATCCCTGAGCCCGAGACAATGACCGAGGCATCAGTATTACACTTCCAGCTTCCTATAGGGGCGGAGACGACCGGATGTGAGAGCCCGCCCGGATGCAACTGAACTCGCTTCCATAGCCTTTGATGATACTCTCTCGCCCGCGCTAGAAGCGGAGATCACACGAGAGATATAATCGGCGCATCATCGAAAGCAAAGACTTTACATCGGGCTTTCCACACATTTCAGAGAAGCATACCGAAGGTAGATATCTCATCCGGCGGAAACCGCCGCCACAGCTCACTTAAAAAATCCTTGAAGCTCGCCCCACGCTCTAACCTCTGTCCACCAAAGGGAGAAGCCGCCCAGATCTCCCTAGCATACGCACACTCGAAAAGCACATGCCACAATGACTCCAGCCCCTCACCACACGCCAGACACTGCCCCGATCTCATATTACGTCGTACAAACTGCTCTTCGACTGGCAAGCAATTCTGCATACACCACCACAGAAAATGATGAACACGCGGCGGCACGTCTAACTTCCATATATCCCTCCACACAATATCTGGGCCAGAGGATGATGCTGCACCATGTGAATCCGCAAACCACCAAAAGACTGCAGTGCGAGAAAATAGCCAGACTTGACTGTATATCTACCCCGACGATCATAATGCCAAATCAGTTTATCAGGGTGCGAGCTGTCCGTAATAGGAGTCCGAAGAATCACATCCACCTCCCAACCAAAGAACTTCTATCGAAGAAGTGCCAAGTCCCACTGCATGGTACCTGGTACAAACAAATCCTGAACTTTACTATCGGTAGGCAAGGCGCGTGCTGAATGAGCTATGCGAAAAAAAGGCGGATTCGCTAACCACGCATCATGCAATATATAGATCGAGCTACCATCCCTTACACGCCACCGCAGCCCCTGTAAAAGGAGATCCCAACCCTCCATAACACTCCGCCAAAGGAACGACGGCCGAGCACCCAGACCTGCGGCCATAATAGTCATACCAGGGTGGTACTTCGCATTAAACACACGACTCGCGAGCGCAGTCGGACATGTGAGAAACCGCCATGCCTGCTTTGCCAAAAGGGCCAAATTAAAACACCCTAGATCTCGGAAACCTAGGCCGCCAAGGTTTTTTTTTGGCAAACAACAGGTTTCCCAATTGCGCCAATGCATCTTCCGTTTAGACCCCGTGTCCCATCAAAAGAATCCCTAAATACATTTCTCGATCTCGTGTACTAGAGTGGACGGGACCTTAAAGCAACTGCGATAATAAACGTAGGAATAGCACGGAACTGGACTTTATCACAACCTCTTTAGCGACCGGTGAAAGGAGCTTATCTTTCCAACCAAATACTTTCTTCCACGCCTTCTCTCGGAGGTAATCAAATACCTTCCGCTTATTACTTCCTATAACAAAAGGCATACCCAAATACTTTCCCGTCCCCGTCCCAATAGGAATCTGAAGGGTGTCCGAAACATGTTCCCGGTCCTCTAAGCGAATATCCCTGCTTGTTGGTCCCTTGGAAAGGCTAACACAAGTTTAGAGGGGGGTGAATAAACTTGTCACCAAAAACTTATCTTAAGTTGTAAAAGCCCCAGGAACTGAGTTTCTCTGAAACTCAAACTGACTTCCAGCCTCGATTATGTTCTGTCCCTTAACTTGTGCGGAGTTCAGTTAGCTTAACTGATTGTAAGTCAAAACTGACTTATATTCAGTCTTGTTAACTGGCAGCGGATAAAGTAATAGCCTTTAGTGCGATAGATGTGTAAACAGAAATCTAGACCTTCTATGTATCAGTTTTGTGAGAAATCAGTGTCTGGTGTTTGCTGAGAGATAATGCGATAAATAAAACAAACACAAATGCATAAAGAAAATCAACACAAGATTTGTTTATGGAAGTTCCGGGTGGTGTAATCCCGTACGTCTCCCCTTCTCCTGTGGTGTAGGAGGTATCACTAGAATAATGAGATAACCGTTACAAAATTCTAGTACTATGACAGTCCTTCACGACACCCTGGTTTCACTTCGTCTACACAAAATGAAGAAATGTGAGATTGCTCCTTCACTCTACACACCGATCTTTCGAGGTGGAATTGCTCCTTCACCACTCACCACTAACACATACACACACGACCATGATCGCACTAATTGTTTGTAGCAACACCGTAAGAGAAAAGGTAGAATTGCACTTCTCAAACTATGCACAGCCAACCCTTTTTCACAAAGGTTAGGTTTAGAATTAATCACAAGATTAATTCAGTGAGCTGTCTGATTCTTCTGGATCTGGCTTTGTAGCTCTAAGATGCCTTCTTTCCCCCTTTGTGGGTTACTGGATCTTTCTTTGAAGTCTTCAAGGCAATTCAGTTGGCTTCCCCTTTTTCTTGATATATCTGATCTGATTTTTTGGATCTGGATTTGGATATTTGAATATATGCTTGTAAAGCTCTTTTTCTGATCCTCCTCTCTCTCTGCTTTAAGTGATTCTCTTGTGTATTTATAGGGGTGATGTAACGATCACTAGCTCTTGTAGCCGTTACACTTGTCGTTTTGCCAACGTTCACATGTACGATCTTTTGTCGTATTGTCAGTTTAAATTCAACAAGGCCTTAACTCAGTTTTCTACTCTTCTTCAAAACTGAGTACCTTGTATACTTACTATCTAACTTTAATTGACTAAGTCAGAGTACACCAATCAGTTTCTTCTTTCCTGGTAACTGATAATCTTTGTCCTTAAGATTATTCAGTTATACATGATCTATAATTCAGTTTTCAGGTCACCACAGACTTGCCTGAATCCTGATTTATAGTCACGACTTGATCGACTTTCTAATCGAGTTTGCCACCTCGCTTCTTGATCTTTGTAATCGAGTCTGTGTCCCTCGGTTCTTGATCTTCTAGATAAGCCAATCGAGTCTGTGTCCTCAACGAACTTGTCTTCTTCTTTAGCATAACGAGTTTGAACCTCGCCTTCTTCGTATGTGCATATCTCGGTTTTCTTATTATAACTCGCTTTCTTGAATTGACCCAAATTGTTCGCGTCTAGTTCCTATTCTATTACAAGTGTGGTTGTCGAAACAATCTATACAAGGTTCGGACTTCTGATAGAACTTATACATTTATCTCTAGACCATTTCTTGCTTCTTCTTTCATTATGCACTATAACAGTTAGTTACGACTTCATCATCATGGGTTGTAAGTGATTTGTCTAATTACGTGACGAACCATCATCAAAACATAAATAATATTTCCAACACTGCTAAAATATAGACTAGATTTGTAGAAATTTATAGGCTGGCCAGAAAGTGCCCCATCCTGATTGAAGATATCCAACAAAGTCTCCAACGCACCATCCGAATATTCAAAGCAAAGCATACTATCATCAGCAAAAAGCATGTGAGATACCTGAGCTTGCACCTGTGCACCAAAGGAGATACCCCGTAGCAGACCAACACGAGTGGCCCGATCCAGCAAGGCCGTGAGGCCCTCCGCACATATGATAAAGAGGAACGGAATAGGGGTCCCCGGCGAATACCACGAGATGGCACAATCACAGACCAGCCTACCATTCACCGGAGCTTGATAGGTGGCGAAGACACACACCGACGGACTAAGTCAACAAATGCCTCAGAAAGCGCGATCGGCGCGCGACACCCTAAAGATAACTCCACTCCACCCGGTCAAAAGCCTTGGCCATATCAAGCTTGAATGACCACATGCTTATGACATCCATATGCACTCCACCTTCATAGAATGAAAGCCTCAAAAGCCACAATGGCATTATCGGTGATCACCCTACCCGAGACAAAGCGCGCTCCAGGTTACCAGAGATGACGTCGTTTATCACCATTTTTAACCTGTTTACAATGACACGTGACAAAATCTTACCAGAGTGCAACAGCCGCAGCCTCCGTAACCCGAGTAGGGGACGCCACCTTAGGCACCAAAGTAATAAATGTTTCACCACAGGCGCGCCTGGTCGATCCATTGTTAAGGATCGCCATAATAACTGCAAAACCTCATATCCAATCACATGCCAATATTTTTGAAAATGCATACAACAGGCCTCGGGATTTCTGCCAGGAAGCTGCTTAAGCACCCGAAGGACCTCATCCTCCGTGAAAGGTGCACTGAGACGCTGTATCTGTAAAGCCGTCAGGGTAGAGAACTCCAGCCCCTCAAAGTCCTGCTGAGGTGGTTGCAACGAAGTGAAAATACTCTCAAAATAACGGGAGATCACCCCCTCAAGCTGTCACTGCTCAGTAACCGCCGCCCCATCTTCGTTAAACAAGAGGTCAATAGTATTCCTAGCACTACGGCTAGATGCCTTGTGGTGGAAGTAACGTGTGTTCCTATCCATACCTTTAAGCCAGTCACTACGCCCCTGCTGCTTCCAGTAATCCTCATCCAAAGTATAGAGACGATCCAACTCCTTTAAACGGACACGCTCACCCCTCAATATTATAACCAGAGGACTCAGGGAACAAGTGTAGGTCCTTCTCTTTAACCGATATTGACTTAGCAATGTTGCCATGCTTCCGTAAGCTCCAACTCTTTAAGTGACGACCCAGACCCAAAATACGGCGCGATAAAGAACTAGACCCTAAGGCCCTAGATGACTGCCACCCCTCCTGCAGCCTTATCTCAAATTCATCATCTCGGACCCAGAAGGGATCATACCGAGGAACTGTGAACCACCTAACCCTACCCCAACGGAGCGGGTTTTGCTTTCGTAAAGTAAGATCGGGCATGATCCAAACGCGAACAAGACAGGTGATAGACCTGTTGGCTCGGAAACAGAGCCCGCCACTCCATATTAGCCACACATGTATCCAACCGAACCCAGGTTGGCCGCACCTCCCGAACAAAACATTAATTATGTTTCTTGATATGTGAATGTTAAAATATACATAATCCGTTCCTATTCTGCTGTTGCAGTGGTCAAAAACACACATATTAAGAAGAGTAGTTAATATTTTGATTTAACATCAAAATGATATTAACACTCTTGAATATAAATGCAATGTTGTTTTCAATCTCTCACCCTTAATAATTAAGGGTAGATGTAGAAAAAAAACTATGGAAATGTAACTATGAATAAAAATGAATGTTTATTTTTGGTAACTACGGTAGTTAAATTTGAAAGGAAGGAGTAAACACTTTTTAAGAGACTGAGATAGTATATAATTGTGGAAGTCTCCGTCTATTTCTTGGTGAGTGAATTGGTGGAAATTCTTGAGCATTGACAAAAACATCTCTTACTCGAAATGATTGTTAGACAACAGAGTTTGCAACAACTCAAGCACCTTGATGAAGATAAAGGAGATAAAGATAATCATGCAATTCATTCAAGATAATCTCATTCGAAGATCTCAGTATTGATCTAAATCTTGTAATCATATAAATGTCGAAATTGAATACATTAGGGCTAAGCTAGGGTTTATCTATTATCTACAATTAAGCATTATATAAAGCTTGTAAAGCTTGTACCTTACAGTTTTCCATATCAATGAAACAATTATTCTTCTTCTCTTCGATTCCATTAATTCTTCATGCATGAGGATTTCAGTTCAAACCCCGCTGCAAGGACAGTCTTCCCAAAAAAAATAGTGTTGGGCTATAAAATGACCCATATTTGATGGGGGCGTGTTGAGATATATAAAATCTACCTCCCTATAAGACTAAGATCTTCTAATGTGGTGGTGGAGGAGAATTGGGCTCAAATGCTTTCTTGGACCACTTACAAGAATGTGGAATTGAGTTAAATGTGTCATGTCCATACACACCAGAACAGAATGATGTGGATGAAATGAAACATCGTCATATAATGGAGCTCTAACCATGATGTTTCATGAAGGCACTTACAAGTTACCCTCTTCTATTCTAAAGTTCAAGACACCATATTTTCAACTCTATAAATGTTAAAAGATAAGGAAATAAAGTAGCACATTTATTACCACCAATTGGTTTTAGTACAACGGTAAGTGCTTGATCCTAATATGATATCAGAGTGGGAGGTCATGAGATCAATCCTTGCTACCAGCATTGTTTCCCCAATTATATTGTGCAAGTGTTGGGCCTCTTTGTTGGCCTTGTGTGCCCTTCAGATGCATTTGTGTATCATGTTGGCCTGGCTTGTTATAGGCCCACACTTATAATGTAAGCGCTTTACTAACACCAATTGGTCTTAGTAAATAGTAAGAGTTTGACATAACATGGTATCAAAGCGGAAGGTCTTGTGTTCAAACCCCACTTTGCCGGCAATATTTTCCCCATTTATATTGTCAAGTGTTGAGGTGGCCTAGTTGGTCTTTGTGAGCCTAGTTGGCTCGGACTTGTTGTATGCTTAGTTGGCATAGCCTTGATATGAGCCCACACTTGAGGGGGCGTGTTAAAAGATAAGGAAATAAAGTAGCACATTTATTACCACCAATTGATTTCAGTATAACGGTAAGCGCTTGATCCTAACAATAAAATGTATTGATTATAATGGCTTGAGGGTGTTTGGATGCCAATGCTTCCTTTCTTTGTGGAACCAGACTTGACACAACGTTTGCATAAAAAAGTTATCCTTGTGTTTTTTTAGTATAGCCCCATACACAAAAAGATACAGGTGCCTCGAACTTGTTTCAATGAGTGTCTATATCTCTGAGACATGTGGTATTTAATGAACACGTGTTTCCTTTAAAGATAGTATCTTGGTGCATGGACTCAACCAACTTCGACATTTTTAGTATCCAAACTCGGATGAAGGACATATGGAACAAGCTAAAGACTTGATCCAGTTCTTTGTGATCCTCAGAATCACATCCAGGCATGTACATCGGCAACCCAACGATACTCCTTCGCCACCCAGGCGAGGAATACTACAAAACATCAGCCAGATCCAGCAGATCAGAACAACAACTTGAACCTTATGGTGTTCAGAATCATGTTCAGGCTACTGAAGTTCAAGATCTCCAGATGATCAACAACCCCCAGCAATGCAGAGACCAATCAAAAAACGTAGACCTCTTGTCTATCTTTATGATTATGCTATAAGGGCTATACACAACATTTCAGAACCCAAAAACTGGAATGTGGCTCAGAATGACCCTAAATGGCCACCAGCTGTGTAAGAAGAAATACATGCTTTATATCAAAATGGAACCTATGAATTAGTTTCATGACCTAAACATGCTAATGTTATTGGATCCATGTGGGTCTACATAAACAACAAAATATGGTGATATAGAGAGATGTAAAACTCGTTTGGTGGCTCTAGGATATTCTTAACTTTCAGGGGTTGACTTTGAAGAAACCTACAGTCCAGTCACTAAGCCAACAACCATCAGGTTGGTAATTGCTGATGTTGTCTCATATGGATGGTGTATGAAGTAGCTAGACATCATGAATTTTTTTTTACATGGGACACTTCAATAGGACTGTCTTTATGGAGCGAGCCCCCAGGTTCACTTGATAACAATCATTCGATCATTTGTGCACCTTAAAAGGTCTTTATATGAGCTCAATCAAGCCCATAGGGCTTGGTTTGATAGGTTGACTCAAATCCTCTTGCATATTGGTTTCAAATGTAGCAAGGCCGATCCTTCTCTATTTACCTTTCACCAGTTTGGTCTCATACTTATTCTACTTATTTATGTGGATGACATCATACTTACAGGAAATCATGTTTTTTTAGTCAAAGGTTGATAGGTGTTATGGGGTAAGAGTTTGATGTCTAGGACCTTGGATCTCTTCACTACTTCCTAGGGGTGGAGATTAAACCTACACAAGATGGTATGTTTCTCAGCCAAGCTAAATGTGTACATTTTTTACTGGACAAAGCACATATGTTAGACAACTCTGATATAGCCACTCCCCTGGATTTTAATGTCCAAGACTCTACATGTGACTCGGGGTGGTAGACCTTACACCTTTCTGGATGTTTAGTGGGTTCCTTACAATACCTAACATTCACTAGGCCAAACATTACTCAGGAAGTCAATAGGGTCTGTCAACACTTCTCTCAGCCTACATTGAAGCATTTTAATGAAGTAAAACGCTTATTGAGATATGTTAAGGGAACCTCTGATCATGGACTCCATTATTTGGCATGGTCATATGTGTCTCTATGGCTTTGGTGATGCAGATTGGGCAGGTTGTCCCATTACTATTGCGTTTTGTATCTTTTTTTGGGGCCAATTGTGTGTCTTGGTCCTCCAAGAAACAACCCTCCGCTTCCAGATCAAGCGTAATACCGATCTATGGCTTCTACTACAGTTGAACTTACTTGGGTCAGTCATCTTCTTCAAAATATTAGGATTGTTCTACAACAACCACCTCATCTGATGTGTGACAAACTTAGTGCCATCTACCTCATTGTGAATCCTACACTCCATTCTCTGTCTAAACATTTCGCATTGGACTATCACTTCGTTGGTGAGAAGGTTGCAGTCAAGAAGCTTGTTACTAGGCATGTTCCGCCTGCTTCTCAATTAACTGATGTATTCACTAAACCATTACCTAAGGGTCAATCCCAGTTCATTCGCAACAATCTTCGCGTGCATCCCACCTCCCCCGTTATATTGATAAGGGATGCTAGACAAAGAGAATTTGCAACAACTCAAACACGTCGATGAGATAACGGAGATAAAGATAATCATGCAATTCATTCAAGATAATGCCATTCGAAGATCTCAACATTAGTCTAAATCTTGTAAATAGATGAAATGTCAAAATTGAATAAATTAGGGCTAAGCTAGGGTCTATCTATTCTTTACAATTAAGAATTATATAAAGTTTGCACCTTGCAGTCTGTCAGATCAATGAAACAGAGTTCTGCCTCTTCTCTTTGATTCCATTAATTCTAAAATTATTAATAAACTTTTACCTAGCCTGTGTATTATAACGTAATACACAATATTTCGTGAAAAATGATAGGAATACTATGTTAAATGATCACATTCTAAATTAAATTTGTACAACATAAATCAACTAGTTTAATAATAGGCTTTTGTTTCAAAAAAGAAAAATAATAGGCTTTTAAACACCCTACCCTACCCTCCTCAAAAACAAAAACTAAAACTGGCATCATAATATGTATTATTATATGAAATATATAAGAGGTTTTCTCATTTGGGAAATCTCATGCAAATATTTTCGGAAATGATTAGCTAATGGATTTATTCTGTTGTGGACAGGCGGAGACATTGATAGAGCTTCTCCGGCAACCAAGATCCGGCAACAACGATACAACTACAAGATCTTCTTCTGTGGTGTCAGTTTAGCATTGTGGTAAAGTTAAGTATACAAACTAATCCGTATAATCAAGTGTTGTAAAGATTAGATAAGACCAAAAAGGGGGTAAAAAAAAATACAAAGTTTTTTCCTTTTTTTTTTTGGGAAACATGTAGAAATAAGTTGTTCAGAATAAATTATTGCTTGTATAGTGGATTTCAGTTTTAGTTTTGGGCTTCAGTTTTCTCTTTATTTATAATTCTAAATGTGTTTGTTATGAAATTGTTGAATGTTAGAAAGTGAAGAGGAAGAAAAATATTTTGGAAGATAACACCTGAATTTCTTGTTCAACTTTCTTGCTTCACAATGACAAGTGCAATGGGTATATATAGGTGTGATGACTGTATCTTAAAAATATCTTACATGCTTCTTGCTTTTTTCTAGGTGCTCTTTTAATTTTCCTAGATGTCCTTACAACTTTCAAAACACAAAATATTAAGGGTCATACGGGTGGTTCTTGTGTTGTGTCTCCACACGTGTAGAGACACGCATGTGGAGACACACACCACAAGCTTCATTTTGTCTTTAAAATCACATGGATTACGATCGTTTCACCCATCACTTTACTCTCAAAATCTCTCTCCACACAAGTATTTCCCGGGTCATACATGTATCCAATAAAGATACATTTCTAGTAAATTCCAAATTATAATATTATATTTGTTCCGTACAACATCCCCTTAATTTGGAATGTCTATTTGTACTCCAATCTTCAGTGGAATTGTAAAAATATCTGCGATTTGATCATGAGTTCCACGTCATTGTTAGCAATGCGTTCTCTAATGAAATGATACCTTACATCTATATGCTTGCTTCGATCATGAAATACCAGATTCTTTTCAAGATCATGTGCGATACGTTATCGATGTAGATTTCTGTAGCTTTGTTTGTGACATGTGAAGTTCTTTTAACAGCATTCTTAGACAAATAGCATGACAAGTACTAGACGTTGCAACCACACTCACATGTTGATAACGTGACAATTGGCTGCTTTTTTGAACTCCACGAGATAGCACAATCACCCATAAAAAAACAACCAGTAGTGTTCTTTCTTTCATCAACATCTCCAGCATATATAGTCACTATCACAAAATCCTGTAAGTGTAAAATCGAGGAGATGGAGTGTAAAATACCCCACAGTAAATCGCTCCATTTAGATAGATGGGAATTATTTTAGCAGCTTTTGTATGAGTGGGAATAGGATTCTCCGTGAAACGACTTACTATCCCAACAAAGATAAAAGAATGTGTAATATTCCGATTTTAGGGAAAGGGTAGACGTGTTATTTTGCGAAAACAAAATATATTATTCTTTACTTTTTTGTGTGGAGTTAGGTATTTTCGTGTATATATGTATATATGGCCGAAAATATATATGCATATTTTGGGAAAATCTAATTTTTAAGTAATAATGGAAAATAATAATATATTATTTTTTTGGATTTCCTATTTAAGGAAAATAAATCCCATCGATTCCTATAACCTAAAATATATCAGAAAATTTTCCTACGCTAGAAACATGTGTGTGTGTGTGTGTGTGTGAGCTTTTAGGGCTGAGAGCTTTTCTTTCAGTTTTTAAAACGGATCTTAACGGTTTTCAGATCGTAGAGTAGAAACGGGATCGGGATCGTGAAGAGAGCGTTGATTCAACACCGTAGAGTTTGGGTTTTTCCTAAGGTATGTTTCAAGCCCTACAGAGGCATTCTTTGCTCGAGTTTAATGGATTTAAACTCTTAAAATCATAGATTTGTTGTTATAGAAGCGTGCATGATCGAATCTAACTGATATGGATTGATCACATTGGTTTCTCAGAAAGGATCAAGGTTGCCGCAGATTTTTCGTAGCTTTGAGTTGGAATTGCTTGCTTAAATGGTAAAGAGCTCTTCCTACAAATTAGATATGATTTATGTAGGTTAGATCGCATTTTGATGCGTTATTTTATCAAAGTTTATGCCTATATGTTGTTTAAAGTTCAAGGTTTGATTTGGATCATAAAAATTATGCTTTTCTCGATAAAAATCGTGTAGAACATGTTTGGAGTCGAGTAGAAATCATAAAGCGTGAAAATCATGTTTTAGGATTTTTGCGCTGAATGCGTATACATTGGTTAGCAATGCGCACGCATTCCTCAAGCATACAGATCTGTGGCCTTAGACGCCGCAGTGGAATGCGCACACATTCGTGATTCGTGATGTTAAATCATTTTTCACAAAGAGTGCAATGCGCACTCATTCAAGGGAATGCGCACACATTGTTGTTTCGCAATGGTTTAGGTTGTTCACAAAGATGTGCAATGTGTTGTGTGATGCCCGAAAAGAAAATTTTGTAATTGTTTTATTTAATAAATGAAATGATATTATTATTCATATTTATTATTCTCATAATCACCGATGTGACAATAGTATTTACACTACGTAAAACCCTAAAGTATATCGCTTATGTAATCACTTAACCTAAGTGTATGTGGTATATACATCGGAGGATTGAGTTAGTGAAGATGTACTTTAAAATACAATTAGCCCGTAGTGAAGTTGATCGGTAGTATCGGTCTCTCCTTTAACGTGCTATTAATGCACCCGTAACAATAATAGTGTGATTGTCTTATCCGGACTTTCGTTAAGAGAACCTAATGGGGCATTTATATATGATAGATACATCATATGTGGTCGGACCGATTTGATTGAGTTCACGATATAATTCCGTAATCGAAGTCTTATCGAATCAATGGATGATCATATTTATGGATATATCTTAATCCCGTGGTGATCACAACCAACCGCTTGAATCGCATGCAGGTTTGACTTGACGGTTGGCGATTACACTGAGTCTCGTGGTCCAATTACCCCATCTTGGCATTGTATCGGATTGAGTGAGTAGTCTCGTGTTATCACAGATATCTGAATCCATTCCTTCCATTTATGGAAGTAGATAGACTTCCTTATTTGTTAATCCTAAACCGATCGATCGCGCGAGTTCATATTACACCGATTAGCTACCAAAGAGTTATATGAATTAATTGATCACTAGGGGGTTAATGGTAAATAAGGATAAGAGGTTCTAAAAAGGGTTAACGGTAACTTCCGATTTAGAATGAAACAATGCATGGAGGATTAATCCATATGTAATGATTATATCAATGGACGCTTATTATTATTCTCGTGAGGAGATAAATATAATCTCATAATCGAGGAGTTGCAATCACGGATTATGGTATATTCTCGTGATTGATTTATCGAATATAATTATTCTGCTGTCGTAAGGTAATTATTTATTTGATTTATCGGAGTCGTCGATTATTAGTCCATTGCCCCTCGACGCGCTTCTCCTAATATAAAGATAGCTATTCTCGGACGTCGAATCCTAATAATATTAATTTAGTTCTTGTTGGACTTCATTAAAACGATATGTGAATTAATTGTTTAGCTTTGACTATTAAATTAGTTGAGCTAAATAATTAAATATGTGAAAAGACATTTTCCATAATCTTGGCCCAATTATTGTGTAATGGCAAAATTAATATTGACTAGGTCAATAAGTATAATTTTCACCCATGCTCTTTTATGGAACAAGAAATTATTTTCTTGTGTATTATTAAGATGATTAAGATAAAATATTTATTTGATAAATATTTATGGAAAGAAATAAAGATAAATATTATTCTATATTTGTTCTAGAATATTATGGGATTATCTTTTATTTAATGAGATTATTATAATTGATTTTGTATTAATTATTAAATCCTTGATGTTAAGTTTTACTCTCCTATATAAAGAGTAATTCTCCCAAGCTTTACAACACACATAATTTCTCACTTCACCTCTTAGAGAGAGAAGAAATATTTTTTTGGCCAAGTGGGAGAATAGGGAAATCTTGGAGGTTTTTCCAAGTAGCATATCGGAAGGGTTCGAAAGTCGAGAATTTCCTTCCACCGGGAGTTGCTTTGATCACACGACTGAAGATCGTGGTGCTCTTCACACCTTCTTTCCTATTATGTTCATTAACTTGGATTTTGAGATCCAAGAGGTATGTTTCTACAACCCCTCAGATGTAGATCTAGTTATTTTATTACGCGTAATTTATAGATCTGTGATCCATAAATCGCCCATGGCGGATGGTATTACTAACAAAGGGTATCGCCGCCATGGTGATCTATATTTATACGTATAAAATATTAGATCTAGGTGAGTGGTAAAACATGTAGATTTTTAGTCCCAATTTTTTTTTATAAAAGTAATAAAATTATGTTTATTTTTTTTTATGTTATGAATGTCTTGGTCAAAGAGATGGATTGGAGTTGGTATTGTTTACCCGTAGATTTATTTTGTAGCTCTTTCGATTAGTAATCAATCGAAAGATAGATGATGTAATTTATTTTTACGTCATGCGAAAAATTGTAAAAGGTAGTACCTTTTTGTATTTAATTTTGATCCTGTCGGAGATTTACGAAGATGATATGTTGAAGATCACACAATATCATCAAGATGGTAAAACGGAGGAGGCCGATTTGTTTAATTAATTTATTTTTCCGTCGGCAAATTTTTTTTTTGGCGGCTGCAAAAATTTTGTTTCTTGTAGCCTAATGTATTAGGTTTAGCCGCAAGTTTTGACCAAATAAAAAAATTAAAAAAAAAAAAAATATTTGCATAACAGCCGTAGAATAAAAAATAAAATTACAATAAAATTTTATAAAACAATTTGATAATATAGATATATTTTTTAATATATTGGTATATTACGCCTTCCTCTCCTCGTCGTCGTGGTTATTGTGCACAAGATCGAAGCTTTGAAGATCCGGAAGTTTTCAAGATCAAGATCAAGATCAAGATTTGAAGACTTAGAATTTATTTACGCTTTCCTTAGAAAATAGGTTAGTCGAAGTATGCAACGATCCATCTCGGTGTTTAAATTTTCCGCACTTATTTTTTTATGTGTTTGATCATAAAATAGATATAAAATCGGAATTGCCATGACATAGAATCATATCATAAATCCACTCCATGCATACATGTAGAATTTTAATTTTGGTAATTAAAATAGGCATGTATACAAAATCGCTGTAATTAGTTGAAATTTAATTAATATGTGGTAATTAATTAATTTAGTAACTAATTAAAGATCCGAGGACGGGTTATGAAATTGTTAAGCTTTCGTGTGTGTTCTCGTGAACCTCCAGTAAAAGCCCAAACGAGATCACGCTTTCGATTCGTGAAGGTGTCTACGAGATTGAATGATGGTAAAAGAACAATAAATCTTGATAAAATTGGTTCATTTATAGGTTGGGTGGTCAATCGAGCTAGGCTCGAACGACCGACTTAACCTCAAACGACTTATAGGTCGGGTGGTCAAATAAGCTTCGCTTATAGGTTCGCTATAGGTTGTCTACTCAAACGACCGATTTAACCCTCCTAGTGTGATGTATGCACGGGGTCCGGCAAGACTAAGCTACACCGGAGAGGCGGAGGGGTGATTCCTTCCTATCTCAACGGGGTCTCTTGACCCGACTTCGTCCGATCGTCACATATGTTCCAACGAATAGGACGGGTAGGCTTGCCTACGTTACCGACACCATTTGGAATCCTTGATTTGATGTACTTTTATGTTAACATCAAAAAGACGTGGTTAGTTAACCCACCACCACTTCAAAATATTGAGTGGGAGCGTGAGGCGGCAAACAACCCACGGCCTCTACCATATAAGATACAAGTAAGTGAGAGAAGGGGTGACACCTCGCGCGCTTTGATTTCGCTCCCCATGGATGGTGTTCACCTCATCAACATTCATGGCTTGGCCTCCGAAGGATAGGATTTCCGGGTACTCGGCCGGGTCACCGGCCTATCCTACAACGGCATACTCGGGCATACCTAAGAGATCCGATATAGTATGTCACACTCCATAAAGGATATTTTTGGTAATATCTAGGCTAAAAGGAAGGTAGTCAATGAATAAAGGGATGTTCGATTCTCGTAGATGTTCGCATTCTCACAAGTTATTCATTGATGAGATTGTCTCGATTTAACCGTCATCTCTTTTGACCTACCTACGGCGCACCGAGATGCACGAGGTTAAAGCCTCGAATGGTAGAGTAGACTTAATTTTTAGTTTACAATTCCTAAAATAAAATAATATAGTAGTGTTAAACTTGAATTAATATATGTCATTTTATTTACAAAGATTATATCCCTTACTAAATTGCTTAAAAATTTATAATTGACTAGTATTGACTTCTTTAAAAAGTGGAAAGTAACTAGGGACGTTGAACCAGCTTAATCGATAATGCAATTATTTTTCAAAGAGATATTTTCTCTTAAGCCTTTTAAAACCGTGAGTGACATATAGGTATGTCACTAGTGACATTCGTGTCAAACGGAAGACAAACTTAGTTTGATCAAAGGTGATTTCGACTTTGAAATTCTTATAGTGAATTTTGAATGTGTAGTAATTAAACGAGTAATTTTCAATTGAAAAATCGGAAAATCATGAAGTATTACTAGTTGACGATATTTGGAATCGATGAACTAGTGTGGAGTTTTATGATTTGTTGTTTTTCTAGAACATTAGAAAATGTAACCGACTACACACATAACCGCTCTAATTGAAAACCGGAAAGTCATGGAATGTCACTAGTTGGACGATATTTGGAATCGGCGAACTAGTGGGGGAGTTCTATGATTTGTTGTTTTTTCGGAAACATTGAAACTATATACGAAAGATTTTCTAATCGAAAAAATCGGAAAATCATAAAAATAAAGCATTGCTCGTTAGACGGTATTTGGAACCGATAAACTGAAACTGGGAGCTTTAATGTTATGATTTGTTGTTTTTTCCTGGTATATTAGAAAATCCGAGAAGTCCCGGACAGTAACACTCGAAATAGACATCCCACGGTTCAAGAGTAGTGTCTACTCAAACGAACCATTTTGTTCAAGACTGTTCATTCACGGAAAGTCAAGAATGGGAGAATATGTCTAAAAAGTGTTAGTCATCTAAACTAAGAAAACTTTAAGGTCGTGATCAGAAAATTAATCGAAAATCATAGGATAAGGACAGGTGATTTTGGATCACCAACCTATGAATCCTTGTCGATTTTCTCTGAGCTAAGTTCTTTGGAAG
Source organism: Gentiana macrophylla (assembly GCA_026214975.1). Classification (NCBI taxonomy): domain Eukaryota; kingdom Viridiplantae; phylum Streptophyta; class Magnoliopsida; order Gentianales; family Gentianaceae; genus Gentiana; species Gentiana macrophylla. The sequence goes on from CM047805.1 coordinate 120,330,094, forward strand.
AATAAGGTAGCGGTGCATTTAACGATTAAAAAGAGTAAACAACGGCGCTTAATTTTAGCTAGAATAGTGGGAGTGATATAAGGAAATGAATCTTGGATTCAATCCTGGATATCGCGAAAAAATTATTTTGCATTTTAAGATTCGTTGGAGCGAATGGATTTACCTTCTATTCGATAATTTGTTTGTCGATAAAGTGAATATACCATTTGTAGTACTTAATCCAAGACTCGGACTTTTTTGATAAAGTCAAAACCACTTACAATCGCTAAAATATGTATATAAAACACATCTTAAGAACTATTAAAAGCAATTGGTTTCTATATTTAGATAAACGCTTCTTCATTAAAACCATAGTTAGTGCATAGTCCTCTAAAAGACAAGACTCAAGACTCGCTCGTGGTGATTCATTTCTCCCGCCTGGTTGTATTGTCTCAAAGGTTCAATGACTAAGTTTTCTTTCAATCAGAAAGAATAATGTTTATAAAGAAGTAACATATAGCTTGTTCATGACTTGACCTTCGGGTCCGATGAAAGATACAAGCTAGTAGAGCTTCGAGTAGTGACTTCTTCCGATAACTATTCAAACACTCCGTAAGTTTATCCAAAATATTTTGAGGTTTCTCTGCTTTCAACGAGATAGAGTATTCTATACTCGAATAGGCCATTCATAGTCCTCGAGACTAATGCTCACTGCCTCGTTGTGACATGTTCTCACTAAGTGAGAAACCGTTAAAATTGCCTTATATAGTTTTAGATGTGCTACAATACAATCGCTTTAACTCAATAAAGATATTGAAGCGAAATAACGGTTTACATTGAAATGTAAGACCGAGAAGTCTACATAGAATATGCTTTTGGAATTTCACGGATAAGGTGTGGATTCGGTTCACCCTACTTCCATAAATATAAGCATTTAGCACACGGTGCTTGAAGCTGTAAGACCCAGGAATTTTATGCGCATCCGTTCGGTCAATGACCATTCGTGATATATCTTTTAAGCTATTGAGTATAAAGGTTAGATATAGGATTCTTGAAATCGGAAGGACATTATACCGTTGCATCCTTTATGATAGAGTCCATGAATAGCAAAACCTTGAACCTTGAAGTAATGCTTTACTCAAGTAGTTACTAACCGATTAAAATCGGACCACATCCAACATCGGTTGTGGTGATAACACTAAAACACTACTAAACTAGATCGAATTTGATCCACCCAAAAAGAATGTAGTGGGAGTATGGTTTCTCCATTACCCATTGGCGGGCTGAGGACTTAATGGTGGCCTGGCAGGATCGATTGATGACCTATAAGCTCTTTTGTGAGCGAGATAGATTACGATAATGAGAGGCTGGTTTAATAGACATAACCACAGTGAATGGAGTTCGGTACTCCAGCCTCCTGCTCATACTC